>JADWPU010000021.1:0-15486 GCA_016109575.1 Phialophora chinensis | reverse complement strand
TTTTTTTTTTGTTATTTACGCCCCCCCCCCCCCCCCCTCCCCCCTCCTCATGACTCGTGTAGTTCTCATCTTCACCCTCTCTCCTTTGTGGTGGCTTGAGTTCAGAAATGAAGATCAAGAGGTAGGCCAGGGGATAAAGGAGACATTGTTGCCGATTCCTCTGCACCATGCAGTGAATCCTAGGGGCGTAAAAGAGTTGTAGGTACTAAGTATGTGTTTGAATCTGCCTAGCTATTCCGTGGGCGCTACTCGGTTGTAACAAATATACGAGTCCTGAGTACAGCTATCACGGGGTGGGGTCGGGAATGGGTCACTGTCAGAACTCCACTGGAATAGCTGGCAATGCAGTAATTGGATGCAATTGATTGAAGTCCTTATGTACAACGCCTCAACGCCTGAAGAAAGGAGAAGAAGTTACTCTCACCCGATTCGTGTGAGAAGTACTTCTCATCTGTTTCATCTGATATGTCACGTGCCCCACTCCTTGAGTCTTACTTCCAGTTCTGTCTCAAGGGCACTTGCCTAACGGCCCCCTCACCCGATTCGGGTGGGGACTGTGTTATGGTCGTGACAATCACAGAACGTTGTGAGCAGCACAAGGTAGGGATGGAATAGTGATGGTACTGAAGCCTATCCTTCAAACAAATGGCTCTGACGCTCTTCTCATACCTGTTGCCGTGTCCTGCCTCCCAGCCTTCCTAGCATCCCCTCCTGTTGGGGGGAGGGAGGACCCTGGGTGAGAATTCCACCTCCTTATAAGCAGTTGGTATAAAGTTGATAGCTACGTGGCAACGGGGCAGGGTCTGCGGTAGTAAGCCTTGCTACAGTAGGAAGCTATCATGAATCCGGTGGCCTGTACATACGTTGCGAAGGACATGTTCAAAGCAGCGTGAAAATTCTCGTGAAATCATTCCCGCAAAACGTTTCTTCTCGCGAAGCTAGTCGGAACATGAGTCCTGCCCTGCGACAATTGTGCTTTTATACGGTACTATGCAGTGGTCTTCCTTAGTCTCCACTTAGCCCTTGAAATGTCCAGAAGCTGTGCAAATGCTCCTCCAAATTCCTGTGGTGGATCAAGTCGCTTTTGAAACATGTCCCACGCAGTCTCACCTGCGCTGTTGTGCATCTCCGGGTCTGGAAGTACGACGTCGACCTCGGAAAGTATTCGCACCGTCTCAACATCTGCCTCCAGAGCTGCGGCATGTAGAATAGAGCGACCGACGCTGTTCACATCTGTACATCGGGCTCCTTGCCTAAGAAGCATAGTCAAAAACTCATGACTGTTGTGAAAAATCGCTTCTAATAGCGGAGTATCTCCATACATTCCACGATTGTAGATATCAGCTCCTTTTTGGATAAGATGCTCACCAATCTGCCACCGATTCATCATTGCGGCTCCCGAAAATGGAGTATTTCCCCATTTATTCTTGAAGTTGAAATTTGCACCCTCTCGGACCAGAATTTCCACTGATCGAAGATCATTCTGATGTCTAATTGCCAAATGAAGACAGGTATCGTCGTTGTAGGTTCTTGTCTGGACATTTGCGCCGCTCACTATGAGTAGTTCGACTATGTCTGGCTTTGCCGCCGACGCAGCAAAAGTCAAAGGTGTGGCACCAAAACTGTCCTTTAGATCGACTTGGGCTCCTGCTTCCAGAAGTTTCCTCACGACGAGAGCATCTCCCCGATCTGCAGACCAATGAAGTGGTGTTCGCCCCATGGCATCCACAGTATTAAGCTGCGACCTGTAGAGTGATGTCTTTAACTGCGATTCAATGCTGAGGGGTCTTAATCCTAGAACCACGGTATGTAAGTGGGAAAATGACCATTCTTCAAGATCTTCGACTGGAAAAAGTCTCCTCAAAGCATCAAGATCTCGCGTCGAGCCTCTTCCACCGAGAATTTGTTCCCATGCTTTCTGAGCCGCAGAACTAGAATACTCAGCTCATTAGGATTTTGAGATATTGGTCAGAGAGGACCATTGAACAGCAATCTGTGTTAAATCCTCTTCTGTTGCAGGAATACTCACGTATTTGAGTTGTCTTCAAGATTTGGATCTGCGCCAGCATGAAGCAGAATTTTGCAGATGTCGATATGATTCTTTTGCACTGCATACTGAAGAAAAGGTTAAAATCGACTAGGGCAAACCAAGTCCCTCTTTGAGAGTCCCTTACATGTAAGGCCGTTCGTCCATGATTTGGGTCAACGTCGTTCAAATAGGCCCTGCCAATGCGCAATATTTCTTTGATGCCGTCAGGATTTCCGCTACGGGAAAACTTCAGAATGCTATCGTCAGTTCCCCATGCGACTCTTCTCTGGATTTGCATGACCAGAGAAGGTGATCCGCATATGAATTTTCCAGCAATAAAATGAAGATTACGCGAGATCAACCAAGCAGGAAGCCAGCATTTGATTTCGATGCATGAAAGAGTTCCGTTTTGGCAAGTTCCTTTGAAGGACAAGGCTCCAATAAAACGCTTGAGAAAATCCGGCGTCTTATAATATTTTGGAATGTGGCACATGCACCTGCAGTCAAGGGTACATTTCGATGTATCGGGAGGGCGAATCAAGACTGCGGGCCTAACTGAGACGACCCTTTCATTCGATCGGACTGAATAGCATGTTAACGGGGCATGCGACAACCTGGAAGCAAAACGTACAGTCGTGAGTCGCATTATTCGGCTCAACCATTTTCTCGTCGGGCTCCATAGTTCGAGTCAAAGATACACCTTTCTGGGGAGGTAGCACAGACAGAAGTTCTTTGGCGTATGCAGCCGCCGTGCTTGCTGCATACCTTCGCCACACGTCATTCTTGCGTGCATCCGCATAGTCACAGATGCCCCGGATCACTAGACACGGGAAGTCATCCATCAAGCCAGCGGCTTCCATTTCGAGGCATTTGGCCCCGAATTCCGCACCCAATCGATCCCGGATAGCGGAATCCTTTACCACTTGATTGCTCGATGCGATAATCCCGTAGTGTATAACAGGCTCCGTATCATGCCGTTCCTTTCTGGGTATCTTGCCACTTTGACACCTTTCGCAAGACCTGCTGCTAGTGTAGCTAGAGGATTGACAATGAGCACAATAAAGACAATCCTGTTCCACTCCTGGAAATGTATAGCCATTCATTCTCATCTTGGGATGCTGTTCGATCATGCGGGTGAGGTACGCCGATATTTGACTGCCATGCACCTCGTGTTGAGCCCTTAGGGAAGACAGAGCGGTCAGAAGGAAGGAAGGAGGCCTGTTCAAGGCTCCTTTGCGTTCAAACCGGCCCCATTCTAGGCTCTTGCCTTTGTCATATTGTACCACACCGCCGTGAGATTTGTCGGGCTGACTGACCACGACGTCTCCAAGTCGAATGTCCACACCCTTGTCGAGGTTAGGAATGCCACCTCCAATACCGACCATCAATCCGAATAGCAACTTGGTGAAGGTGCGCATCATGTTCGCTATGACCGTGGAGGCGGCATTGGTGCCATCCACTCCAGCTGGCAGGCATGCAATCACCACATTGTGGTTATGGACATGGCCCAGCACGTAGTTATTGCGGTCCTGGGTATCTTGACTGGAGATGGGGCCATGCTCTTCGTCCAACATGGCTCGGGCAGCAGCCATTTCTTCGTGTAGGGCACACACCCAGCCTACCTGATACTCTTCGATAGGTCGAGGAGACATGGCTGGGTACACATAGAGAGTTCAGGGATGTGGATTACAATCGCATTCAGGATTGAGTCTGAGGTCGAGGCGGGATCGATATGGCAGGCACTAATGGAAGGGGAGGTTGCGCGAATCGGCGGCGGCTCTCGCAGGTGTGGGGCTCTTTAAGGCGCATGAGTCCGAGCGATGGCATAGGAGCTGAGATACAGGAGTAATTAGAAGCATATTGATGAATGTTTATTCAGGTTGATGCTGGGAGTTGCAACTGAACGGGATGCCATGACGCGGCTGAGGGTGGACTGATGGCTGCAACTAAAGACAGGCTTGGCCCTAAATGGGTGACAGTATTTCGGCCTGATACAGTCAATACTGAATGCGGCCAAAACAACCAACACTCACTCTAACACAGGTCATACTAGGCCTTGTAACAACCCCAATAACGGAGCGTAGGATGCCGACTGCCTTCAAATGCGTCGAGCAAAGCCTAGCACCGCCGCCGTCCGGGCTCTGATTACAACAGCCTCCGCGTCGCGTCACGGTGGCGAGCGCTGACGCACAGGCGTAGTGTCTAACACTGGCGCTAGGACGGGAATAGGCATTTGTCGAGATGATTGAAAGCCTCTGTTCTTGCGCAAATGGTCCTGCCAAAGCGCTGTTTATATAGATATAAAATTCTGTAAATCTGCCTTGCAAACCAGCCCTCGTACGCCTTCTGAGGATCGTAAACCTCGTAAAGAACCTGAAACTGTCTCGTACTGTGACTTGCCAATCGCTGTTTGAATCGAGCGGGCTTGATGACTCAGCCGGTTTGACAAGAAGTTAAGGCAGTGCTCACCTTTTGCTGGGACATAATCTCTCAGCTCTCCATGTACTATGATGAGCGGCAGAGCTCCCTCTCCTAAACGAAAAATTGGCAACGAGTGAGTGAGTTTAAGGGAAATAGTTTTCTCAAGTTTTTCCGCTCCGAGACAAAATTAAGGCGTAAACCCCGCGGTCAATGGGAATACATGCAGATTGCTGCCAAGAGTAGCTGCCCCTAGACATTCCCGTCATCAACTCAGCCTAGACCGCACACTCGTTGGGTTCATTCCGTCTGCATGAACCAAGGCTCAGACAATGAAAAGCATCATCAAGTACAGCTGTCACACTAGCATTGATACAACCTTACCTTACTTAACAAAGAACCTGATAAGGTCAGACGCACCCTCACAGTACCGGGTCGTAACACTTTGACCCTAAACCTGTATCCTTGTCAACAGTCGTGTAAAGTTTCCACATTCGAAGAGAGATACCTACCAAGCGCAGCGCGAGCATCTCATGACATGAGGGCCCAGAAATGGGACTGAGCACCAATGATGAAAAGGATAAGCAGCGGCCTGAGTAGGCTGAGCTGAAGTTGAGCCAGGTCTCCTGATTCCTGAGTAAAGCGCCGGGGCACAAATCAAAAACGTGGTGCAAAGGCCAGTTGGGAGCACAAAAACAGAAATACTCTACCACTAGATAGTGACGTTCCAGTCTGGTCACCGTATTGGGCTTACAGCCAGTTGGGCAAGAAATGACATTGAGAAGAACAGAAATAGCACCACAACGCTCCTAGTTCCCATTGAACTAGCCCGGTAGCAATGCGAGCGACTGCCCATCTTTCGAGACCCGTCCACTCGTTCTACGCTCTTGACGTAAATCGATCGGGCTGTTCTGAACAGTATACCCTCCTCTCGTAAATGTGAGGTTTGTAGCTCATGAGCTCCGGATGGAGACCATTCCTCCATACGATTTATAGACTGTGCTGTAGTAGTCATTACTAAGAACATAAGGCTTTCGGATCATTTGGCTAGGACTTAAGCGAATGCTTCGATATCCTTAGCACCCGACGCTTGGGAAGCGGGGTCGTCTCTCTACAAGTAGCTAGAAAAGCTGAAAGCAGAACACGAGTTAGACGAGAATGGGGGACAACCAGTCATAGGTTTGAGTTTACTTCGGACGGAAGAAACACGAGTTCGCCTTGGTTCTAGACATTCGTGTTGCAAAATCCCCTTCGCTTACCATGGGTGCCAAATTTTAGCCTTTACAAAGTCTACCCGCTGGTGTATCGATATTCTGATGCCGAAATTTTCAGATACTTCCAATGACTGTCGTGTTTGAGCAGCCCAGCAGCATCAAAAGTGGTGATACACATCTTGATAGGGCTGGGGAAGATTTCCAGCTCTGCTCACAGAATACCGCCCCGGTTTGCCATTGGTTTCGTTTGCTCAATAAAGCATCAAGAGGTTCAGCTCGGTCGTTTTGGATGGCGGCCCCATGCATACACGAGAACGGAGAACGGTGAAGTTGCTGTGCGGAATATACTCATGGCCGAACTCTGGAACGATTCTCGCACTTGCGGAATCAGTGTGCCTAACGCAAGACTTAAAGGGAGGCAGATCTCATCGCCCGAGACACTATCGATATTCGTTCTTGCGTCACATACAAAACAAATTATTTCTTAACCGGATATCAATTCAGCTGGTGTACGCCTGAACAATCTGGGGTAGTCTCGACTGCCGCAATGGCCATCCTCACCGTTGCTATCCTCTTTGTTTTTCCATTCTTATGCAGACCAGTCTGGTGCTCTGTCTCAGGCGTTGGATTAGGCATCGACTATGTCGGAGTTTATCCTGACGCAGTGGGCGACAGCAGTTGTCCTCAAGGATATGTCGGCAATTCACACTGCTGTCCAACCGCATATCCAATTGCCCACTTCAATGAAGACCTATGCACCACGTTTTGTTGTTCGGATGAGTGTAGGCAGTCCTCAGTGTGTCTTTGGGCTTCATAGTGATTTGAGATTGCTGACATTGTCTCTAGTTTTCCAGACCGATTGCACGGCTCCCTTAACAAGCTGTAAGTTGAGCCATGGCACGATGATGCATTGCCGAACAGAACCTCTGATGATACTTACTTCCCTCCTAGGCCCTACCTGTGTCGACCCATCATTGCAACTCTGGGTCAACACAGCAGACTTCCCTCAAGATACGTGCGCAAGCACAACTCAATATACTTGCTGTCGAGAGGGTTATCAAGCGAGCGGACTGGGCGGGACATGCACCAACGATCCACAGCACTTTTACAAGGGCTATGTGAAGGTAAGTCGATATCAATCTGTTTCGGAATAGGGAAACATATCCGCTTCCTTATTGAATTTGAAGCTGATTGTACAGTACAAAGGCAGGAAACTGTGGGGTGCCTCTAGGTCAAACTGCTCCTACACCGAGCGTGAATGTTACTGGCCCAATAGATTGTGACAATAGCAGCTCGGGACCCCGGTAAGAGCGCTGCAGAGGCGATCTGTTTCAGTTAGAAACGATGGCTGTGGCTAATTGATTACTCTGTCCATTAGATCCTACTTGAGCTGCGTGAACGCAATCCAGCCATGCGCGACAACCTTGACGGAATCGGCGGCAATTTCTTCATGCGAGTGCTCGTATGCCAAAGCTGATCTTGCGTAAGTCTCTGGCTGTGCTATGGTGCCCGCTTCTCTGCCTCCCTCTCTCAAGGTCTTCATCAGTATGTCGCCTGCCTAACTTGTCATTCTTTCCGTACAGATGCAAGACCTCCATATGTGGAGATACGGGCAGCTCATTAACAGCAGGCGAGTCTCTCAGCTCCAAGTACTGCGGTGTGGCTGCACCTTCGTCAAACAGTACTACGCCGACCACCACAAAGAGCTCAACAAAAACTACTTTGCAGACCACCACAACGAACCTAACAACAAGTACTGTACTTCTCACCTTGACCACCGCAACGAACTCAGCAACAGATACTCTGTAGGCACCCCCAGGTGCCCTCGACCGCAGGCAGAGCAGCTGTTACCCCGGCAAGGGAGATGAGCGGCTGATTTGATTGGGATTGCTGCTGAGGCGATTTGTTGTTGCTGTAGCCGGGTTGGCCAATGCTGTTAGCTATGAGACGCAAGGCTAAGCAGTATCTAGGACGGACTGCGCTATACACACGATGCCGGCAGTGCTGCGGTGGCGTTAGGTCTCTCTCTCAAACCAATGAAGCGCAATCAATCCCTGGGAATGAACGGCACTATCGCACCACAACTCTCCAAAGAACGAAATGATACATGTATCATCAAGCCAAGGTAAAACCTGCCAATATCTGTGTCCTTGGAAGAAGTTACTGAAGCACATTTATTTTCTAACAAGCGAACTCGCACCACATGTGGCCTCAACGCTCACGAAGCTTCTACCCTCTTATCTCGACGACTCGTGCTATCCTATCCTTGATGGAGTATCCGAGGCTGTGACAAGCATGCTTGAGTACCGATATAGACACATCATCTATACCGGGATTGGAAAAATTGGAAAGATCATCATTGCCAGCGATGCGGAGCATCTAACTCCTGTTACCTTGGAGCTCGGTGGGAAGTCTCCTGCCATGGCTTCCGACTGGGCAAAACCCTCCCTTCCAGTAAAAAGAATCCTGTAAGGAAAGTTTTTTCAACGCCGGACCGACGTGCATAGATCCTGATTATGCCCTGGTCGATGAAATGGTGTTCCTGGAGTTTCCGGACGAGATCAAAAAGGTCCATCTCACCAATAACCGATTTGAATCAGATCTTCCTATCTCCTCCCAGACGATGGACAAGTTCTACAGTTCCGAAGCCTCGCTCAGACTTGCCCGCATTGTCAATGCTAGAAACTGGAACCCCGGCTGATGTCGCTACTCGCATCAACAAAGAGCACGAAATAATCCATTGATGGCGGCAGCTCCATCGAAAAGCTCTTCATCCCTCCCATCATACTCACAGGTCTCGCCATAGAAGACATCATGTATGAATCTGAGATGTTCGGTCCTATACTGTCGATCTCGACTTACTCATCCATTGCTGAGGTCCCTCGTATTGTCCCAAAGATCGATCGCACGCCGCTTGGACTCTTCGTCTTCACCAAAGACATGGCTCATGCGGCTGTGAGTTGTCGCGACGCCTGTTCAGGTGGCATGGCCATTGAAGATGCTAGGGGTCAAGTTGCAGTTACAAGCCTCCCCTTTGGCGGGACTGGTACGAGTGGCATGGGAAGCTATCGTGGAAAGGCCGCGGTCGATACGTTGAGTCATAGAAAGAGTGTGGCAACCGTGCCATCCACCGTGGATTTCGAGACCCTGCTTGAGTGGCGCTACGTTGACGGAGACCAGGCGGGAAAGGTCAAGGCGTTCAAGACAAACTTGGATGGCCAATTGGCTAAGGGACAAGACGAGGAGTGATCTCAAAGCCATCTCAGCATGCTCGGGAGGATAGGTTGGCTGACTGTCTCAAGATTCGATCTCAATGTTTTAGTGTGGAATTTGTGTCTATTGCAGAATAATCATTCATCTTGACCTCTCCAAAGTTCCATTTCCATGTACTTACGCATCGTGTTTGTGAAGTCCAGACCTGGGTAGCTTGCCATCTTTCCTGAGTTATGACCAATTCATTCTGAGCTGTGGCAGTGCGATCCCGAGACGTGCCATAGGTAGCAGTGGGAAGACCGCGAGCACGTCAAAGGAGGGCAGACGGCCGCCAATGCCACTGACGTGAAGGGTGGCTGAAGATACGGTGTGATTACTGTTACGAGACTCCGTAATCCGCGGTGCGTGGTTCGATTATAGACTTTGATAGTGAATATGTAGCGAGAGAGCGAGCGAGGAAGTGAACAGACACTCGACACTTGGTGCTCGGGAAGCAGCTCAACTATAGCCCAGCAGTCCAGTCTAACACTCCGTAATACAGTACAATATAGTCCAGGACAGGGCTCTGATATGCATATATATATATGCATTCCTGAGCCGAGCCTCAGCCTGCTTCCCTTAAGGGCGACGACGGGGCTTGAACTTTGGTTGGTGGCTCGTACATTTTTCGCCTGAGATTATGGTATAGGTACATATCAAGCATCAGACATCAGGCATAAGCATCAGGGATGGCCGGTCGGTCCGCAAATGAAGAGACCTCCTCCCTCATCTGCAGGCTATCATCGATGATCCTTCCATTCACGCTCCGGTCCCAGTCTCAGGGATACCGTCCATAATAGTCGTTGCCATTGGCGTTGGCATTCACATTCATACCCTTGATGTTGTTCATGCCGTTCATGCCGCCGCCTCCGCCACCTACAAACCCTCCCCCGGCCATACCCGGATAGCCAGCAAACGGGTCGGTCATCATCCCCGTCACGCCCGCGTCACCGTGCATGGTCATGTCTCTGAGAATCTCGCGGGCCTTCCAGCTCAGATAGACGGTCTCATGCACCTGCACGTACGCTCCACTGCCGGGCGGGTCTTCGTCAAAGTCGAATTCCCTTTCGATCGTGAATTCCGTTTGGGTGTGGCGCTCGATGCGGCGGACCACAAAGGCCGCGCCGAGCCACCACAGCGCGGCGAAGCCGAGGACTGCCCAACCGACGGTCGGCACAAGGAACCAGGGGAGGCGGTCGGCGGGGAGCACGCTGCTTGAATCGGCCTCCACCGACAGGGAGAGCGACTTCTCGGGCTTGACCCACGAGGTGATGACGGGGAAGAGATTCCCGAGCAGGTAGATGGTGGCGGCAGCGACGCTGAGCCACGGGTGGATGTTGGTCGTCTTGTGGCGCCAGTCTCGTGCCTTGCTGAACCGGAGGTATAGAATGCCGGCGGCGAGGAGACTTCCGAAGCAAGCGTTCACGACGTAGGCCGCGATGCCCGTCAAGAGCAGGTATGCGTTTTGCGGCGTCTCGCCGTAGGTCGCGAACAAGAGAATGGTGCAAGTGATCAAGTGGAGCACCAGAGCGCCCACAGGCGTCCGTTCCGAGTGCAGCTCGGGTGCGAGCCAGCGGAGACGCAGAATGCTCCCGAACGGCCGGTTGACCATCCGGGTGCGTTGCGCCCAGCGGAGCAGGCGTCCGAACGAGAGGTCCTTGTTCTGGCCGAAGAACTTGGGCCACGGCAGGAGGCCTTCCTTGGCGATCTCCTGCTTGACGCGCGCGGCCGTGTACGTCATGACGATGATATTGCCCAAGCTTGAGATGGCGAGGAATGCGCTGAAGATCCGAGCACCGGTATTATCATCATGCGAGAGTGCGCCGTAGGTCAGCTTGAAGAACGATTCGGCAACGCTTGCGCCGTCGATCTGCAGCTGCTTCGGGACGACCACCATCTAAGGGGAAGGAGTCAGTATGTCTCGGTGTATGAAAGTGTCAGCGATCGCAATACTCACGTAACTGATGTTGACGGCCATGTAGAGGACGCCCACCACAGTCACGGACGCGGCCATGGCGATTGGGTAGGTCCGATGAGGGCGACTGATTTCGCCGAGCACGTAGTTGGGCTGTTCGAACCCCCCAAAAGCAAAGATGATGGCGAGAAAGGCTTGAGCATATCCATTGGCACTTGACGATGACTCGCTGAATGCGTGAGACGGGGAAAGGTTCTGCGACAGGGTCTCGTCTCGATCGATGGTGCTCTCAGGAAGGTCAGGGAACGTGCCCGTACCGTAGCAGATGGCCGTCACGATGATGAAGAGCATCATGCAGATCTTGATGACGGCAAACAGACTGCTGAGAAGGATGCCTCCCTTTCGTGAAAACGTGTGGATGAAGCAGGCGATCACGGATGCGGCAATCGCAATGCCTCGAACAGCACCATTCGTGACTTCGGTATTGGACGCCTCCAGGATCCGGATGCCGAAGCTGATGGCATTTCCAGCCATGTTGCCCAGGATGATGAATGAGATACCGAACAGGGATGCGATGAACAGGAGAGTGTCTGGCCTGTACGCCGGCTTTTGGTAGATATATTTCAACTGCGAACGGTCAGTTCCTGAGGGTTCTTTCCGGAGAGAGGCGAGAAGGTGTGTCGTACGTAGTTCAGGTCGCCGCCAGACCTGGGCACCCCTCGTTCCGTGGTCCCTATTGTCCGCCGCGGGACATTGAGGCCATATTCGATGTATACATGCACTCCGGAGAATGCGTATACCACGCCGGCGAACCAGAACATCAACGTTGCCCCTGTGCTTCCAGTGCCTTGCACGACTCTGGCCGGCGTCATGAAGATGCCGGTACCTTGTCCAAGGTCGTCAGTCCGCTTGTCTTCATCACGCGTCGAAAGGGGCCAGTTTACCAATCATGCGATTAATCACCAGACCCATGACTGCGAGATAGCCGAGCTTGAAACGATTCTCGGGCGATCGCGTCACGATCCTGTTTGGGTCCTCGCTCTCAGAGAACAGACTCTCGTTGTCGGTGCAGCCGCTCTGTTGCGACGGACGTCGCGGTAGAGAGCCGTCCATGGTGAGGGACTTGAAGCCTGGGACTTCGGAGGGAAGGACGCGACAGCCGTTTTCGAAAGACTGCGAGAGGTGGACGCGGCCATTATTTGAGGCTTGGTGACACCCAGATGGCGTCCCCTCTGTCACGTCGTGAGGCTGACTCGAATTGGCTCGGCAGGTTGGCAAAACGCCTGGTGTCGACACTCCAAGCACCACTAAGTAGAGCCTTTTTCCAGAACAGCAGAGCGTGTTCGCCTTGCAGCGACAGGAGGCTGTGACTGGCTCTGGTGCCGGTTAGCCGCAGAACAGGACATGGGCGTTGCCTTGTCGATGCAGGACCAGCGTGGTGCTTGTCTTGTGTCGCGACTCCGCCACCGCCCGACACCCTTGGGCCTTCTCCCAGTTCCTTGGACTGGTGGGGTCAACACCGTGCGCCTCGAAGAAACCAAGTGCGCCAAGTGACACCAAGCGACGCCCCCGAAGCGAACCTTCAAGCGAACCCCTCCCGCCCTCCGTATCGCCCTCCCAAGCGAACTCGCCGGCGCAGTCGATCCACACGAGCCTTATCACGAGCCTCCCACGTTGCAAAACAAGATAACTAGATTGTCAACCTCGCCATGTACTGGGCAGTTGGTGGAATCCGTCCTCAGTTTCTCGAGTCGAGCAGTTGATGCCGGCTCTGAGCTCTGCGTGAGCGGCGCCGACTGTTGCGTGACTTCGGCAGAGGGGATGGCAGGCTTCCTTCAGTTGGGCGACATCATTCAGGTCAGCAAGGCTGCTTGGGAACTTTACCACTTCGGATGGTCGGACGATCTGAACGCTGGTGAGTAATACGACAATTGCACATCGTGTCGATCTCGCGGCTCGCCGCTGACTGCGCTCCAGCGACCCAATATGCGCGGTTCGGTCAGGCTGTGCGAGGACTCGCCGAGAGCCTCGAAGGCCTGATTCGCATGATAGAAAGTGCCTACAGACAGCTGCGCAGTGGCATCGGCGCTCACGGTGCACCACAGTGGAATTTCGCATCCTTGAACGAGATCATCGGAGACTATCAACGCACCATCTATGAATGCCGCCAGCTGCTCCTGTCAAACCGCCAGTATGGGCAGGGAGTCGGCCCATTGCGCAACATTGAATGGAACATCCTGATCCAACCCCAGGCTGCTGCTCTCCAGGAACGAATCCTGCACCACAACTCCAAGATCCTCATCATCATCAAGCCCCTGGAGATTGACCTGTTGAGTCAAATCATCTCGCGGCTCGACCTCCTCCATGGCCAAGTGGAACAGGTCTACGGCCTCTTGACTTCAAACGTCCCTCAAGCGGTCCAGCAACAGGAGCAACAACTCTCCCATACGCTCGACTGTCCTCCCGCGATCGCGGCAGGATTCCAAAGGGCCGCGGAACAGGGCACCGGTAGTCAACGAAGCGCCGCGAGTCGGACGTTATCCGACCTCACCGAAGCATTCCTTTTGCACCTCAAACAATCTACCATCAACTTCCTACCAGAGGCGACGTTTGAAGCTCAAATCGCACCACCCAAAGAATACGTCAGCCTCTTGAAATGTGTTTGGCTCATGGCCCAAATTGAACAGCATCCGGATCTCCATGCAGCAGATGACGAGTCTCATTGGCCTTCCTATGTCAAGGGCTTGAAGGGCGTAGGTGGAAAATTCCGCGATTGTGGATGCCTGCTGACCCTTTTCGATAGGAATTGTCCCGGGAGTGCTGGAGATTCAATCCCAGGAGTCCCGATCAGGTCCTACCCCCGGATCTCCGGTCGCTGAACAACATCGACTTCTCCATCTGGCCATCAAAGGCACCAGAGCCCATTCTTCCTCGCATCGTACAGCTCCCTGCGGCCATGATGGACGAGCTCCTCAATGTGTGAGTGGCAGTATATCGGATGCACTCTTCTTACTAACACTCGGTCGACAGAACGATGGAGTCTCCCAGGCCGACGCTCGTCCACCATTTCCGTCTTCTTCGCGGCGCGGATGGTAAAATGAGTGCTGTGATCTCCGCCGTGGACCACGAGGGTGAAGAGGAGAGGAGAGACAGTATGCCGCTTTTCTCGCCCATCCTCTGTTCCCTGCAACTGACCCCCCTGACTCCCTAGGTCGAACGTTGGACTTCAACCTTGAGAATGCCGGACTGATCCCCTTATATGCCGTCTCATTTGACCAAGGACCTCTCAGCGTCATCTTAAGGACAGAATCAGTCATGGCAGAGCTCGCCTTCCGACAGGTAGACGAGCTATTGCGCTTTCAGCGAGCGCTGACCGGATATAAAGTCTATCAAGACTATTCACAGTGAGTTGGTTCGCAGACGCCTCCGACACAGAGTCCGGTGCTAAAAATCACGGCAGGCCCAGCGTGATGCTGAAGCTAATCATGTCAGATGGCAAAACGCTTCGAGTGAACACCGCCCATGTTCAGTTGTGGATCGCGAAGGAACTTGAGGGGCGAGCCACCACGGGGCCAGGATCTGACAGCGATTCCGATCGCGCTTCACGAAGGACGTCAACGGCCTCACCGCTATCTTCTCCGACCTCTCCCTATCCCGGGGCCAGTCACTTCAATTCTAGGCCGATGCCTCCGAACGCGGACCCGCTGATCAACCGACTGGGCCACTTCAACATAGGGCAACGGCAGGACTGGCACAATGGGAGCGCTGCGTCATCCAATGGAACAGTCCGGGGACCAGGCCTTTTGCAATCATTCTCAAACTATGCTGCTGCTCCTCCTCAGAGGATCAATCGAGTCGATTCCATGGCGTCAATCCAAACCACGACCTCGGCGTCGCTGTCGGTATTTTCCTCTCCTTCGAGGGCCTCACGGGCCACGAGCGCGACGTCGCGCAAGATCACTGGGCCGGACAATGGGACGGGCCGCGGATACGTGTACCAGCGACCGTCGGAGCCGATGCTGGTGCTCCTTTTGAAATCGACGAGCAACCAGGTCGGGTCCGCGATCGGCGGCAGTGCACCGCCATTCAGCGTGATCGTCATCCAACTGGACGAGACGACGACTCCGAACTACGAGCGCTGCAGCTGCCAAAGCCACCCCGACCAATGCGACATCACGGCCTTGGAACGGGACAAGGGCAGAGTCGACCTCTCGGCGCGCATCATCGAAGCGGACGAGCTGGACGCCTGGGACCTCATGCGCCTCCGCCCTTCGACTCGCCAGGGGAGCCAACAACTCTCCGCCGACGCGTCCGCGGCCGTGTCTTTCTTCGCCAAACAGCCCAAACCACTCGCGAACCTCCGACGAGTCACGCTGAAATTCCCCGACGCCGATTCTCGGTATCGATTGAGCGGCCGGCCGTGCGGTTGCAACAAGACCAAAACCAAAACCACGGGCGACGTCATGGCCTGTCTGCGGGAGAAACACCAGGGTTTGCTAGGTGAGCTCCGCCAGTACCACAAGAAAGAACTGGAGCGGTTCGAAGAGTCTCAGAGGAGGAAGAAGGACCTGGTCATGGGCGCAATGGTGAATGGGAGAGTGTGAGAGTAAGTAGACAAGTGAGTGGTGGCCGACACTGTTGTATGAGTCGTATATGTA
>JADWPU010000008.1:1079920-1503149 GCA_016109575.1 Phialophora chinensis | reverse complement strand
ACCCTAACCCTAACCCTAACCCTAACCCTAACCCTAACCCTAACCCTAACCCTAACCCTAACCCTAACCCTAACCCTGAGTATTAACTTATATTAAGGTTCGGAAAGGTAAGAGTTCTACTAATAGTATATATAATATTATTATACTATCTACCCTAGAAGAATAAACTATAATATAACTATATATTAAAAAGTAAGAGTAAGAGTATATAGCGCTATATTATAACTTACTTATTACTTATATATAAGAACTTTAAGTATTAAATAAATAATATAAAGAGGCTTAATAATTAAGTACCTTAAATAATTATATTATGTTAAGTATATATAAGAGCTAATAATTAAAGAATTAGAATAATATCGCGCGTTATAATAAAGTTATATATATATTATATAATTTTATTATAAGGTGAGAGATAATATAGGTAAACTATAATAATCTCTAGGAAGAGAGATATTTTAGGTAATAAAGGATAGCTAATACTATTATATAATATTACTAATAACTATAGATTAGGAGTAATATATATAAGTATATTAACTTATATAATATCTATTAATAAATAAAGGTATTAAGGTATAAGCCCTATAGGAAGCTTAAGCCTCTATTATAGCTAAAGGGCCTATAGTAAAATATCTTAATAGACTTTATAATAGATTTATTATTATTAATATATATAAGAAGCGCGTATAACTTAATACTAGTAATTATTAACTAATATTTAAAGATAGTAATATTAACGCTATATAAAAGTATAATAAATATAGCTACTATAGGTAAGATTATTCTTAAGAAGATTATAGCTAAGTATAGTATATTAGCTTTAATTATAAGTAATTAAGGGTTAGTCTTTATATTAGCCTATTAGGGTACACTATACTCTTATCTTATAACCTATAGACTCTTCTTAATTATATTCTATCTCTAGACTAATAGATAAATAAAGCGAATAAATTAAACCCTAAAGTACTACTTAAGGTACTATATTAACTACTAATAATTAAATTAAGTAACGCTACTTATAAGCGTTAAGTATACTATAAACTTATAGGCTAACGCTATAATAGGTGAGATACCCTTTATAAGAGTATATTACTTCTCGCTATTAATATATATAAATATAATAGGAGTACTATATATAAGGCTATAAGGAAATATTTAAGTAAAGAAAAAGATAGTTATACTTATAGAGGTAGCGTAAGTAGTATATAAGATATATAATATAATAATAGAATAGACTATAAGGATAGTAAAGTACTATAATAAGAAATATACCTTTATATAGTTTAATATTAGAGACTAAGTTCTACTCGCGATAAAGAATATTTATATACTATATATAAGTAAGAAGTTAATTAACTAATTCTTAAGCCCTTTTAAAGTAGTTAAATAGTTTAGGTTAAATACTTATTAACTAGCTCTTCTAGTAAAGTATAATAAGCTTTACTATACTTTCTATATATCTCTATTATAGGTATATTATATATAACCTAATATTAAATCGCTTATACTTATAGATATTAATAAGAAGAAGGAATAGAAAGTTATAGAAATCCTTAATAAATAGAAATAGTAAGAGTAAACCTTCTTTTATATTTAATAGAAGAGATTTTCTAAGACTAATAACTTATAGGAACTAAAGATAAATATACTATATATATATAATATAATTAAAGTATATAGAAAAGGAAAGAAGTAAGCTTATATATATATTATTTATATCGCTTTATAATTAATATATAAGCTCTTATATAAACTAACCTTTTACTACTTAATAAGGTCCCTTACGCTATAACGCTATATAACTTATAAGAAGTATATATATAAGTTTATTATAATAAACCTAACCCTAAAAAAAAGAAAAATAAAGGAAATATATATTATTTATTAAGAGGGTCCCTTATACTATCTCTTTATATAACTTATAAGAAGTATATATAAGAGTTTACTATAGTAAGATCCCTTAGTGTATTAAGCTATAAGCGATATATATATAAGGAGCACACGACCTAAGGGCGATACCTATTTATACCTTAACTAACTACCTATATATAAGTAGGCTAGCGCCTACTCGTTAGTTAATAAGAATAATAATAACTTATTAGCTTATATAGGCGAATTAAGCTAGGCCTAATAGTAGATTAGTATATAAATAGTATAAGAGAAGTAGACTTATATAATATTATTAAGTAGCGACTATATTGTATAACGCCTTAATAATATTATTAAGCTATACTAAAAGCGTATTTATATTTATAACTCTCTTAAGAGAAGTAAATAAGGCGTAATTATAATTATTATAAGTATAAACGCTAAGCGCTAAGCGAGTAATATTAGCCTTCGCTAATTATATATAGTTAGAGAGCGCCTTAATTAAGGCCTAAATATTAGTTACGATAAGTGTATTTAGCTCGCTTATAACTAGTGTATTATTATTATTAAGAAGTTACTAGGTAATAAAGGTGAGAGAAGTAAGGACCTACTTAATAGTTAGTGTACTACTTATATAAGAGAAGAGAATAAAGAGCGCACTAGAATATACCTATTAGTGTTACTATAATTACTATAAGTATAATAATTATAGCGCGTACGACCTCGTGTCTTCTCGTACGCTAGTGTAGACCTCGCGCTAGCGCCGCGTAGCGAGTATAGGTACCGGTAGTAGGGTAGCGCCGACGCGTGAGTATACTTCTTCTTCTTAGGCGGCTCTAGGGTTAAGGATCGCTCTAAGTACGCGAGTTAGCTACTATAATTATATAATACACGAAAGGGTAAGATATACGGCGCTTATTTCTACTATTATTAGGCGACTTACTATTACCACTACTACCACGGCCGCTATCGCCGCTAGCTGTAGTCGCAGCGCCTATAGCATTAGGGTCGGCGATAGCGGGGGGCGTAGGGGAGATAGGGGCGGCGGGAGCGGGAGCTAAAGGACTAATAGGAATTTAGACTTCGACGACTAATACTATTATGATTAGTATATAATAAGTATAAAAGATAACTCGCGCTTACTATTAAAAGTTATAAAAGAAGATTAATTAGAAAGCTAGCTATACATTAGCTAAGTACACTATAGGATAATAATATAGTATATAAGTCGCTATTAAAGAGCACTTATAGATCACTATTACTATTATTATTATTACTACTACTACTATTATTATTATTACTATTATAAAGAGAAGAAGAAGAAGAGAAAGAAGAAGAGGAAGATAAAGATAATTTTAGTTATAGGTGTACTATAATTATCGGGTGCGATATAAACCTTATCGCTATAGGTAATAATAGTAATATTTACTATTAATAGTAGTATTTACTATTAATAGCTAGTTACGCGCACTTAGTAAGGCTACGCCCTCGATAAGGCTATATACTAGGGATAAGGCTAGGACTTATTAGTGTTATAGCACTATTACGGAAGTGCTATACCCGATAACTACTTATATAGTAATATTCGCTATTATAGCTGATATAATATGTCTTACATGCGACTATACTACTTCTTAAGGATAAGAAGCCTAGGGGAGGGGGGATAATTATTAGGAATATTTAGGCGCTAAGAGTTATATAGATAAAGAGATTACTCGTATGAGAGAAGTATCCTTCTCTTATACTTTAAGTTATATATTAACTAAACGTTAAGGGTAACCTAAGACTTAAATACTATTATTATTATCGCGCTTTACCTATCCTATTAGGCCATCCCTAATACCTATAAGTCCCGCTTATAGGTATAACTAGTTATAATCTATAGAATAAATTTAATAAATAGATATTTAGCTAAAGATAGTTTAAAGACTAAATTTAGTCTAAATACTATTTTTAAGTACTCTAAACTATAGGGGTATAAATTCTATCTATTTACTTAGTGTTTATCCTTATAGATAAATAATTAGTCTTATTTAATAATATCTTTCTAGTATTATTATAAGATAGCGATAACTTAAAGGCTTTAGTAAGATATATATATCTCTTAAGTAAATATTAGCTTATCTTAATAGTACTTAAGCTATATTAGATATTAATTTTATATATCTAGTAAAATATTAAATTAAATAAACTATTTCTAGCCTAGGATAAGGTTATAGCTCTCTAAGTTTAATATAAGTATAGGGAGGTTCTTTTAGCGCTTCCTATAAATCTTTAAGTATAGGGTTAATATCTTTATAATAGGCTTACCTAACTTCCTATTATAGCCTTTTATAGTATAAGGCTTCTTTAGTTAAGTAGTAGTAAGGTTTAAGAATTAAGTTAAGTTATATATAAATCTTATATTAATAAAGATAAAGCTATTTACTTTAAAGTTAGCTAAGGTAAAGGTTTAAACTATATATCTATTAAATAATAACTTATAAGGTATAGTAAAGTATTTCTTATCTAGTAGCTAACTTAAATCGATAAATATAATATTAATATTATACTTCCCTAAGGAGGAGACTTCCCCTAGGGTTATTCTTTTCTTAATTTATTCTTTAAAACTTCCTTTACCTTAATTACCTTATTCTTAGCCTTTATAGAGTAGTTATAAGAGATATATTTAAGTTAATAATAGGTAAAGTAGGCGCTAGTATAGCTTAAGCTTAGGTAATTAGAGTTATTATAATTAGGATAGGTTCTTAGGGCTATACTCTCTTCTCTTATAATAGTAAAGGTAGTTAATAATATAAGACTAAAGGTAAGTATACCTTATATAGTTATAATAGGGGCGCGCCTAGCTACTTACTTAGCCTTAACTTAATTAGCCTATTTATAGATATAGTAAAGGCCTTAGTTAAGAATATAATAATAATTAACGATATTCTAGTAAGTTATAAATATCTTAAAGATAAATAAGATTATAGTCTAAAGGTTAATAGTAAGCTTCTTATAGAGGTTAGGGCGAAGGTCTTTATTAAGGATTTTAGCGATATTAACTAAGTAGAGGAACTTTATATAGAACTTAAGGAAGGTTTAATCCTTCTTTATTACTAATTGTTAATATTTCTATTAAGTATTTATAACTTTATATAGGTTAATATAAATACTATTAAGGAAAGCTAATATATTTATAATAAAAATAAATAAGTCTATCGCGTTATTACTATAACGAGCTTATAGGAAGGTCTATACCTTACCTTTTATATAGCTAAAGATATATACTATCTTAGTTTATTCGCCTTAGTAGCTATTTCTATTAAGTTTATCTAGGATTTAGGTCTTCTAGCTTTTATAGTTAAGTTTATTCTTTCTATTAGAGAGCTAGTTTAGGTCTAAAAGACTAAAAGGCTTATTCTATATAGGAGGTAGGGAGGTTAGGGCTCTAGCTAGGATAGTATTCTTAAGATAGGTAATAACTATTTATTTATCTATAAGTTAGGCTTTAAGGTTAGCGACTTATTACTAGAGGTCCTCGTTCTAACTAATAAAGTCTAAAATAATTCCTTCCTAAGTGGTAATAGTATTTTTACCCTATATAATAGCTTATAGGAGAGTGTTATCTAGGATAGCCTATACTTCTTCGATAGTCTTACTAGCTAGAAGCCGATAAAGTTATAGGGCGGTAGTAATATCACCGGTAATGTAGGAGTTATATTAGTTTATATTAGTTAGTTCGATATCGGTGTCTCTCTCGATGGTTAGTAGGATAGTATAGTTATCGGCCTTAGGTTTATTCGATTTAGTTAGTCGCGCCATTATCAGTAAGTTCGGTTAGTGATAGTGTAGTTATCGGCTTTAGTTCGTTCTATTCGGTTCTAGTTCAGATAGGATATTGTGATTCCTTCCTAGGATAGTAGTGGGATGAGCTTAGTCTAATGTAACGGTATAGCACACTAATAGAAATATATAGTGCGAATACTACTTAAAGGTATAGATTACTTAATACGAAGAGACTAAGCTAGAGAGAAGGAAAAGATATGAAAAGCGCGATACGCGCTGCCCTAGATGAATACTTCTCTCCGCTAAGGCTTCTTAATATACGCGTAAGCCGCTAAGGATTTTAGTTATATATAACTAATTAGCGTTTAGCTATATAACTTATATAGACTCCCTTACCTAATTAGGATAAGGCTTAGTAGATATATACTTTATCTAGAATAGGCGTAACCGACTATATATAGGTAGATATAGTTAGATCTAGTTAGGTCTAGTATAGGCCGTGATACTAAGAGTATATTATAAATCGCTCTATATAAGGTACTATTCGCGGTTTAAAGGTTTACTCGCTAGTAGAGTAGTAATATAATGCTAGCCTAAGGTAAGGGTATATAGTTACTTATAACGGCGTAAGTAGAATAATACTCCTATATCCTAAATATAGGGGTTAGAGTATAACTAAGATTAATTACGGAAGGTACCTAGGGACGGGCTATTAGCCCGTATATATACTATAAGGGTACTTAGTGTACTTAGCGATACTTAGTAGTGCTTAGTGGTAAGCGCCCTAAGCCCTCCTAATTATCATTAAGTAGTTATATAACGAGGCTCCTAAGGTATAAGGCTAACTTCTCTTACTCTTTATATATATCTCGTGTTACCTTCCTTATAGGCCCGCTTCCTTAGTCTTTTAAAGGTTATATTATAATACTTTCCTCTCTCTAGCCTATTTGCTATTCTAGTATACTTAAGGTAAGCTCTACCCTCGCCCTAGGCTTTCTTTTCTCTCCTTTCGCTTTATAGCTAACTATACCTTAGTTTCGTATAACTAAAAATAACTATTCCTTTACCCTTCGCCGTTAAACTACTATCTACTAAATTAAGTCCTTCGGTCGTTAAAAGTTTACTATAGGTTAGTGTACTCTATATTAAAATTCTAACTCCTTATACTTTATACTAGATAGATACTTAAAATGTTTATTATATATAAAGAAAGGCGTATACGACTATAATAGTACCTTCTTTATAGAGAAGTTTAATACGCTAACGGCTTAACGTAACTATTTAGCCGAGGCGGCCTATTGTAAGGATAAGGAAATTAAAGGAATATTAGTAGAAGCCGCGTGTATATAACTTACTTTATCTTCAGCGAACGTTGAGTATAAGCGCCTTTAGCGTAAAGCTAATAACTTATTAGAGAAATAAAGGAAAATGTTAGTATAGGAGTTAGAGTCCTTAGATGAGTTAAATTATATTAATTCTCCTCTCGCTATATCTTTAACGGTTTTTATTACCTTAGATAATACTTAGCTAGAGTAAATATTTAAGCTCGAGCCTAGTTCTATAGCTAGGTTTAAGGGTTCTATCCCTTTTAATTAACCCTCGGCCTAATCTTTTTATACTAAGTATGGGATATGTGGTCTTATTCTTATTATTTAGTGGAATTATCGTACTATTTTCTTCGGTAAGTTATTTACTGGTTCTTAGGTGTTTTCCGTGTCCTTATACCCTAACTACTTTATTAGGTATATATTAGTGGTTTTAGTTAATTTATACCTTAGTCGAAAATCTACTATTTTCTTAATATTATATATTGGTTCTTAAGTCTCCTTATAGATTAGCACTAGTCCTAGTTTAGCGTTTAGTAGTACCTTTTCTAATAGTAACTTATAGAACACTAGGTAAATATTTATACCCGTGAGTAATTCTATTTTAAATATAACTAGTCCTAGTTTTCTCTTTATCTTATATAGTCTAATTTTTATATAGTTAAGTTTATTTAATAGCCTTATTATTTTAATATTTTTTCGTAAAATATAAACTTTCTCCCTCTCCTAGAAGTCTAGTCCCTTAGATCTCTTTTTATTTACTTATTTTACTATTCTTTATTAAATTTTCTATAACTTCTCTTTAAGTATTTTATATAGCGATTATAATTTTTTAACTAAAATTTTTACTTTTTATATAATTAGCTTTACTCCCCTTAGGTCTTTATTAATATTTAGGTATCTCTTATAATTTATATAAAATAGTAATATCCCTATTACTAATATTAAATTATTATAAGCGAATTATACTATAGGTAGTAGCTTAACTTAGTTATTTTACTAATAGTTTATATAGTATTATAGATATTATTCTAGTATTTAGTTTATTCTTTTAGTTTATCTATCTATTTAGGGGTAATAAGCTATTAAGAGCTTTTAATATATACCTATAAGGTCTATAAGCGATTACTAGAACTATAATATAAAGAGTTTATCTCTATCTAATTTAATTATATTTAGTATTCTATACTATATAATTACTATCTTTATTAGAGTATAAGCTATATCCTCCGCTATATTAGATTCTTTCCACGGCTAGAAGTAGGTATATTTAGTTAATTCGTCCCCTATAACTAGTATTAAGTTATACTCTATACCTATTAAGGGTTCCTTAGACTTTAGTAGTTTAATAATAAAGTCTAGCGCTATTATTAACTATACCTTATTAAGTAGTTTTATTATCTAAAGTAGTCTATATAGTTTATATCTAGTATATTTTACTTTATAGTATATATTATAGTTCCTTATATATTCTTTAACTTCCCTTTAGAGTTATAGCTAGGTATAGTTTTAGGTAATTAATTTAATTATTTTATTAATCCTCTAATAGCCTACTACCTTATCGTTATACCTAGCCGCTATTATATCTTTTCGCTACTATATTGATAATTCTAGCTACTTAGTTATTATTATAATAGCTTATACTTTTCCTTAGTACACTAGAGTATCTTCTTCTTACCTTAGTAGCGTATCTAGTGTAGGTTTAGTTATCCTTATATAATTTAATCGCCGGCTAAGTATATTAGCCCTTCTATTTTCTATTCCTCGGATATAATTAATTTGAAAGTTATAGGAGGCTAATATCTTTACTTATCTAACTTATCTTCTATTAAGCTCTTTTATTATAGTCTAGTAAAGTAAATTTTTATAGTCTATAAAGATTTAAATAAGGTATTTTACGCCCTTAAGATATACTCGCTATTATTTAAGTGCTTCTACTATAGCTAAGAGTTCCTTATTATAGATATTATAGTTTAACTCTAGTCTTATTATCTTTCTAGAGTAGTAAGCTACTAGCCTAGCTTTCCCGTCTTCCCCTTTTTAGGTAAGGTATACTCTAATCGCTTTATTAGACGTATTAGTCTCTAAAAGGGCTTCCTTTTCTAGATTAAAGATTATAAGGATAGGTGCGCCTATTAGGCGGCCCTTTAGCTCCTTAAAGGCTTCCTTAGCTCCTAGTCTAAACTAGAAGTCCGCTTCCTTCTTTATTAAGTTAGTTAGTAGTATAGCGATCCGGGAAAATCCTTTAATAAACTGGCGATAGTAGTTTACTAGTCCTAGAAATACCTATATATCCCTAATATTCCTTAGTTTTAGCTATTCTTTAATAGCTTAGACCTTCTTTAAGTTTAGTTTTAGTTATCCTTTAGAAATAAGATAGTCTAGGAATACTATTTCTTTCTTATAGAATTTATACTTAGTGAGCTTTAGTAATAGCCCCTTCTCTTATAACTTCCTTATTACCCGCTTAATATACTTTACGTGCTCCTTATATATCTTAAAATAGATTAGGATATTATCTAGGTAGGTTAGGATAAAATCTCTAAGGTAATTCTTTAGTATATCGTTAATAAGAGTCTAGAACATTATAGGAGTATTAGTTAATCCGAATAGTATAACTAAGTACTTATATACTCCCTAACTAGTCTTAAATACTGTCTTCTATTCTTCTCCGGCCTTTATATATACTTAATAATAGGTGTCCCGTATATTAAGTACCGTTAGCTATTTAGCTTTCCCTAACTAGTTCTATAGTTCCTAAATTAGGGGTATTAGATAGATATTCTTTTTAGTAATAGCGTTAAGTGGCCTAAAGTTAATATATGGCCTAAGTGTTCTATCCTTTTTTAGTATAAATAATACCCTATAAGATATCGTCGGCTTATTAAGCTTTTGGATAAACCCTTTTACTTCTAGGTCGCGTATGTACTCCCTTAGGAAGTCGGACTCTTTCTTAGATAGCTCCCTTAGCTATCCTTTATATAAAGGTTCTTCTTTTCCTTTAATAAACTTAATTAAGTAGTCCTAAGGCTTATATTTAGGTAACGCGGTGAGTCCTTCCCGTTCCTAGAATAAGTCCTTAAATTCTTTATATTCCGAGGGAAGCTCCTTAGTCTCTAGTCTAGCTAGGACTTATCCCCTCGGTCGCACCTAAATCGCTCTAATAGGGGCCTTTAAAGATAATTAGTCTCCCTTTTCTTTTCTATAACTATACTCTAGAAACTTAAGAGTTCTTCTTTTCTAATTAATTATTAGGTTATAGTTAAATAACTATACTATACTAAGTACTATATTATACTTCGGTAGTATTATTATATTAAGGGATATTCTTTCTTTATACTATCTAATTGTTATAGGTATATTCTATACTTAATCTATAATTATATTAGTAGTTCTTCTATTTACTATTAATAGAGTATAGGGTAGTCTCTTTATTATTATATATATTCTTAACCTTTTACTTATTTCCTTATTAATATAGTTTTAGTTTACTTTATAGTCTACTATAGCCTTTACCTTAATCCCTATAATTATAACCTTAAAGGTAATATACTCTATATATTATTCCGATAGGATTATATATAGAGAATAAGACCTCCTCTTAAGATAGTTTAGCCTCTCTAGTCTATCTTTAAGTTATTTTTTAGTAACCTCTAATATATATATCTCTAGTAGTCCTATAGGTAACTAACGTTAAAGTATTTATTAAGAACCTTAAACGCCTCTAGGTAAATCCTTATATATAGCTAGTCTAGGTCTATATAGAATAAGTGCTTATACTTAGGTTTATTATAGTAGTAGCTTATTAAGTATTAGTATTAAAAGTACTTTATGATAAATTTATAGTAGAGTCGGTGGTTAATTATAGTTTCTACTATTTTAGGGTTATCTATATCTTCTATTATTATTAAGTAGTTCTTGATCCTATAGTATATATATAGGTATTTATATATAGCGTATTTCTCTTTTCTATACTTATATCCTTCTTTAATTATTTATTTAAATACTTTAGGGTATATTAGTTAATTATTTATATTAGGATCTATATTATAGTAGTATCTATAGTCTCGGGAATCCTTATATAGGTAGTCTTTATTCTTATATAGAAATACCTTAGAGGGTCCCCCTATTATATATTCTTCTCTATATATATATACCTTATATATATTCTAGATACGCTTTTACTTCTCTTCTATATACTAGATAGTAACTATTATAGGGGTAATATATTAGTATATATATATTACTTTATACTCCTTATAGCTAGTGTTAAAGTAGTAGCGTAGCGTAACTTATTTAAGATATTCCTATATTAAGGCTTTCTTATTAAAAGCGATATATATATACTACTTATCTATATATCTCTTCTAATATAGTTCCCCTTTTATCTATAAATTTATAATAATTTTTATTTATTCTATTATTTACTTAATAGCTATAAACCTTTATTCTTTACGGTTGTTCTCTAGGCCTAGCGGTAATTTATTAATAGTTTCCTTATTTAAGTCCTATACTTTATATATTATCCCTAGTATTTATATAGTTAATTTAGCTACCCTTTCTAGGATTTCCTATAGAAGTTTAATAGTATAGATCCTTTTAGTAATATATATATATAGCCGAGACTCTCTATAGTTAGCCTATTTATAGAACTTAATAGCGATAGCCGCTAGAGATTAAAATTCCGCTATTAGATTAAAAATATAGTACTAGTATATAGTTTATTCTCCTTAAAGGTACTTAGGCTTTTAGCACTATTCTTTCTTCTAATATAGCGTAATAATTACTACCTTCTCTTTAGTAGTTTCTATAGTAATAAACCTAATAGGGTTACTATTTTCGCTTATTATCTAGAAACTATTATTATTTCGTTTTTCTTTGGTACTCTATAGGTCTCCTTCTTAAGTAAGAGTTTCCTAGATCTCTTTAGTCTTCCTATTTCGATGGTTCTTCTATTTCCTAAGTGGTTAGGGAAACTAACTAGATCCTATTTTTTTGGAATAATATATAAGGTAATCGTTATTGTAATAGGCGGTCTAAGATAAAGCTATATATTAATTAGATATAGCTTCTTTATATACTTAAATAAGGGCTCCTATAGCTTCTCCTAGGGTAGTCTCCTTTTCGAGTCTCTCTTAGGGTTCACTAAGTTCCTTCTGAACTTTCTAACTTAGGTACCTCGACTATACTGTTGTACTCTAACTATTAGTAGTTATTCGAGTCTTCTCTAAAGTATTAGCCTTTATTTCTTTAGAACCGGCTATATCGTTACTTATTATTATATATAGTCCTTAAGTTGTTTATTAGTAATCTTTTATATGATATTCGGGTTTTCTATAAGTATAGTATAGTCCTTCCCTTCCTCGTTAAGCCTACTACTCCTTCTAACCTTTTCCTTAGTAACTACCTTAGCCTTTAGCTTAATTACCCCTATCCCTTAAAGGAGGGCTTTAATATATTAGGTTGAGGTCTATCTAGTTACTATAGTTCTATCGCCTATTAAACTAGTATCCCCTATAAATATACTTATTAGGATTATAGCGCCTATTCTATTCTAGTTTTAACTTATATAGTTAATTATTAATCTTAATTACTTCGTCTACTATATCCTTATAATTAGTAGGTAGATCTATTATCTCTTGGCGAACTAATTCTTTAAGCCTATTATAGAAGATCTAAGCGAATATATCTTTATCTTCCTAGTTTAGTTTTTTTATAACTTAGTTAAACTTAGAATAGTAGGATATAGCTAATCCCCTTTATTTAATTATATAGATTATATAGGCTACTATCCTTTCGTCGTTAATAGTTCTAAATACCTTACGGAGGCGATTTTCGAATTCCGTAAAATACGCGAAGTATAAGGTTATATCTATATTAGAGGTAGCGTTATCTATATAGTTCTTTATAGTCGGTTTAAACTATACGAACGTAGTTCCCTTAAGGTATATTATAGTATATATAACCTTACTTAGTCTATCCCTAAACTTAGTTAGATTAAGTTTAAATATAAGTTTAAGTTAGATTAAGAAGGTGTTAAGCTTACTACATTCCCTATAATATAGGTCTACCTTAAGGGCATCCTTCCTATTATCTCCTATAGGTGTTCCTCCTCGCACGGAGAGGTTAGTGCTTAATAGGTTCTTAAGGCTCCCTATAGTTAGTGTAACTTCTAGCGACTTTAGTCGGGTACTACTAGATATCCTTATTACTACTCGTTAAGAGGGTAGTTAATGTATTATAAATCGCTTTACGTAAGGTGCTATTCGCGGTTTAAAGGTTTACTCGCTAGTAGGGTAGTAACGTAATGCTAGCCTAAGGTAAGGGTACGCGGTTACTTATAACGGCGTAAGTAGAATAATACTCCTATATCCTAAATGTAGGGGTTAGAGTATAACTAAGATTAACTATAGAAGGTACCTAGGGACGGGCTATTAGCCCGTATATATACTATAAGGGTGCTTAGTATACTTAGCGGTGCTTAGTAGTGCTTAGTAGTAAGTACCCTAAGCCCTCCTAATTATTACTAAGTAATTATATAACGAGGCTCCCGGGGTATAAGGCTAACTTCTCTTACTCTTTATATATATTTCGCGTTACCTTCCTTATAGGCCCACTTCCTTAGTCTTTTAAAGGTTACGTCGTAATAGAGTATAGCTTTATATATATTAATATCTATTATAACTACTAATCTTATAGTATAAATAGTAGTGTAAATAGTAATAAAATAACTAAGTTATTAATATATAGTTATATAATATATATTATATAATTTTATAAAAATAAGGTATACTACTTATTTTATTATCTAGCTTATCGGGGTAGGTAAGTACCTATAGTATTATCTATTCTTTTAATAACTATATTATAAATCGCTCTATATAAGGTACTATTCGCGGTTTAAAGGTTTACTTACTAGTAGAGTAGTAATATAATGCTAGCCTAAGGTAAGGGTACGCGGTTACTTATAATAGCGTAAGTAGAATAATACTCCTATATCCTAAACGTAGGGGTTAGAGTATAACTAAGATTAACTATAGAAGATACCTAGGGACGGGTTATCGGCCTGTATATATACTATAAGGGTGCTTAGTATACTTAGCGGTGCTTAGTAGTACTTAGTGGTAAGCGCCCTAAGCCCTCCTAATTATCACTAAGTAGTTATATAACGAGGCTCTCGGGGTATAAGGCTAACTTCTCTTACTCTTTATATATACCTCGCGTTACCTTCCTTACGGGCCCGCTTCCTTAGTCTTTTAAAGGTTATATTATAATACTTTCCCCTCTCTAGCCTATTCGCTATCCTAGCGTACTTAAGGTAAGCTCTACCCTCGCCCCGGGCTTTCTTTTCTCTTCTTCTGCTTTATAGCTAACTATACCTTAGTTTTATGTAACTAAAAATAACTATTCCTTTACCCTTCGCTATTAAACTACTATCTACTAAATTAAGTTCTTTAGTTATTAAAAGTTCGCTATAGGTCGGTATACTTTATATTAAAATTCTAACTCCTTATACTTTATACTAAATGAATACTCGAAATATTTATCGTATATAAAGAAAGGCGTACGCGACTATAATAGTACCTTCTCTATAGAGGAGTTTAATGCGCTAATAGCTTAGTGTAACTATTTAGCTAAGGCGGCCTATTATAAGGATAAGGAGATTAAAGGAATATTAGTAAAAGCCGCGTATATATAACTTACTTTATCTTCGACGAACGCTAAGTATAAGCGCCTTTAGCGTAAAGCTAATAACTTATTAGAGAAATAAAGGAAAATATTAGTGTAGGAGTTAGAGTCCTTAGATAAGTTAGATTATATTAATTCTCCTCCCGCTATATCTTTAACGGTTTTTATTACCTTAGATGATACTTAGCTAGAGTAAATATTCGAGCTTAAGCCTAGTTCTATAGCTAGGTTTAAAGGTCCTATCCCTTTTAATTAACCCTTGGCCTAACCTTTTTACACTAGGTACGGGATGTGTAGTCTTATTCTTATTATTTAGTAGAATTATTGTACTATTTTCTTTGGTAAGTTATTTACCGGTTCCTAGGTATTTTCTATATCCTTATACCCTAACTACTTTATTAGGTATATATTAGTGGTTTTAGTTAATTTATACCCTAGTTGAAAATCTACTATTTTCTTAATATTATATATCGGTTCTTAGGTCTCCTTATAGATTAGTACTAGTTCTAGTTTAGTATTTAGTAGTACCTTTTCTAATAGTAACTTATAGAATACTAGGTAAATATTTATACTCGCGAGTAATTCTATTTTAAATATAACTAGTTCTAGTTTCCTCTTTATCTTATATAGTCTAATTTTTATATAGTTAAGTTTATTTAATAGTCTTATTATTTTAATGTTTTTTCGTAAAATATAAACTTTCTCCCTCTCCTAGAAGTCTAGTCCCTTAGATCTCTTTTTATTTACTTATTTTACCGTTCTTTATTAAATTTTCTATAACTCCTCTTTAAGTATCTTATATAGCGATTATAATTTTTTAACTAAAATTTTTACTTTTTATATAATTAGCTTTACTCCTCTTAGGTCTTTATTAATATTTAGGTATCTCCTATAATTTATATAGAATAGTAATATCTCTATTACTAATATTAAATTATTATAAGTGAATTATACTATAGGTAGTAGCTTAACCTAATTATTTTACTAATAGTTTATATAATATTATAAATATTATTTTAGTATTTAGTTTATTCTTTTAGTCTATTTATCTATCTAAAGGTAATAAGCTATTAAGAGCTTTTAGTATATACTTATAAAGTCTATAAGTGATTACTAGAACTATAATATAAAGAGTTTATCTTTATTTAATTTAATTATATTTAGTATTCTATACTATATAATTACTATCTTTATTAGGGTATAAGCTATATCCTCTACTATACTAGATTCTTTTTATAGCTAGAAGTAAATATATTTAGTTAATTCGTCCCCTATAACTAGTATTAAGTTATACTCTATACCTATTAAGGGTTCCTTAGACTTTAGTAGTTTAATAATAAAGTCTAGCGCTATTATTGACTATATCTCGTTAGGTAGTTCTATTATCTAGAGTAGTCCGTATAGTTTATATTTAGTATATTTTACTTTATAGTATATATTATAGTTCCTTATATATTCTTTAACTTCCCTTTAGAGTTGTAGCTAGGTATAGTCCTAGGTAATTAATTTGATTATTTTATTAATCCTCTAATAGCCTACTACCTTATCGTTATACCTAACCGCTATTATATCTTTTCGCTACTATATCGATAATTCTAGTTACTTAGTTATTATTATAATAGCTTATACTTTTCCTTAGTACACTAGAGTATCTTCTTCTTACCTTAGTAGCGTATCTAGTGTAGGTTTAGTTATCCCTATATAATCTAATCGCCGGCTAAGTATATTAGCTCTTCTATTTTCTATTTCTTGAATATAATTAATTTAGAAGTTATAGGAGGCTAATATCTTTACTTATTTAACTTATCTTCTATTAAGCTCCTTTATTATAGTCTAGTAAAGTAGATTTTTATAGTTCGTAAAGATTTAAATAGAGTATTTTACGCCCTTAAGATATACTCGCTATTATTTAAGTGCTTCTACTATAGTTAAGAGTTCTTTATTGTAGATATTATAGTTTAACTCCGGTCCTATTATCTTTCTAGAGTAGTAAGCTACTAGCTTAGCTTTCCTGTCTTCCTCTTTTTAGGTAAGGTATACTCTAATCGCTTTATTAGATATATTAGTCTCTAAAAGGGCTTTCTTTTCTAGATTAAAGATTATAAGGATAGGTGCGCCTATTAGGCGGCCCTTTAGCTCCTTAAAGGCTTCCTTAGCTCCTAGTCTAAACTAGAAGTTCGCTTCCTTCTTTATTAAGTTAATTAGTAGTATAGCGATCTAGGAAAATCCTTTAATAAACTAGCGATAGTAGTTTACTAGTCCTAGAAACGCCTATATATCCCTAATATTCCTTAGTTTTAGCTATTCTTTAATAGCCTAGACCTTCTTCGAGTTTGGTTTTAGTTATCCTTTAAAAATAAGATAGCTTAGGAATATTATTTCTTTTTTATAGAATTTATACTTAGTAAGCTTTAGTAATAGCCTCTTCTCTTATAACTTCCTTATTACTCGCTTAATATACTTTATGTGCTCCTTATACGTCTTAGAATAAATTAGGATATTATCTAGGTAGGCTAGGATAAAATCTCTAAGGTAATCCTTTAGCGTATTGTTAATAAGAGCCTAGAATGTTACGGGAGTATTAGTTAATCCGAATGGTATAATTAAGTACTTATATACTCCTTAACTAGTCCTAAATATTGTCTTCTATTCTTCTTCGGCCTTTATATGTACTTAATAATAGGCGTCCCGTATATTAAGTACTATTAGCTATTTAGCTTTCTCTAACTAGTTCTATAGTTCCTAAATTAGGGGTATTAAATAGATATTCTTTTTAGTAATGGTATTAAGTAGCCTAAAGTTAATATACGGCCTAAGTGTTCTATTCTTTTTTAGTGTAAATAATACCCTATAGGATATTATTAGTTTATTAAGCTTTCGGATAAACCCTTTTACTTCTAGGTCGCGTATATACTCCCTTAGGAAGTCGGACTCTTTCTTAGATAGCTCCCTTAGCTATCCTTTATATAAAGGTTCTTCTTTTCCTTTAATAAACTTAATTAAGTAGTCCTAAGGCTTATATTTAGGTAACGCGACGAGTCCTTCCTATTCCTAGAATAAGTCCTTAAATTCTTTATATTTCGGGGGAAGCTCCTTAGTCTCTAGTCTAGCTAGGACTCGTCCCCTCGGTTATACTTAAATCGCTCTAATAGGGGCCTTTAAAGATAATTAGTCTCCCTTTTCTTTTCTATAACTATACTCTAGAAACTTAAGAGTTCTTCTTTTCTAATTAATCGTTAGGTTATAGTTAAATAACTATACTATATTAAGTACTATATTATACTTTAGTAATATCGTTATATTAAGGGATATTCTTTCTTTATACTATCTAATTGTTATAGGTATATTTTATACCTAATCTATAATTATACTAGTAGTTCTTCTATCTACTATTAATAGAGCGTAGGGTAGTCTCTTTATTATTATATATATTCTTAACCTTTTACTTATTTCCTTACTAATATAGTTTTAGTTCGCTTTATAGTCTATTATAGCCTTTACCTTAATCCCTATAATCGTAACCTTAAAGGTAATATACTCTATACGTTATTCTAATAGGATTATATATAGAGAATAAGGCCTCCTCTTAAGATAGTCCGGCCTCTCTAGTCTATCTCTAAGTTATTTTTTAGTAACCCCTAATATATATATCTCTAGTAGTCCTATAGGTAACTAACGTTGAAGTATTTATTAAGAACCTTGAACGCCTCTAGGTGAATCCTTATATATAGCTAGTTTAGGTCTATATAGAATAGGTACTTATACCTAGGTTTATTATAGTAGTAGCTTATCGAGTATTAGTATTAAAAGTACTTCGCGATAAATTTATAGTAAAGTTAGTAGTTAATTATAGTTTCTACTATTTTAGGGTTATCTATATCTCCTATTATTATTAAGTAGTTCTCGATCCTATAGTATATATATAAGTATTTATATATAGCGTATTCCTCTTTTCTATACTTATATTCTTCTTTAATTATCTATTTAAATACTTTAGGGTATATTAGTTAATCGTCTATATCGGGATCTATATTATAATAGTATCTATAGTCTCGGGAATCCTTATATAGGTAGTCTTTATCTTTATATAGAAATACCTTAGAGGGTCCCCCTATTATATATTCTTCTCTATATATACGTACCTTATATATATCCTAGATACGCTTCTACTTCTCTTCTATATACTAGATAGTAACCGTTATAGGGGTGATATATTAGTGTATATATATTACTCTATACTCCTTATAGCTAGTGTTAAAGTAGTAGTATAGTGTAACTTATTTAAGATATTCCTATATTAGGGCTTCCTTATTAAAAGCGATATATATATACTACTTATCTATATATCCCTTCTAATATAGTTCCCCTTTTATCTATAAATTTATAATAATTTTTATTTATTCTATTATCTACTCGATAGCTATAAACCTTTATTCTTTATAGTCGTCCTCTAGGCCTAGCGGTAGTTTATCGACAGTTTCCTTGTTCGAGTCCTATACTTTATATATTATCCCTAGTGTCTATATAGTTAATTTAGCCACCCTTTCTAGGATTTCCTATAGAAGTTTAATAATATAGATCCTTCCGGTAATATATGTGTATAGCTAAGACTCTCTATAGTTAGCCCATTTATAGAACTTAATAGCGATAGCCGCTAGAGATTAAAATTCCGCTATTAGATTAAAGATATAGTACTAGTATATAGTTTATTCTCCTTAAAGGTACTTAGGCTCCTAGTACTATTCCTTCTTCTAATATAGCGTAATAATTACTACCTTCTCTTTAGTAGTTTCTATAGCGATAAACCTAATAGGGTCGCTATCTTCGCTTATTATCTAGAAACTATTATTATTTCGTTTTTCTTTGGTACTCCGTAGGTCTTCTTCTTAAGTAAGAGTTTCCTAGATCTCTTTAGTCTTCCTATTTCGACGGTTCTTTCGTTTCCTAAGTAGTTAGGGAAACTAACCGGATCCTATTTTTTCGGAATAATATGTAAGGTAACTATTATTGTAATAGGCGGTCTAAGATAGAGCTATATATTAATTAGATATAGCTTCTTTATATACTTAAATAAGGGCTCCTATAGCTCCTCCTAGGGTGGTCTCCTTTTTAAGTCCCTCTTAGGGTTTACTAAGTTCCTTTTAAACTTCCTAACCTAGGTACCCCGACTGTACTGTCGTACCCTAACTATCGGTAATTATTCGGGTCTTCTCTAAAGTGTCGGCCTTTGTTTCTTTAGAATCGGCTATACCGTTACTTATTATTATATGTAGTCCTTAAGTCGTTTATTGGTAATCTTTTATACGGTATCTAGGTTTTCTATAAGTGTAGTATAGTCCTTCCCTTTCTCGTTAAGCCTACTGCTCCTTCCGACCTTTTCCTTAGTAACCGCCTCGGCCTTTAGCCTAATTACCCCTATCCCTTAAAGGAGGGCTTCGATGTATTAGGTCGAGGTCCATCCGGTCACCGTAGTCCTGTCGCCTGTTGAACTGGTATCCTCTACGAATATACTCGTTAGGATTACGGCGCCTATTTCGTTCTAGTTTTAACTCGTATAGTCAATTATTAATCTTAATTACTTCGTTTATTATATCCTTATAATTAGTGGGTAGATCTATCATCTTTCGGTGAACTAATTCTTTAAGCCTATTATAGAAGATCTAGGCGAACGCGTCTTTATCTTCCCAGTTTAGTTTTTTCGTAACTTAGTTAAACTCGGAATAGTAGGACGTAGCCGATCCCCTTTATTTAATTATATAGATTACACGGGCCGCTATCCTTTCGTCGTTAATGGTCCCAAACACCTTACGGAGGCGATTTTCGAATTCCGTAAAATGCGCGAAGTATAAGGTCGTATCTGTATTAGGGGTAGCGTTATCTATATAGTTCTTTATAGTCGGTTCAAACTATACGAACATAGTTCCCTTAAGGTATATCGTAGTATATATGACCTTACTTGGTCCATCCCTAAACTTGGTTAGATTAAGTTTAAATATAAGTTTAAGTTAGATTAAGAAGGCGTTAAGCTTACTGCGTTCCCTATAATACGGGTCCACCTTAAGGGTATCCTTCCTGTCATCTCCTATAGGTGTTCCTCCTCGCACGGAGAGGTTGGTGCTTGATAGGTTCCTAAGGCTCCCTATGGTTGGTGTAACTTCTGGCGACTTTGGTCGGGTACTGCTAGACATCCTTGTTACTACTCGTTGAGAGGGTAGTTAATGTGTTATAAATCGCTCCACGTGAGGTGCTGTTCGCGGTTTAAAGGTTTACTCGCTGGTGGGGTGGTAACGTAATGCTAGCCTGAGGTAAGGGTACGCGGTCACTTACAACGGCGTAAGTGGAACAATACTCCTGTATCCTAAACGTAGGGGTTAGAGTATAACTGAGATTGACTACGGAAGGTACCTAGGGACGGGCTATCGGCCCGTATATATGCTACAAGGGTGCTCAGTGTGCTCAGCGGTGCTCAGTAGTGCTCAGTGGTGAGCGCCCTGAGCCCTCCTGATCATCACTGAGCAGTCACGTGACGAGGCTCCCGGGGCACAAGGCTGACTTCTCTTGCTCTTCACACGTGCCTCGCGTCACCTTCCTTGCGGGCCCGCTTCCTTGGTCTTTCAAAGGTCACGTCGCAACAAACCAATGCGAATGCGTAGACCAACAAAGGGATAGCACTGACCTTACTGTCAATAAATATGTACCATGCAGGGGTAAATGCAGATCGATTCTTGTCGAATGGTGATATGTAGATCAAGAACTTCGAAACCTGAAACATGAAGTGTCGCGCCTTAGGCGGTATCAACTCAGGGGGAGTCTGCCAACACCAGTCCCTTAAATGCAGATAGGACATCGCAGACACCCTGATGATCCAATGCATGAACAATTCGCGCACTGTCAACTACGGGTAGGTCGAATGGAGATGTATATAGCATTGGCATTGTCAGCCCATCCACCTGACACCACAATACCATACCTACACACTCACACTCGTTCAATTCTTGCGCGCAGGTCGTGCCTAGTTCATTTTCCGACCACAGCACTTCGGTCGCTCCTTTCACTCAGAAGTACTCGAACACTATTACCTAGCAAACATGCGATCCTTCTTCCTGTTGGCCTTTGCCATTCTTCCTGCCCTCTCTGTTGCTCAAAGAGGCGGCGGAGGTCGAGGTGGTGGCGGCGGCGGCGGCGGCGGCGGTGGCTTCAACCATGGAGGTGGAAACGCTCCCAATACCTTTGTCACAGTAGCTTCTGCTGCTCCGGCTGCCGCTACCTCTGCCGCTCCAGCTGCTGGTGGCAATGGCGGTGGCGGTGGTGCTGCGACGGGAGGTTCCGGCGCGGTACAAGCATCGCTGATCCCTCCGTATGGGATCAATCCTGGTGTAAAGGCCAACGATGGAACAGCAAACTGCGTTGGCGACAGTGGAAAGGCCATTCCGTAAGTCCCCTCAAGCGGGACGAGAACAACCTCTAACCTTACAGGTGCACCTGTCCACCACCCGTGAACAATTTGGTCACTGCCGTTCAGGCACAAGTGGCAGGAGGAGCATCATTTCCAACAGGCACGTACCGCATTCGAGGACCTCGAAGTGGTTATTAACAGCACCCACAGGCAACTCGGCAGCGGATCAACTCGCACGTCTAAACACCTGTATCGTGGCTTTGCAGAATGTCAACGGAGGACCCGGGAGTGGTGTCGGATGTCCCTTGGTCAGCACGACTTGGGCTGAACTTCGAACTCAGTTGCAATCTGAAGCTTGATGCCCGGTATTCATCTAGCAACGTCGCTATCTTGCAAACCTGAAATGGAAACAAATTTAACTTTGGTCTGTGCGATCGATTTCGCTGAGTGCGGAATAGTGGGTGTGATTGACTTGCTCTTTCGTGTAGAACTGTTGACGAGCAAGAATGTCGCTCAGTCGAAGAAATGCAGAGCGCCTTCTCAAACACAACCCCGTTTCATGACGCGAGAAATCAACCCCCCCTTTTCCATAGTGGACCTGAAAATGCACCATCCGAAAAGTCCATTCACAGTACTAGATTTTCACTTTCCCATACCTGCTCCTCCTGAACCATGGTCGGACCCTCGTGTCGATGTTTAGCATGTCCCATCTCAACTCGCATCTGACCTAGTCTCCCAGTCAAATCATTACAATCGGTTTCACTCTCGCCTAAAGCTGCGTTCTGGGTCCGCATATCGATTGTCGGTAATCATCTCCGCCGCCACAGATAAGCTCAACCTGGCCTCCTCCATTGCCAACGATCTTGAAACTCCAGCGAGCACGCGACATTGCGTAGATCGCGTGTCACTGCCATTGGTCGACCAGGTATCTCATGGCAGCTCTGTTGACTTCGATTTCTCCATTCAGCCTGCTTGAAGTACGATGAGCTATCGTTGGAGCTCGCAGAGACTTTGGACCAGCAATTGTCTCTTGAGCAACATATCCCTCGTCTTGACATCCTTGTTCTAACTTAACATTCACGAACACCTCCGCGCAAAGATGCTATATGCCGACCCATAGGTGGCAGTCGTGAACTTTCAATTTCTCCTCCCAGGAGGCCGCAAGTTCCTGAGGAGTCACAAAAGGTCGCAGGTACGTTCATCACAAGATATGGCAAGCCTCCTGCTCATCACCAACAGATATGGACAGGCTAGTACGCGACTCGTCCCTCGGTCTTGAAGGACCAATCCCTCCCGATGAGAAAGCTGCCTCCAACATCGACACTGACGACGGCCGGGCTCCTCCCGGACCGCAGACCCCATCTACGGGAAAGTCGGCGTCGCCTTCTAGACTGATCTACCCTTCGGCAGTATCTTGGAAGGAACTGCGGCAAACACACTCACTGATTTTGAAAAGGAGGCTGCATTGATCAATTCTAAGCTGGCCAAGTTCGGATTTGGAAGATCCCAAATATGCATATGGTTCTTGTGTGCCTGGGACGCTTCCTCGATGGCGCCTGGGCGCAGGGTGTTGGCTTGATCGCTTGCGCCGTTTGTGTCGAGATGAACGTGTCTGACAGCCAGACTGACACTCTCTGGTCTTGAGCAAATCCTGGTCTGGCTATTGGCGCTTTGGCGCGGTCACTCTTGTTCGACATCATTGGAAGACGTTATGCCTTCGATCTCACCTGCTTGATTTGCTCTGTCTTTGAACCAAGCTCATAGGTTTCACAAACGCTGTCTTGGAGGGTCCGCTAACTTCGAGAGGCCGGTCCAAAATACCACCGCAGCGGAATTTGTGGGATCTACCTCCTTGCCTCTCTAGGCGTTGAGGAACATTCCCATTGACGCAACATCGCCCGCGAACTCCTCTCACAGAAGCGCCGAAACCTAGGTATTCCTTCTGTCCATGTGGCAAACCATTGGTGTCACGGCGGCTTGTGTCGCTTCATACGGAACGGCCGTTAAGTAGGTGCCATCCTCCCCATTCCTTCTGCGACGCGTGCTGCACTTGATCTCCTCCAACATGTGTTGGCGCTACGAGGTCATCGTTCTTCGCTGTATGACTTCGGCTGTCTTCTTCCTTCGATACTTCGTCTTCCATTTCCACGAGCCACCCAAGCCCCTCTTCCTCAGTTAAAGCAATGAAGCAGAGGCCATCAAAGTCATATACAGGATCGCCAAGTTCCACCGTGCACCGGCTTCAACTTCGAATCTGCGGCATCTCCATGCCATTTCCGTGGCGGGTTCGCAGAATTCCGGTCTCAAATTCACTGCGAAAATGAATAAGAGTGTCCTCAAGAACTTCCTCTCCGGCTCCAAACACTTGAAGGGATTTCCCTCAACAAGCTGCAGGATTCTCTTGACTAATGCATATATGGTATCTCCGCTAGCGCTTGTGCTTCGCAATTGTCAAGGTGTCTTATATGGTAACTACTGGTGCTCCAAGCTGGCATGGATACCTTCCAGTCATGCTCCAACGAATGAATGTGAATAACGGTCAAGATAGTTATGGACACGTACAGGGGATATGTCTACATCTGCTTGCTTGGTATCCTCAGCGCTATCCTTACATTGATATTGTTTCAATTGCCTTGGGTCAGGAGAAACTGCGCACTTGTTCTCTGCCATTTGTCAAGGTCTTGCTATGGCGATATGCACACACAAGTTAGGACAACCGCTGGCTTTGTTGGTTTAAACGCCTTCGAAACATCATGCAGACAGTAAGTGCTTCCCCATCCTCGGTTTGCATGTCACCATTGACGTTTACTCGCACTACTTCAATGTCGTTCTCTGTGCGTCAGCTCCCGAGCTCTTTCCTACAGCTTATCTGGTATTCTGTCACCATTTACGGGAGAACAGTACCTCGGTGAGAAGAGTGCAGGCATATTATAGCTTGGCGCTGGCGGCATCTGGCTTATCCTCTATGGCCTTCCTACCTGTGGATATGAAGCGCGAGGCAGATGTTTTGAGGTTGCCCGATGCAGTTCTTACACAAAACAGCTTATGGCCTATCGCCGACTGGTCATCCTATTTGCAGCACCTCACGAAGATCAAAGACTACCGCATCCACCGGTTTTTCATCCTACGTCCATGTTACTCTAGCTTTGTCGTCTGCACGACGGTATGGATTTCCCGCTCCACCTCGCCTACATTAATTTGCGCCTTTCCTCTCCGAACCAATTCTACATCTGGGACGTTGGAATGCTTGTGTCCTTCAAAGATAGCATCGATCTCCTCGAGTGTCAGGCCTTTTGTCTCCACCCAGAATACAACCTGAGTCGTTAGCGATCAACCATGCAATTAGGGCGTCCGACTTACGATTAAGACGACCACAATAATGTCCCATGATCCATTCACGATATACATCTTCCAGCCAATGTTGTTCAAACCGATAGGCATGATGAAAACAAGGAGAACACTGTCAGCATTAGCGGCTTGAACGTTGATTGAAAAAGAACCATTCGACTCACGCAAGAGCGTTCAGCATGAACGAGGAAAACGCAAGTCCGTTAGCTCGAATTGCATAATTCATGACCTCTGGCGGATAGAGGTACAGCAATGGCGTCCATGCAATGGAGTAGAAGCCTTGGAACAGGAACATGACAGCCACATCCCCATAGACCAAGCTCTTCGAGGCACCATCGGGATCATCGGCGTACATTTTCGACAGACCTCCAATAATAAAGAGACATGTAATCAGGAGACACTGCGACAATATTGCCGTCGGCTTGCGACCCCATCGAGCAATTAAGTGTGTACCGGCTAGGGCACAGGCAAGACACCATACGTTGAGGACAACGTTCTGTCGAGGTCAGCTAGAGTCATGCTGATCAGGACAGATACCTACTGCTTTCAGCTGCTGGTTTGGACTTTTGATGCCGGCAGTGTCGAGCTCAGGACCAAGGTAGTATGAAGCGATAATGTTACCGGCAATGCAAGAGAAAGGTCCTGGCGACATTCCGATCAAGAGCCGTTTTCTCGAGACCGGATGCTTTATGGTCTCTTTGAGGGTCATGACGTTCTCCTTTTCCCAATTCAGTGTGTCGACGATTTCTTTGTATACAGTCAACACAACCGGGTCATTAACATCTCCGTCGGCATTGGTCTGGGCCACAGCAGTTCGTGCTTCTTCATAGAGCCTTTGCTTAACCAGCCACCGCGGCGACTCAGGACTAGAACGTCAGTTTGCGGCTGATGAAATTCTCCAGGTTACTCACATGAAGGGCAAAATGATGATGCACAACAATGAGAAGATGCCCTGAATCAAGGATGGCGCTCTCCACGCCCACGTCGATTGCCATTGGCCAGTCCCCAAAGTGATTCCAGCTGCGATGAGGGCTCCGACACTGTAAACTGTCAGCACGAATGTCATGAACGAATCGCTGGACCATACTAGTAGAAGTTATTCAACATGCCGACTCCCCATGCACGATACTTGCTTGGAAAAGCTTCGGACAAGTATACACCACCGCCGATTCCAGAGATTGCTGAGCCAAATCCGAGGATTATGCGTGCTACCACAAACATTGCAATGTTCTGGGCGGCAGTCTGGAGTAGAACTCCGACGAGCGTCAATGCCGAGCCCCAGAAGACAGCTGGACGTCGGCCGAGGCGGTCTGCAATGACTCCTGAGACGAGTGGGCCGAAGAAGCCGCCGATAAAGACGGAAGCAGTGTTGAGACCTGTGGTCGCAGCATTCAAATTGAAGTACTCTGTATACGAGGGCAGAATGTTGAGACCGTTCAGCATTGATCCATCATATCCACCGGTCTGGATGGTGTCAGGAGAATCCGCGATGCTCAAGACAAACACTTACCGCTGATTGCACCATCGAACAGAGCAGCAGCAAGACCGACAGAGTCAAGGTCGACTCTGGCACCCAAGCCGGTAGCCAGGTTCCTGTTGGAGTCTTTCGCAACATTCTGGACACGCAATACCACTTTCAACGTAGGCCTAGAATCCGAAGAATGATGCTCATTCCGTATCTCGAAGTGAGTCGCTCTGACACTGCGAGATGGGCTTGGGTGATAAAGAAACGACTCCATGGCTTCCCTATCGCCTTTCCCCTTTATGAGGAAGCGACTCCATCGCTTTCCTATCGCCTCTCCCCTCCATGAGGTAGTATCTTTGCCGTCTCCAACAGCACTAGACTTGATGAACTTCCGCAAACGTGAATCCTACAGCCCGCGCGAAGGCGGAGAAGAGCGAGTCAATCGAATAGGCGAAGCTTTGTGGAAGCTGCACGGCAAGTCCCCGCCCGGGAAAAAAGGCTTATCCTTGACTGTCGCCATGCAGCGAGACGCCTGATTTGCACATGATAAGCCTCTTCGGCCTGATCCACGCCTTCCGGAACGAGCCACGCCAGAGTTTTGATCGAATTGTCCTAGTGATGCGTCAAACTGAAAAGACCACGCGCAAGACATTCTTATCACTCACCACTATGATATGAAACAAGACAACCAGGTATGATCAAACGACCAGTTATTGCTGTCGCGGGTCTGGCCTGTGAGACTTCGACCTTCACGCCATCGAAGACGCCTGCAGTGGCTTTCCATCCCAAGCGTGGTCACGAGATCATCGAAAAGAATTCGTTTCTCAATCAAGATGCTCCTCTCGGAAAGGCGGCAGACTGGCATGGCGCCCTCATCGGCCATGCTCTACCAGGCGGCGTCGTTACCCGTTCTGCGTTTGAAGAATTGGCAGCCGAGATCATAGAGCGTCTCAAAGCAATTGCTTCTTCAACCACCATCCACGGGCTGTGGTACGATATACATGGCGCCATGTGCGTGGAGGGCATCGACGACGTCGAAGCGGAGCTTCTTTGCCGCATCCGAAAAGCCATCGGTCGCAGCGTAGTCGTGTCAGCGTCGATGGACTTGCATGGCAATGTAAGTCGCCAACTTGCACACCAAACTGACTTGATCACATGCTATCGCACAGCACCACACATCGACGTGCGCGAAACCAGGGAACGGGCTTGCCGAAATCTTGTTGATCTTCTGACACGAACACCTGGTGGGAAGGCGTCTCACGAGTTGCTGAAGATGCCCAAAAAGGCGTGGGTACCCGTCCCGGTCTTGCTGCCGGGCGAGCAGACCTCAACCCGAGTTGAGCCAGCAAAGCACATCTACGACGCTGTCCAAAGTGCAGCGTCCCAACAGGGAGTGATTGATGCTTCTATATGGATTGGCTATCCCTGGGCAGACGAACCTCGGAATCGAGCTGTCGTAATGGTGACCGGCTGGGACGAAGGGGCGGTCAAGAATGAAGCCGAGAACCTCGCGCGGATCTTCTGGAACGCGCACCAAGACTTCGATTTTGTCGGGCCAACGGGATCTCTCACCGAATGCATTGATGCAGCGTTATCATCCGACAAACATCCCTTCTTCATCAGCGACTCGGGAGACAACCCAACTGCCGGCGGGAGTGGCGACATGACATGGGGCCTGATCCATGTGCTCAATCGTCCCGAGTTCAAACAACCCACCGGCCCAACTGTGATATATGCCAGCGTTCCAGGTGCCGAAGCAGTGAAGTCGTGCATCGAAGAAGGAATTGGTGCTACTGTAACGGTTACCGCTGGTGCCGAAGTCGACAATGTTCATTCGGGTCCCATCACCATCACGGGCCGGGTACATGCCATCAAGCACGGCGACCGGGATGCTCGGATTGAGGTTGTACTACAGGTCGGCAGCGTTTTTGCCATTCTCACTGAGCTTAGAAAGCCGTATCATCACGAGCACGACTTCACTGATCTTCGACTCAAGCCTCGCGAGGCAGATCTCGTAATTGTCAAGATTGGTTACCTAGAGCCGGAACTTCATGACATGGCGGCTGACTGGAGGCTTGCACTCACCCCTGGAGGAGTCGACCAAGATTTGAAGAGGCTGGGACACCGTCGAATCCGCAGACCAATGTTCCCTTTTGACGAGTTCCACGAAGTCCCAGACCTCCGGCCGCGCTTAATCCCATCATCGCATGAGCTCCTCCTCGGCCCCGATGAATGAAACGAGCTCTTGAACGCGCCCGATCTTGTCTTGTTGTATTGCTCTAGCTTCGACATTGAAAGCATTGCAGAGCAAGGCAATCATGCCAGGATCACATGCGCGTCACCTGGGTCTGAGGGAAGGCATTGAGCCTGATGAGAGATCTTCGGTCATTATTCACTGCAAACCATGGCCGGCGGCTAACTCTGCACCTATAAATTTTGCTGTCTGCAACTCGGTCTTCATACTGCAAATGAAGCATCATTTCTTGTCCAACACTGCTCCAGACCGTCTTCGGTTCAGATTGACCTCAGTTCCTCGCCAGGCCCTTCCACCCAACATCAGTCTGAGCCTCAAATCGCAAGTGACATTTGAAATGGCTTTGAAAACCGCAACCGCTCACTATGCCTCAACTCGCCTACGCCTAGCTTTCCCCAAAGAAAGCGTAGTGTTAGCTGGGGAGGTATGAAAGAAACTGTCAACAAGGTGCTTCTCATAAATGGACGGAGCTGACATTTGACAAACGGCCGCTCAATGGGCTACCAAAAACCCCGCTCTCACTGCCTGCGCAGCTGTCGATACCACTGGCATTGCGATTGCTGCAATGCCGGCACTTGTCATAGTGCCCATGCAATGCTTTCCGCGATCGGTTTCACTGCTCAGGGTGTCAAAGCAGGCAAGTAATTCCTCTGTCCGGTTGTGGATCCCAAAACTGTACTAACTGCTGCCAACTCCTGGCAGCATCAACAGCTGCGACTATCCATGGGCTCCTTAGAAATGTCGCCGCCACCAGTTCCTTTTCCGTCGCTCAAAGTGCTGGAGCCGGTGGTTACGGTCTCGCCGTCAACAATGGCATCGTGCAAATCGGTGAAGTTGCCATCGCTGCTGGAAGTGCAGGCGCTGTTTGGATCAAATCCAAGTTGTGAAGAGATGACAGAAGGATTCTTGGAAGGGTGATATCAACCAGCCCTACCGTTTGTGCGGTAGCAGCATAGCTGAGACTGGCTGGGGATAGGGTTCACGGTGGTACCTGTTGCAGCGGTAACTTGCGATCCTATGGTGAAGAACCTTGCATTCAGCCAGTAGATTTCGGCTCCTCTTCTGGCTGGTACTGAGGACTCGAAATCTGCATGTCGTTCCACAGAGTTTGCGGAGGAGGCAGCTGAGATTCAACCATCCGTTTCCGCAATATGGCCAAGAATTGCGAATCTGTCCCGCCAACATGGACTAGAACTTTTTCCAAGGAATGCAGTGATTCTCTTGAGTCTGCGAATAATCTGCGAGTTCCGACCGAGACCGGCGCGCACAGCAACACGTCAAGAAGAGAGTCTGCCATTCGGAAGATCTTGAGTTCCTGCAAACATTAGAGATATTTAGGCTGCATCTTCGAGCCACGTACCATGCCATATCCGTGAGGCTGTACGGACTTCCAAGATACCTTGTCAAGCACTGATAGCATATCGCGTGCAATGGTCGCTGGGAGTAATGCTGAAAAGGCCTGGTCCTGCGCATGGCAAGACACCGAGAAATGTGCAATGGTGTACTGCCACAAGAGAATCCGAATCCAATTTCGCGTCGTCAGTAGATCTACCCTTTGCGATTCGTCCAGCTCCATCCTCACGCTCTGGTGTACAAGATTGTGCTGTAGATTGGACACTTTGTCTTTCGGGCGAATCTGCATAGAGGTGCCGCCTAGCGAGGCCGTCGACTCGAGAATGTCGCCATCAAGAAAGGTGAATAAGCGTATCAAGGCAACGAACGCCGGCATCGGAGCGCTGTCGTACCCTTCCATAGCGACGGTATTTGGAAGATCATTGATCGGTCGCAACATTATAGGCAGATCATTCTGAATACAATATGTTCTGAACGGCTTTGTCAGCGGTCGCCTTTTAAGATGTCCGAGTGAGCAAACCTTTCCGAGACAAACAGGATCCAGAACACCCGTAGTCTTATTTGTCGGTCCCTGTAATCAAAGCTGGCATATGATTCAGATTGGTGCAGCTTCAGCCCGTGCGCATAAGTGAGACTTTCGCGCAGAAAGAAGCCAGCCGTCCGAAGTTTATCAGCATTGGCGAAATAGATGTGGAGAAAGAACGAGGTCAGGAGAGATGACATTGTGAAGTGCTCCTGGTACTCAAAAAGTCCCCTGAGTCTCTGTGACTCTGCCGCCAGCTCGAAAGACGAAACGGAGTCGAAGGAAGCAACGTGCTCCGGGAGACGCAATTGCGCAATGACCGCTGAGCATAGAGCGGCTGCGAGTGAATATGATTCATAGTCATCCTGGTTCTTTCTCAGGCGGTCGACGAGATCATCGTAAGAAATAACTGGCCAAACCGAGTACAATCGCTGCCGAAAGATGTATAGGAATTTCTCGTAAACCTCCAAGGGAATGCCATGTGATCGGGTCACTGGGGGGCTCTCGCTGCGCTGCTTTAGAACAGAGTCTTCGGGCGGGCTGGGGAGGGATTGCTGGCTGCCACTCTCTTGCAATGTCTTCTGGAATTGCTCTATCTTCAGACTGGTGCCTGGCCGGGGCCCTTTGGGACCTCGTTTCCGTCGTACCCGGAGAAAGGTGCATGAGATCAATCTATGCTTGCATTCAAGGCAAGGCTGTCCGCCAGCACATCGCACTCGTCTTAGTGCGCATCCATCGCATGGATGTGAAGTGCGCATATTGTGGCCTGTCAGGACAACGAGTGTCGTACGCACATCCGCTGATGAGGCAGATCAATCAAAGGCCAAAGTGCGGCAGAGGGCGATGACAATAAGATTAGGTTTTCAGCTTTCCGATGAAGATGTAGAAAAACGAAGGTGTGAACTATTCCCCGCGTGCCAGGGCGGCCACGGGACATGCCACGCCCGTAATCACTCGGAATAGAAGTCCTTGGAACAAATAATCCTCGCCGCATGTTGGGTGGCTCGGTGGGTGATGAGAAGAAACATGATTACTAAGAGCAGAGCATCGGCACCACCGGTTGGGTAACTGCTCGGCTGCATGGGTGTCACAGAAGCCGCGAGGATGTCTTCTCTCGCTAGCCAAGCAACAAGAGTCCTCGTATTCGAAACTGAATACACGAACACACTTGGCCAGATCTTGTCGTTCAAGCGTAGACTTATTACCTCGATGCTCCCGCAAGGGAACCCTCGGGAGGCATATACGCAACCAAGATAGACTACCGTGTGAAACCGGCCGAATTCCTGTCTCCATTTCAAGACTTCCAGCAGCCGACCTTGTACTTCTGCTTAACACCATATGAGCATAGATCGTTCCTCCCACCCAATCTTCACCTTTGAAAACTTCGAAGTTGTCGCATTGCCTCCACCGTTGCCACTGGCATGAGCTACAGCAGCCCAGGTATCAGGAAAGATAGCTTTCCATCTGCTGGCGATGAACTTTGGTAAAATTCCATCCCCATCTTCGATACCCAGATCGACCTCATATTCGGCAAGCCCTTCAGCGCCATCAGAGCCCTCGGTCGTGTTTTGGGGCTAACAATGACTGCGTCATGTTTCATGTGCTGGCATACTGTCAGAACGATCGTGACGATTGATGTCTGCGTCATCATCCAATATCATGTGTGCGTAATCAACTTCGAGGTAAGGTTTGGTCGAATGCATGAGCGTTGTGGTTCCTGAGAGATCTGTCCGGCCAAGGGGGACGTTGGCTTCCGAGATCACATACTTCGTGACTGCCACCACTCGGATACGAAGGTGAGGATACGTAATGATTGCAGAGAGCAAAACTTTGAAGACTGGAATCTTACCCGGGCTCCACCGTCGCTCGAGCAGTTCTTCTGCGGCTGGCTCACTCCCGATCTGCGATAGCGAGAAATTATAATGCTGCCAAGATCTAGTGAGCAGAGCAGACGGCTCAACATATGGTATTCAAATCCGGGCATGGTAAGGTTTACCTGTGGCTTACTTCAGAAGAGGACGTGATTCCTGGATATGTTGTGCCATCCATCTCTCACCAATGGAGCTAACCGTAGCATTTCTGGAAGGACACCTGCCAGAAGAATGAGGCGCATCCAACAATACTGCACTGGTTTGTGCGTTGCATCAGTATTGATAATGCGTGATGTGAGAGTTGAGTGGTTTTTATTCCGCAGAGTCAATCGGCTCCGACAATTTCTGATCATCAGGGCAGGCGGTCGAAGGTCTCCTTTTGAGATCTTCGCTGTTGGATTTGCACAACTCAATGGAGTCTGGTGGAAGTTGGGCAGTCGTATGGCTTACAGCGTGATCCACATCAACAGTGGACAAAAGCTTGAACTAATGATTGACGACGTACGTACTGAGGCTCAAACTTGCTGCGGCATGCTCAATACGGACGGCTCGATGGTCTCAATCAAAGCGTTGGTGAACTAATGGCGGCCGGGACGCCGTTCGGGAGTAATAACCGATGAAGTGCATGGTGAGCTTGATTCGCGACCAAGCTTTACGCAAAGGATAGCGACTGTTCAGAGTAACTCAAAAGGCTGAAATGAAGACTGGAACGGAAAGAAATTGGCTGTGGAGAAGCGAGAGTACCCCTAAAGTGTGTGGAGCTTCGTGTTATTCATAGCAAACCGAGGCCAGGGGTGCAAATCCAGGTTCACGAGCTTGCAGGTTGGCGGACGCCAAACATCATTGAAGCAACTGCAGCCACATCTTGTTCACCCACTTTACGAGCAGGGATCCTATGTGATGGCGAGATAGCGACGAAGTACCTCAGGCGCTCATTCAGCAGGAGAACGCAGAGCATGCAGTTGCGGTGAACAGAATGCAATCGTAGCTTAGGCGCGAGTCATGCTTCAGATACTGTGTTCACACTCAATCTCGAAAATCATGCTGGCTTCCTTCCTCTTAAACTTGTTCACTTGTCCCCGTGCCCGTACAGTTGAGTGGAGTTCAGGAGGATCGAAGGAAGGGAGGGAGCCATGCAGGAGGATTGCCCAAGACTCACAGCACTGAGGTTCGTTTCATGCGCATTGGCAGTCAGCATTAAGGCGCGTGGTGGATGAGGGAGCATGGAGAGGTGATATGAGCGATGAAACTTGCCTGATCCTCCCCACCTCCAGCCGGTAAACGATGTGAATGTCCAAAGAAATTTTTGAGGTTGGACTCGCACAAATAGAGAACTGTGCCGTATCGTATCTGGTGAAGCGAGCAGTTACAGTGTCATATGGATCTGGTGAGTTTGGTGTGAATTCGTCTCGGTCTTTCCCCAAGCTGCAGAAACACCTTCAGCCTCAAGATACTCACTCACTCACTCCGCATCTGGATTTCAGGACCATCTTGCAGCTCAACACGTGTTTGTACGATCTCCGCCATCCAATCCCAAACCCCAAAATCCTCCGCCCAAAATGTCGCGCTGTCAAATCTCACCTTTGATCCTCCTGAGTTCTGACTTCTAGCCCATGGCAAGCCCCTGTTTCGTATTCGCGCTTTCTATCGCATCTTCAAACATCGACTCCACCCCCGACTATTGGCGCATTCAAGCAATTGGCTGGCTCTACGCCGTAAAAAGAAGCTCAAAAGTCAAGATCACTCCCAATTTCCACCAGCGCAAAGCACTGGCGAATTCTGGAGCGTAACGGAAATCCACCCGCTCCAACGCCATTCCTCTTTTGTCGGTCCACTACCCCTGACACGAGCTTCTCCCAACAACCTGCTGCTTTGGCCCTCCTCGAGCGTGACTTTCTTCCCTGTCGAGAGCCGTTGCGGCGCCCGGCGACGCTGATGTGGCTGGCCCCCGTCCCGTGTTCAAAGATTGGCAACTCGGTTAAGGCTCATCTCACAGAACGACCAGAAGATCCTCGCCTCTTTGGCAGCCTCCGGCCGTCAAATGGAATCATCGCATCCCATCGACTATCCTAAACTGGGACAGCTCTGCACCAGCTCTCCCATCGTCGGTGGCTAGCTCGCAAATCATGTTGGTGTGCTGAGCTACATCCCATGGCTTGCGACACTGAGATCAGGCTGGCCAATCTCTGATGGCGAAATCGCCCCGAATCCCCTCCCAAGGTAGAGTGATATACTTCCCCTACTTGCGCCGCTTCCTGTTTCTTTCCTTCTTCCTTTGTTTGCACGCATCACATTCCTTCAGTCACTCTTTTGTGCGGGCAGATCTGCCTGCGTCCATTCTTTCATTATGCGTTCTTTTATTTTCGTCGCCGCTGCTGCTGCAGGCCTCGCAAATGCCTCCAAGTCCGGAGAGTGGACATCCGATGTCACAGTCACCGCGACTGCCACACGAACCCACACATTCTGCCCTATCACGCAAGTGACTACCTGCGATGCAGCCGACTCCACCGATGTGAGCGGTGACCATGGCCATGGCCATGGCCATGGAGGCGGCAACGCGGAGGATGCTTGGTGGTCACTCTGGCAGTCGCAGAAATCAAATTATGGCATCTGGGATGACTGGAATACGGCTTCTGAAACTGCCAGTGCCACCGCCAGCGCAACGACCACTGAAGGGGGATCTGGAAATGGGGATCACGGCCACGGTTCGGGCTCGACATCTAGCTACGGTTCCGGTCCTAGCAGCAGCTATAGCTATAGCTATTCGTACAGCACCTCTGGCTCGGGCTCTGGACCGTCTTCCAGCTACAGCTACACCCCCTCGTCGAGCACCTCAGCCCCGGCCACTTCTACCACAAGCTCGGCTGGTTGCCCAACGTACTCTCCCGTCGTCAATGCGACGTATGACTACTGCAACTCTGCCTCCGACCGATCCAAGTGGTGTGATCATCAGAGCATCAAGACCGACTACTACACCACCGACTACGATACCGGTGTCACGCGCGAATACACCTTCGAGATCACAAACACTACCTTGGTTTATGACGGTACCGGTCCCAAGCTTGCATTGGCTGTCAACGGCCAGGTTCCTGGACCTGTTATCGAGGCCAACTGGGGTGATACTGTGAAGATCACTGTGATCAACAAGCTGCAGGACAACAGCACTTCTATCCATTTCCACGGTATCCGCCAAGAGGGCACCAATGACCAAGATGGTGTTCCTGGCGTCACTGAATGCGGTATTGCTGGAAACGGCGGTTCCCGCACCTACACATGGAAGGCCAGCTCCTATGGTACTTCGTGGTATCACAGTCATACATTTGCGCAATATGGTGATGGTATTCGCGGCCCTATTGTCATCCACGGACCTGCTACTGCCAACTACGACTATGACATGGGTTCCGTCATGATTGATGATACGTAAGTGCTTTGGAAATCAGTCGGATGAAGCTTGTCGCTAATTTTCTCAGTTACACCAATACCGCTGCTGCTCAAGCTGCTGTCATTGCCCACTTCGGACCTGGTGGTTCATTCAACACCCTGTTCAACGGCAAGAACAAGAACCCTGACCCAGTCGGCCCTGGCGGCTCTCCTTTCTCGTGGGGACTTAAGCCTTGCAGGAAGCACTTGTTCCGCATCATCAACAGGTTGGTTCTTCTGTCTGCGTCGAAAGTATCTAGCTGACCTCTATCTAGCTCTACACAGAACAGCTACATTGTTAGCTTCGACTCTCACAAAATGACCGTCATTGCTGCTGATTTCGTTCCCATTGTTCCGTACACGACCACCACTCTGAACATCGCCAACGGTCAGCGATACGACGTCATTGTCGAGGCCGACCAAGTCCCAAGCAGCTACTATGTCCGAGCTGTTATCCAGACCGGTTGCCCCTCGGGTGGTGCCAACTCTGGCCTAGGAACGGCCAATGCTGTCATCAACTATGAGGGTGCCACTCCAGTCACGCCCATCAACAACACTCCTATCACGAACGTCACCGCCAACATCTGCGCGGATGAGCCCCTTGCTTCCTTGGTGCCCTTCCTTCAGAAGCCTGGTGGTAGCGCCACCGCTTTCCAGGCTTCCGCATCCACCATTCCCGCTGGCTCAGTTACCTCCGTTGCGACCAATGATGACGGCACTGTCTTCCAATGGTACATCAACAACGCCGTCATCAACGTCAACTACAGCCAACCCACTCTGAAGACCTTGGCTGAAGGCGGCTCCAATGATCTCATCAGCAACTCTGTCATTCTCAACCAAGCTAATACCTGGGTCTACTTCGTCATTCAGAACCAGTTCTTTGCTTCTCATCCTATGCACGTTCACGGTCACGATGTCTCCGTCCTCGGCACTGGCACTGGTACTTTCACCGCCGACATGATCACGACCCTCAACTTTGACAACCCTACTCGCCGTGATACCGTCATGCTTCAAGGCTCTGCCGGTCCTGGCTTCCCAGCCGGATACACCGTCATTGGTTTCGAGACTGATAACCCGGGTGCCTGGCTCATGCATTGCCATATCGCTTGGCACGTTGATGGTGGTCTTGCTCTGCAATTCGTCGAGCGACCAGGCGACATTACGACAGGTACATATGTCAACAGTGATTTCGAGGGTGAGTGCTCTGCATTGGCGTCATACGAGGCTACCTGCCCGCAAGGCGCCAAGTTCAGCGGTCAATCTGGCTTGAAAGCCCGTGGATACTCTGACGATTTGGACTTCGGACTGTGGAACGGTGGTGCAAAGATGAACCTCGAGCAGTACCGAAAGCGATACACTCACCGTCGCTCCCACTAAATGACGACTTCGCGAGTCAAACGTATTTGCATGCAGCAACAGCGGGGAAGTAAATAATGGAGGAATTGGGTAATGCGCAATTCATGTATGCTAGCATTTTGTTTTCGCATTCCATGTCCATACATCTCATTTCAAGCTAGGAACTGTGGACATATTGAACATAGGCGGTGAGTGCAACATCATTGCCATCTTTTGTAAGCATGATGTCCGCACTTTCTCGAATCCAATGCATGACCGTTTCAGCGATCTGCTCTTGTGTTCCCCAAAGTTCCAAGCTCCCCTAACAGCCGGGAGCTGGTACAACCGAAACGTCCCGGCACATCACAGGCTGTACGGTGGTCTGCCTGTAGGGTTGACGAAGACGTTCTCCGGCTGTCCAGGTGCATTGACCAAACTCCAGAGCGCACTCCGTTGCCCTTTCCTACTTGAGAGATATATTCGAAGTCTCCGGATTCTGGTATCGGCCCCGACAGTAGATCAGGCTTGCTTTCACTGCGGTGTACCTGCTCGATGCCACTTCGTGTACGAATTGACCAAGTGCTCTGCCAGAGAATCGTTCTCACCGCCGACCAGGAGCCGCATAGGCGACTGCGTAGTATCTTCCGTGGTAGACGGACCTTGGTCGGAAAGGTGGATGCTGTTCGGATCCTGCGTCCGCGTTCTTGCCTTTGAATAAACGGAAAACAGTATCATTGGTGAACATTCCACTAACATCGACGCGGTCACTCTTCATCAGCTCTTGTCATGTCACTCGTATAGCGGTTCAGATCTGTGCATCGTGCATCACAATGTGACTGGCGACATGCAGCCGATCTGAATCTCCGGCCCCCTCGAGAGCCGCAAGAGCATCACTGATATTGACAGGGAATAGAACCCGGTTACCGTCAGCCCGTTGCTTGCGGATGGTGATCTCAACCGTCGTCTGGCCATTGCTGGCGGTTGCGGCTTTTCGATAGTGAAATGCCAGCCAATCTCTTGTCGCTCCAATCCGTCTTTTCGGGCCGGCCTGGGTTGACGGCGTGTGCGCCGTGCCGAATGACACCAGTCTCAAGATGATTGTTCCTATGTTCGCCGGGGACACCTGTGAGAGAATAGATTACGATTCATCGTCCGACGGTTCAGGTTGAATCGGAAAGCCAACATTTGCATACGGGTATGATGCGGCCAGGCAAGCACAGAGCGGCTGCCTAGGCAGATACGCTGCGTTCCGCAATTTCAACGACGCTTCCTGATGAGCAGGGATGAGGTTGCAAGTGAAATGATGGACGGCGGCCACGAAAGCAAAGACATTGTTAGAAGTTGAGAGAAAGGGCAAAGCACGAGCGCAAACCATCAGCACAGCCACCAGGCACATAACTCTTTCGCCATATCAACCTCGAATACCCTTGCTCACTCTTGTCCTCGCGAACAAGCAGCGGTTTTGGAGCCGTGAGAGGAGGCTCTGCTGCCGTTGGGTGCCATCATGGAGAGATTGTCGCATAGAAACCACGCCAGCTTAGGCAACTCGAGCTTTAGGCCAAGAATTTCGTGCATGAAGCCAGATAAAGGCTTCGAGGTACGGAGTACAGAGTAGCCGGGATGACATACCAGAGTCGGGGGTCTCTCCTCCTCACAGTACCCAGCTGGGAAATGCGCAGAAGGAGGTGGTGTGCCTTTGTTGCTATGAATTCATCGGGAGCGCCTCCACTTGGCCAAAAAGGGAAACGTGGGGTAAGCAAAGTCGGTTGTGCAATGCTTGAATAGTTGTGGCTACTTGTTGTCCAGACTTCTTTTGGTTTCCTCCCAAATCTGGGTGATCATCGCCGCCGTCTTCTCGGACCTAGGAGTAATCTCACATTCGAACGGTTGGGGTATTGTCATCCACCCCGGGACCATTGCAGTGTTTGGCTCGATAACCTTTCCATCCTTGCCTACTTTCTTTGAGATGTTGAATGCCCATAATACACGAGCAATGTTCAAAAAGAGCGACTTTTCCGCCACATGGACACCAGGGCATACCCTTCTCCCAGCACCGTAGGAATAGTGGTCCCGGTCATTCGGATTCGCAATATTGAGGTAGGCAGCAGCTGGGAGATCGTAGCCAAGGAAGCGCTCCGGCATGAATTCATCTGGCTTCTCCCAGTGGTCCGGATCGTAGTTTATATGCCTATCAAACATGTCAGAATGATCTTGGTACGTTCGCGGTCGAGACTTACCACCAGTTCAGAACCACAACCGTATCCTTGGGAATAAAATAGCCCTCATACCAGTCATCCTCGGTCGTGTAGTGTTGGATGCCGAACTTGTTGGGCGGCCGAGTGCGCAGCAATTCTTTGATCATCGCTCGGAGATACGGCAGATTTTGCTCGTCTTGCCACGTCGGTAGTCTGTCAAATCCCACAACTCGGTCGACCTCTTCTTGGGCCTTCTTCAGGATGTGGGGATTCAAGGTCATGGCCAAAATCCAAGAGTTGAGGAAAGCTGAGGTAGTCTCGGAGCCAGCCTCGACCAAGCCGCCGGTCTGATAAGCTGCTTGAAGTTCGTCCAATCCCAGTTTCTCAGGATTGCTCAGGTAAAAGTCCTTTGCGAAGCACGGATTTGCTTTGCCTTCATCAACATCTTTGCGTAGATCGCCCCACAGCTTCAGATACACAACGGAGTCGTGTGCAAAGCATTTCTCGCCAAACTTCTTCCAATTGCCAAACATCCATTGAGGAAAATGCCGCAGCGAGGGCCACGTATCGACAAGGAAGGCACCTGGAGCAGAAAATTGCTGCAGATTGTTCACGACGCTGTAGATGCTTTTCACAAGAGGGTTGTCCCAATCCGCCATCCGCTGGCCATATGCGACAGTGAGGATGACACTGGACGAATAACGGCGGTTGTGGTCGTAAAAGTGCTCAGGGCTGTGGAGCAAGTCGTACATTAATTGCTTCGATTCCAGATCCTGAATAGGCTGATAGCTGGTTGATACCGTGATATTGAGGAGCTGATGGGCAATCTTACGGACGACGCGATACCTCGGCCCGTAGGGCATGAATAGCTGCCGCCGGCCTGCGGAGGCAACGTCGCTGGCGAGAGGTGCCGGTGGTCGCGAGGAGTAGATGCTAGATTTCTTGTCCATCAATTCCTTCACCGCGGTCGGGGATGAGAGGTAAATATAATCGGCTCCGCCCATCTTAGTGTAGAAGATCTCCCCATACTCCTTGGCCCATTTTTGTGCTTGAAACCGGAACGTCTCCGCTTTTGACATCTCGAAGAAGTTTCCAAGGAATGGCAGACCACGAGGGCCGGGCGGAAGGTGTTTTCGTCGCGAGTCTTTCAAAGTGCTTGGTGTTACATAGAGGTAGAACCCCATGGCGAACACCAGAGGCACCAATATCAAGCTCGCCAGCACGGTCTTGATGATCGAGAGGTCCTCGAGGCGGAGCAGCGTGAGGACTTTGTCAGCCGCCATGGTGCAATGTCGCTTTGCGCAGTCTGCTCCAGTTGGGTCAAGAACATAAGCAGTAGTTGCGGTTAGCCGATGCGCAGGATCATCCTGGTCTTCGCAGACAACGGACGAAGTCGAGAATATCAAGGCGTCGACAACTGGTGAACCCCATCGCCGGAACGAGGTCCAGACCCCTCATTGGCGGCGGCGTGAGGCTTCGAGAAATGAGACGTGGGACCTCGTTCCCCAGCTGGGTGGAGGACCTCCACCTCTGGGTAACGAAGCGTGGAGAGATCTCTTGCGGTACGTAGCATTGGGGGAAGTGAAGTTGGAGAAGACAGTCGAACAAAACTCGCAAACTGGCCAAGCTTCGATATGGAAGACCCTCGTCTTCCGTGGCTTGTATCAATACTGACTCAATACGCCCCATCTGAGCAATCATGTGGCGCACGTCTTCCTTCTGGATTTCGTCTGTGTCTCCTCAGCTCAATCCTTACGCAAGATCTCCCTGTAATGCTGGTCTTGTCCTTCTAGAGCCTGCATATGCTCTACCGAGCGGAGTTAGCATGAATGGGCCAAGAGAGCAAAGTCGAACCTCATTCTATGATGTTCGGCCCTGGTATAGGGCGCTCTAGTGAGTTTGTCGTTGGTTACACCGGTGTCCATACTCGACCATCCTGTTCCGAAGCTGTTGCCGGCGACAGTGCGGACTTATTGCTACAGTTTTCTGTTCACTCATTTGCTCTCCCAGAATAATCTATCATGTGTGGGGGAGTCGCATACCCTGCTAGGCCCATTTTACAATATCCCGTCCGGACTTTGAAGCAACAAAACTTGCTTCGATATCGAGAAGGAGTTTCCTTTTGCTACAAATGTCCAAATTTTTCGTCAGCGTTGATTTGACGGTGAGACGGTAGCACCTTTTAGTGAGCCCATATGTTTGAATGACTTTGCAATGGATACCAGGTACCCAGCCTTCATTTGAACATGATTTACCAGTGTATTTTGGCTGGCACAGATTACCACCCTCTCCAAACTCTTCAGGTCGCATTCCGCCACCAGATGGCTACATGGGGCGAGAGGGATGGCATACGACCATTTGCTCATTACTTCCCCAGTAAACGGCAGATATTTCCAATCAAATCTGGCTATATCAATGGTGAGTAGCCACATTCAAGCGGGAAAAAAAAAATACCGCCATCGTACCCAGCATATGGAATAAGGGGCCAAAGAATGCTGGACGAATAACAGCGCAAGCGAGGGCCTGCAGAGTCAATGAGATGGAACAAAGAGCTGCAACCAGCGGATAACGCAACGGGCGCACAGCTTCGACGGCCCCAGCCATGCTTAATGAGAATTCGATGTAAGTTAGATCCGGTCGTGCCAAGCAAACCGCGAGATGCAGAATCGAATATTTCGAAAGATTTGAAGCACGCTTGGACGAAATCGGGGGACGTCGTTCGCGGAAGTGGGTCGGAATAGGGTGCCCGAGGGATTTGAGAATGATAGATCGCGGCAAGCCCTTAACTCGTGCTGCGCAACAAACCGCGATGTAAGATGGCCATGAGCGCAATTTCTAGAGAAGTCAGAATCAAAGGATTACGGTGGGTCATTAATTGCTTACGTCAATGCGGCGGCGGCGCAGAGAGCCTTCAGCCGCAGCCCTACGAAACGAAATCAATGTTGTCGCGTCGGCCTTCTGCCTCCACGACAGAGTTCCGCTTCAGCTTTTGTCTTTCTGATCCGTCCTCCTGTTCCCTAAGTCGAAAAAGAAGCTCGTGCAGCAAAATTCGGGCGCACAACTCTAATAGCACTTCTTACCTTCTACCCTCGGTCGTCCAGTAATCTGCCTGCCCTCACATCAGAACCAGCATGCCTGCTACAACAGCAGAGACACTCTCCCTCGTGAGCAGACAAGTCTCGGTTGCTCCCCTTGTTCTCCTCTCAGCAGCGGATCATTATGGACGCTCTGCCAAGGGCACACGGAAACGGGTGGTCGGTGTCTTGTTAGGTCAGAATGACGGCAAGAATGTCCGGGTGTCAAACAGTTTCGCAGGTCGGTTCCGCGCAGGTCGTGATGAATTAGCATTTGCTTAACATTCTGCAGTGCCCTTTGAAGAAGATGAGAAAGATCCTTCAGTCTGGTTCCTCGATCACAACTATGTCGAATCAATGCGGGAAATGTTCAAGAAGGTCAACGCACGAGAAAAGCTGATAGGATGGTATCATTCTGGTCCCAAACTAAGAGCCTCAGACCTTGAGATCAACGAGCTCTTCAAAAAATACACACCAAACCCTCTTCTTGTCATCATCGATGTTCAGCCCAAAGAAGTCGGCGTTCCTACGGACGCCTATTTTGCAATTGAAGAGATCAAAGATGACGGAACAACTACGACCAAGACTTTTGTGCATACGCCTTCGATCATTGAGGCCGAAGAAGCAGAAGAGATTGGAGTGGAACATCTTCTGAGAGATATCCGAGACGTCGCAGTCGGTACTTTGTCCGCGAGAATCACACAACAACTTCAGTCCCTTCAAGGTCTCCATTTGCGGTTAAAAGACATTGGCGCATACTTGGAGAAAGTCCTCGATGGCGAACTGCCTATCAACCATGCAATTCTCGGGAATCTGCAGGACATTTTCAACCTGCTCCCGAACCTGACACCTCCCACCTCCCGTCCGAATGGCAAGCAACAAACTGAGAGCAGCGAGCTTGCCCGCGCCATGAGCGTCAAGACGAATGACCAGCTTATGACCATCTACCTAAGTTCTCTGGTCCGCGCCATCACTGCCTTCCACGACCTGATCGACAACAAGAACCAGAATCGACAGCAGCAAGAAGAGAAGGAGGCGAAAAAGGATGAGGCAGAGAAGACTGGTGAAAAGGAGAAGGGCAAGGACAAGGATGAGAAGAAGGCGAACGGTGAGGTGAACGGTGACAAGAAGGAGGCTGATGAGTCAAGTACCGCCAAAGGAAAAGGGAAGAAGAGGAGCTAAACAGCTAGGATATGGCAGCTTCCGGATTGCATCCAGCATGGCGTCCTTGGTTGGGGAAATCGGCATTGCAAGACCAGAGCGTGCCGTTAGGACGCCGGTATTGTACATTATCATGCGGCGCGTCAATGATGAACACGCACCCAATGAAGTTGTGGTGAGCGATATTGTCCTTTCTTCAGGACGCGAACCACGATGAATACAGTTGCCCAGACGCTACGTGGCTGCTCGCCTAGGTCACCTTATCTCTCTTTCCTCCCTCTGCGGCCATCTCACGGTAGTTCTGCCCTCTGAAGCTGACAAAGATGCCGTCGGATGCGCAGTCGCCCGGGGAATGTAGATCTCGCCGACCTGGGAGAATAGCACACTTGGGTCGGATCGGTGCAAACATTTCGCTCAAGCCTGTCGTCCACTGTGAACGAGTCGAACTGCGACTTCGCGATATCTCTAGCTTCCAGCCTTCTGTGGCTGAATATTGTGGTACCATCAGCTTCCACCAAACTCTCCCCATCCACTGCCCCAAGCTACAATTTCCTCCTTACTCACGATCCTGTCCTTAAAGCAGTCCTTGAACAGCTGCGGTGCCGTTCTCACCAGAACTGCCGCTAGGATGTGCTTACAGCTCGGTACCCTGCCTAGTTTGAGGGTTTCCGTGCCACCAAACTCCCACCCTCGTGCTGTCGTTGCCTCAAAATCTTGAGTCGGCGTCCCATCATCATCTGGCTCCTTGGCATCTGCAGAAGACTCCAGATCCAAGCACTGAAAAGCGCTAACGCTGAAAGCCGGACATGAACAATTCCAGCTGTCGAGCCGAACTTCATAGTACGCTGACGTCGTGCTAGCTTTAGAATAACGCGGGCGGTATCTCGACATTGTAGTCTTCTCAGACGTGGATGCGGAAGCGGATTGCACGTAGAAGATCTCATGGCTGGCAGCCGATGAAAAAGCTGGATCTTCGGTGTCGGCCACCATAGCTGGCTGCGCTTCTCTGTCGGCAGGCTTTGCAGACTGGTCTGGCCTTGGTGCGAACGGTTCGACAATGAGCTTCGTGACAAGGCGTCGATCCAGTAGATCCAGTGCCGGAAGTAGTTCATGCGGAAATAGCATGTGCAGAGTTAAGAAGGTGGACCGAGCCTGGTTGCTATCAGATGTCGATAGGTTGTGGAGCGGACGTTGATGGGCACGAGAGGCGCCGAATGGTTGGTGCAATCCCAAGTCCAGATCATCCTGAGTTGGTGGTTTCAACGGAACGAGATGGGAGAGATTGCTGAGAATCGCAGTCAGCATCTGGGAGCTCATAGAGGTTGGACTGGGAGGGATTGATTTGCCAGCCGCTGAAAGGTAGCAGAGTGTGCCAAGTGGGCGGGCGAACGCGAGAACAACGAGCGTGTGTTAGTCTAAGAATTGCTCAATGGCCACCATCCTTGGAGAATGTCGAAACATCACATTTTGCCGGCCTGGGACCGTTGCAAGGAAGTTGTTATGTTCTATGAACTCAATTTGGCATTCATGAACGGCTGTCTCGGACTTTTTCTCGATGACAGTCCAAGTAAGCCTGAATGCCTACCAACATTGCCATCGACTTCTATTTCGGCTGCCCAATGCGATAGTCCTGGCATTTAAGCACTTTGTGAGCCTGTCAACCCTGCCATCGAACCTTGCCTGTCTTCATGACGCTGATGACACCCAGAGGCACCTGCGCGGCGTCAACGATCTGCACACTGCCGTATTTCTCCACGATCTGCGCACCATACACAGCAAGTATCCATTTCCAGTATGGTTTCATTGTGACGAACCTCCTACGAAAACCGACAGACGAGGATCTCGAGTCAGGCAGCTTGTTCAACCACGCCGTAATCTCCTTTGTCTCCTGAACTTCGAATTCGGTCGGGATGTCGAGTAAGCGGCTATAGGCATTGTACAGGTTGACTGAGCGCTCTTCGCGGTACTGTAGGTATTCGTCCTGCGACATGAATTTGTCTCCAAATCCGGGAGATGAGAGGGGCCATGATCGCTTCCTCCCGTGAGTCTTGATATCTGAGTCAAACCGGGCCTTGGCGCCGATGTATGACTTTTCTTCGGCCTCGAGACATTTGGAAAGGATCTTTTGAGGCGACTGACGCATTGTCTCCCGCATGCAGTAGAGCGCCACCATGGGATTGCGGAGCTCCAGTCCGCCCATCTGAACAGGCCAGTACCAGACTCCATCAGGAATATCCTTGACGCCAAATCTTTGGTGTGCTATCTTTCCAAGGTAGTCGGACACTGATTTGTCCAGGAAGACAGCTTTCTGGATGCGTGCAAAAGTATCGATCATGTTGTCAATATGGTCACGGCCAAATGCATAAGACGGCTTGCCGAAATTGTTGCTGAAGAATCGTGCAAGGTATGCATTGTATGCTTGGACGTAGGAAAAGATCGAGGTGCAATGAGACAATTGTCGCCGGAGTTCCTTGATGTGCTCGTCCACCATTCCCTGGTCGATGACGAACTGAATCTTGGTGGCATCAAGGCGCAGAAAACCCCATCGCACATCACCCTCGGGCAAGCCGGCCTGCCTGGATGGGGTCGGCTCTCCGTCTCCGCTAACAGAAATATTAGTAGCAGGATCGTTGACCTGCGAGGTTATACCGTGGCCGATCACAACGCTGCCTGTCTTCTCCTGATTGAACTTTATGCCCATGACAGAGGCGAAAGCTGTCATTGCTTCCCAGCCACGTGCGCACAGGTCTTCTGTCCCCCAGAACCAGAAGTCATCATGGAGGCGATAGAGATAGCTCTGGGTGGCGCTGTTGACAGCAAAGTCCATGACGAAGAGTGTTAGCTCCCCGAAGACATCACTGAGGGCGTGCGACATCGGCACACCTCGTTTCCGCACCCGGTATTCGCCCTTTGGACCATCCTGAACAAATCGCAGTGGTGCCTTGAGAAATTCTCTGAAGAAGCTCAGCCAGGTGACGTCGACACCAAAGAACTCCAGTACGGCAAAAATGGTACTGTGAGACAGGGACGGTCCGAACCATTCAAAGTCCGATCGGATGACCGCGTGAGGAACTCGAGGCCGAAGGTGCTGTGCAACAAGAGCTTCGGTGATTAGAAGATGCAAGAGGCCTTGCTTCGTCTCCACCGGGCTCTTTCTGGTGGAAGAAGAGTTTTCATCGCTGTCGTATCCACGTGGGCCTTCTGATTCAGTGACCGGCAGTTGCGACATGAAGTAGTCCTGCGCATAGAGCTCTCTTCGTCTCACCTCCACTGTGCAGCTTGGACCGGATCCCTCCCCCAGAAACCATCGTCGGCGATCTTTGTCGGTCTGAGGAACACCGCTCCCTGCACTTTGCCAAGCCGGAGACTCGAAGAACTGTGTGAGGCAGGACCGGAAGTGAACAGCAAATTTCATACCGATTGCGTGGAGTAGTAGTCCGTCAAGGATATCTTCATCCATGAAAACCCGATATTTTCCATTGAGTTGCCGCCGCTGCTCCACGGAGATAGCGCCATTCACTGTGGACCATGTCCAAGTCTCAAGGGAGGCGAATCTCATGTTCAGAACATCGGCTACCTCCTGCAAAACGGCAGAGTTGTTTTGGAAGGATCTGAGGATGGATGCTTTCTCCTGTGACAGAAGATCAGTCTGGAGGAGGCCCTTGATAGTTGTCTTGAGGCCGTCCGTGTCGAAGAGCTCGTTGGTGGAGCGGAGACTGGTGCAGAAGTCCTTGGTAGACGTCTCTATGTCCTCAAAGTGCTTCTGTGCTGTCCCAGGTGCCTTGAAAAGCCGAATCAAGTAGTTGCGAATGGCGGCCTCGTCGTCATCTGACTCTGAGAAGACGATAGACTCCCACTGCGCCCGTTGCTCGTGCATTTCCTTGCGACCCACGCTTTCAAATGAGGAATCATCCACCAACCCTTCACTGGGCTGGCCTGTTTTCGCATTCGTGGAGTCGGAGAGCCACTCAGTGACAAGCTCAGAGAAGAACTGCGCATGCTCGTGCTGCACACTTTTCAGATTGAGGTGCTCCACCAAGTCATCGTGGATCTGAGCGACGAGGTCTGAAGAGAAGGCAGGATCCTTGGCAGCTTGCCGGAGGAATAGCTGTTGGTTCCGGCGGGCTCTTGCCAGGTCGGAAGAAGGCTTTGAATCAGCGTCCTCGTCGGACGAATCATCTGTGATGACACGAAGCCCGGCTTGACGACAAGACCCCTCCAGTAGCTTTCGAGTTCTCTCAAGATCATCGGTGCATGGCTTGACTTCGCGAATGATCTGCTTCTTGGAGGCCTCGTACTGGTCACGCTGCTTCTTGAGCTCCAGGATCTTGGTCGAGGTGACCGATCGGAGAGTCTCTGGAAGAGCGGAGGACGCCATGGCTATTCTGGTAGCGTCGGATAGGGAGTACGGAGTATCAGTGGTCTATGAGCACCGGAGAAGGGACCGATAGCTCGAAGTACTAGGAGCAAAGCACACGAACGCAAATTCGAGCAATTGGGGACCATGACAAGCAGAAGAAGCATAAGGGAGCAGGCCTTTATAACCATTCGAAATAAGCAACAAACCATGAAGCACTGACTCACCATCTAGATACGACTCACATCGGCTCACTTTTCAGCTGGCACTGAGACAATCCTTGAGGCCACAAATTAGCCTTGACCTGAGTTTGAAATGAAGGCGGCTAGTCGGAAAAGTTGCGTGTGGCCGCGAGGCACCTCCACCCGTGCCCAGCCAAGTCAATGTGCTCCGCCCTAGCATCGACTAGGGCTGTTGTGGAGCATTTGTTCTGATACTGCATTATGTTTACCCTCGCGGTCATCAACTTCATATCGCTTCTGAATTGCCCGGGCCATCATTGTTACTGCTATAGTATGAAGTCCTTGCCTCGACACACGGCACATTTGCTCTCTTAGACGTTCTGCCACAATGAGTACGTCTAGGTCATCCATCCCTGCGCAGTCCATCCCTTTTCACATATCATGGACGAAACGGATACATCTGCCACTACCAGCTCCAAGGTAATCATTCAATGCACCGATCCAAATGACCTCTTCGACCGCGTTGAGCCCCGCCTCTCCGCCAGGAGCCCTCTGCGGAATCTTCATTGGAAAGCCCCAAATCGACCGCTTCGATCGATAGCGAATTTGAACATTTCCTTGACCCGAGAGGACAAGTCAGCAGGCGCGCAGTCGAATATCCGCAGGCATCAGATTCCTGGTCTGCGCGAAACGCCCTATGTCAAGCTCTTTTTGGTACGCTGTGATGACAAAGAGACGTACAAGGAGAGGGTCAGGAAGGAGGTTCGTCAATGGGTCAAATCACAAACACCTTCGGGTGACAGCAAGTCTTCGAGCAAGAGCCAGGAAGATCACGATGCATCTGAATGGCTGATTCTGCATGTGGTGCTGCCAAACACACCGGCAGCCAGTCAAGCAAAGTCCTCGAAGCACATCTCATTGGAAGCGTCTGAGAGTACGGACAGCGTCAACAGCAAGTCCAAATGGCCGGGCAAGGGCTCCTCGACCATTTTCGACAAATTGCGGGCCGACGTCAGCAGTTCTAAGTCTGCCATAAATCGTGTTGCTCAGGTCCGACTCCTCGAACCGGGCGACAAGTCCACGGCGCTCACGCCCTCGGAACTGGAAGAGCAATGGCAAGACCTGGTGGACAGTCTCAAATCGTGTATCCTACGTTCTTTTGATGCTCGTGTTGCCCAATATGAGTCCGATATCCGCGAACGAGACAGCCAAAGACACCTGCCCGGATGGAATTTCTGCACGTTCTTCGTTCTGAAGGAGGGTCTTGCCAGAGGCTTCGAGAATCTCGGCTTGCTAGAGGATGCCCTTGGCGTGTATGATGAGCTCTCCTTGGGTCTTGACGCGCTCGTCAAGGAGCAAGCTCAAGATGACTATAGTGATGACAGTGGAGCACTGTTGACTTTCTCGAGAGAATCCAAAGCTCTTCTCCGCACGGCGCTGGACTCGGAGACACATGCTGCCCAATCTATGTCTCAGGATTTACACTTTGACATAAAGCATATTCTCAATGCGGATCGCGATCATTTCCCGTTTGATGCCGACAAGAAAAACTACAGGAAGCTCATACTGTCGAACGAAGTGTCGGCCCTTGACCTCCGCATATACCTTTTCACTAGAGAGGTGGAAATCCTGAACAGGCAAGCACAGGCAGGGTCGACGAAAGGTTCTCAATCGAATAAAGCTGGCCTTGATCCGGTCATACTCGCTGACTTGGTGGAACGAGCTACCCAGTTTATCAGCCTGGCTGGGCGGACCCTTCGCTTCGAGCTCTACCATGCTTGGGGCGGGCAGGAGGGATTAAGCGAAGAGGAGTTGCACAATCAGCGTACAGTGACCGGCAATATTGTCTGCACTTGGCAGTGGCGCGCTGCTATGCAAATCCTGACACAGGTTATGCCAGCACTCGGTCTTGACGATGAACATGATACTCAAGCTCTTTCTTTGGACGCTGTCGAGCTCTCTCAGAATGCTGATTCTGACCTCGGGCGGCACGTTCCTGAGTTCGCCGCGAGCTCCTCGCGTATGTCTCTTGGCCCGGAGCATTCCCCTTCGCGCGAACGTTCTCAGGAGCGTGCCAAGAGAAACTCGATTATGCCCAATGGCACAAGCTACAGACAATCCACCACGGCACATCCTGGCTTTCGACGCCTTGCTTTGTGGATTTCAAAGCTTGCGCTAATGGCTCGATACTTCCTGGGGAATCTTGAGGCGACGAAACCATGGGTCGTGAACATGACACAACTGGCCTCGAACCTTGACAACCTTGGCCCGAGCTACGTCCCCAATGGCGAGCCCAATCCCGAGGAAATGGACGATCAGCTTCCACCCACTGAGGTCCTCGCAGGGTTGGATTCGACCACTCTGAAAGCGGCAGGGTCCTCCAAACAGTCTTTCATAAACCTCTACCTCATCCTGTCTACTTTCTCCTACCGGGCCCTTTCTGGGACTGGCAATAAGGCTACATCGCAACAGATATTAACAGACTTGGTTGGCATGGAATACTCGCAAGGGAATTATGTTATCGCAGCTCGGTACCTTCACAGCATCATGGGTCCACTGCCCCGATTCTCCTACCGGGTGTCGGAAGGCTATCTACTGCGTATCTATGCCGATTGCCTGCGGAATCTGGAAAGACCAAGCGAGTATGCAAGGTGTCTGATATCATGTCTGCACTCCACAAGCCAGACACACAACAAGGTGTCAATGAAGCCATCGTCGGCTTTGAACCAATATTACATCGAGGAATTATTTCAGGTCTTGCCGACGATCCCGGCCACCACACTTCCAGCGGCATCATTGTTTCATATCGCTAGCGTCTCGAGGACTATTTCCCCGTTAGAGCGCAGAGATGGCTTTTCCGCTTCAGTTGATATAAGCTGTTTGCCTGGCATATGCACTCCTCCTATCAGGGAAATCAGATTGCGATTGGTCACCAAGGATGGCAATGAACCTCGTTTTATCGTGCTTACCTTGATTGAGGAGGTGGCTATCACTGCTGCAGGCACGACTGTAACTCTGGAAACTCCTGTCACCACTCAAGGCTGGTATGTTCCTGATGATATTGAACTGTCCATTGGCAATCTGAGACTATTGCACCGTTTCAAGTCAGGGCAGGAGGATGAATCGGCCCGGTCTGAGGACATTTCGAACCCTCTCTCAACTGTGGTGCCGCTCCTGGTCTATCCGAGCTACCGAAGTTTCGGCGTCAAAATGTATCCTTTTCCGATCACACATTTGGCTGAGGCACGGCGACTGTTGCTTCAAGTCAGGCCGGGCTACAACAACGTCAAGCAGTGCAAACTCCGCCTGCGAACAGCCACAGCCGGCTTGAGACTCAACATCCATGATTCGAAGCTGGTAGACGAGCGACGGAAGTCTGTATGTCTGTCAACAGCCCGGGAGGGCGATGCGTTGCTGATGATCATGAATGATCTAGGCCCAGAATCAGTTACGGACGTGGAAATACCCTACAGCATGGAAGTGGCATCTGAGCCAGCTGTGACACTGCGCATCGAAGCCAACTATGAGACGGACGAAGGGACGTTCGTATTCCATGATACGCTCTCTGTCAAGGTCATTCTGCCTGTCACGGTTAATGTGCAAGATGTTTTCCGCAGAGACTTCACGTACTCTAAATTTACCATAAGTCCTTCGACAATGGTGCCTTTGCGTCTCATTGGCTGCAGGCTGGAGGAAAATGAATTCTATCGCCTGGTGCCCGGAGGCAGCTTTGATGAGCCATTCGTGGTGTTTCCGAAACATCCCGCCAACTGGACTGTACGGCTGATCCCAAAGCGCAAGAACGCCAGAGGCACCACTGGCAGAATGACACTCATCGTTGACTTTCAATCTCTCGACGGCGTGATTTTCGCCATTCTCGAGACCCACTTCACCCAAGAGCTTCTTCGATCAGATCACGCTTTTGCAGCCAGACTCTTGGCGTCGCATCTAGTGGAGCGAGTACGATCTACATGGACGGAGCAGGATGTGGAGGTAGCCGGGTTGTTGCAGGAGTTTGAGGTATGGAAGATGGAGGACATGGAATGGCCATCGGTCTTGTGTGCATTTGACAGAGATACCAGAGCCAATATCGAAAATTGGCTCCGAGACTGGCATTCTCGAACGCCACGTATCAAGTTCTTGGCGTCAAAGGTACCTCAACGACAGCTCAAATTGTTTGTTGACGTTCCACAGAGGCCAATCTTGGTTCTGGCGTCCTTGGACCTCAATTTGTCGACGACAACGAACTCGACTGCTGCGGTTGGCCAGCCGATCATGGCCGAGCTCGTTATAACAGTTGAGGACAGGGTAGACTTCGAACTGGAAGGATCATTTGAGCTTGTCGCCCCTTCTGAATCCTGGTTGGTTGGTGGAAGACGTAAAGGCAACGTGCGGCTGACCCAACAGCCTACTCGCTTGCCGCTTGTCATGTTTCCGCAGCATATCGGACACCTCCTAATCCCTACGATCACGGTACGATGTCGCAGGCGAACCGCGAACAGTGGCAAAGACGAATGGATAGACGTGATCAGCGATTTGCAAAACCCGACACACGGCCGAAGTGTCCTGGTTACCCCAGATTTGCGGAGCACTACTGTGGATGTGTTCGGAGCAATCCCAGATGATGGCATAGGGAGATTAATGGCAAGTGAGAACCGTGGAGGCGTCGGTTGAGTGGCGGATATCGAGCTATCAAATCTGTTCTTCATCGCCACGGCTGCATCCTGGAGCCCAAAATCTGGCCAGAAGATTTTGAGCCGCATCGGGTTCGAGATCGCTGAGGATGTACAGTGACACAAAGCGCCAGGAACGGGATCGATATCGGCGGTTCCAGAAACCTTGAGCTTCGGTTCTCGAACCACTTGGAGAGCCACCACCAGGACCCTTTCGGCGGCACGAACCGAGTGCCCAACCGCAATTAGCTTGGTTCTGTCCCTAATGTGGGGTGACGCCATCGCCGAGACTGCCACACTGGGGCCTCTCGAGCATCAGCAGAAGATCGAGGAAGGTTAGCCTCAAGTCTCAGCTCCCCAACAAAACCGTTTTCGTGGAGCTCCGATTTCGCCCTGCATAATACAGGACAACAAGCCGAGCCTCTCGCTCTACGTGACCACCTGACTGAGTGGGATGTCAAGCGGACCCAAGCTTCAGCTCGATTAACCCCGTGCTTTATCCCTTGGTCTTCTCCATTTCACCGAGCACGAAAGGGTCGTCCCCAATAGCACGTGAAGCTTGCACGTCTTGCACATGCAATTTGGCTTTGATCTGCTGGCGAAACACACTCTTCGGTTGTCAGCAATCATCTCGTCGAGGGTGAGCATGTGCACGAAAGGGCAAGCATTACCGGTTCTTTCAGCTTTCCCAGCTGACAGTGGCTGATGCACATCATACCGCTTCTTCCGGACTGGACGTGTTCGATGCTGGAGTAGTCTGGGAGACCCATAGTGGATGGTGCGGCCAAGACTTGGGAAAGGTCACGATCAGAACGGGTCAACGAAAAAAATCGGTGGACCCAAGGTTGCTCTCGCTGTGGTGCCGCGGGGAGTTTCAGCTACGAGGTACTCCATACAAGAGTGCTTCTTGGAATGTCTGCTGATCACTCGCCCTTCGAGTGCACTACCCAGGAGGAGTTGTTACACGACCCCAACACAATTTACAAGCTCGCATTGACAAATGTCGATTCCGTTTTTTACTTACTGGGTGCTCATTCGTAGTGTGCCGATTTCCGCTAAAGAGTCGTGCCAGTCTGACGTATTTGTACCCTAGTTTTGCATTCTCCATCTCTGGGCGATCCTCGGCCTAGATGCCCCGGCTGTAAAATCGTGCCTCACCGCCCAGGCAGGTCCGTGCAGCTCTTTGGCCGGGCCCTGGTTTTAGCTGAGTTTTACCCCTGCCGCGCTAGCTTGGAGGGACCTCAAGTTTGTTGAGAACATGCGGTTTTCACCCCCTGCCAAAAAAAATCACTTGCCGACAGCCCACATTCTCTCCACCGCCATGCCCTTTGCACCACTTGCTGGTCTTCCATTTCTACGATAGGGAAACAGCGCCCGATTGCTCACAGCTGATTCCTCTGCTCTAAAAGCCCCGTGGCCATGCAATATCATTTATCTTCCTCGAGCTGAGAAACCCCCTCCCTCCCCTTGATCTGGCCCAGCGGCAGTCTCAAGCTTCAGCCCGCACCACTCTTTCGGAGACACTCTTCGCCCTCTTCCCACTACCTCCAACTAAACCATCAAGCACACATCAGCCTCTCCTCTACCGCCGAGTAAACCATGACTACCACCGCTTTGCCTGCCGAGGCAGCGCTTCGCCGAATGGTTACCACCGATTCAACACCCGCCTCGTCCGCCAACATCTCTCCCCTCGATAGTCCGAGATCCTCTCCATCTTCCACCTCACTGTCCTCCCTTGCATCTGAAGACGTCGACTCTCCGAAACAGGCCTCTGAAGAGAAGCAGCTGGTTGACACATATGGCAATCCTTTCGAGGTCCCTGATTATACCATTGGCGATATCCACAAGGCCATCCCGAGGCATTGCTTCGAGCGATCTGCTGCCACTGGTCTCTACTATGTCGGCAGGGACGTGGTCTCCCTGGCCGTCACCTTCTACCTTTTCAATCGCTTTTTGACGCCGGAGAACGTCCCATTTGCCCCTCTCAGAGCTGGTCTTTGGTTTTTCTATACCTTTGTGCAGGGTCTTTTTGGCACGGGTCTCTGGGTGCTGGCTCATGAGTGCGGTCACCAGTCTTTCTCACCCAGCAAAGTCCTGAATGATACTGTCGGCTTCCTCTGCCACACCTCGCTTTTGGTACCATATTTCTCCTGGAAAATCTCTCATGGCAAGCACCACAAGGCCACTGGCCACATGGAGCGAGACATGGTATTCGTCCCGAAGACAAAGGAACAATTTTGCTCTCGCAGAAGCTACCTGCTTCATCAGCTGGATGAGCTCACCGAGGAGACTCCCCTCGCCACAGCGGTTCACCTCATCAGTCAGCAACTTTTTGGTTGGCCAATGTACCTCTTCACCAATGTCACTGGCCACAACAAGCATGAGGTGCAACGTGAGGGTCGTGGAATTGGCAAGCACAATGGCTTCGGAGGCGGCGTCAACCATTTCGATCCCCGCAGTCCTCTGTATGAGGCAAAGGATGCTAAGCTGATTGCTCTGAGTGACCTCGGTCTCCTTGTCACAGGCAGCATCCTCTATTGGGTCGGTAAGAATTATGGCTTCGCCAACTTGTGCCTGTGGTATTTCGCTCCATATCTCTGGGTCAACCACTGGTTGGGTAAGTTCTTGACGGCCTCGAGATATGTTTCTGATCTCTTTTGCTGACAAGTGAATAGTTGCAATCACTTATCTGCAGCACACCGATCCATCGCTGCCCCACTACACTCCTCAGGCGTGGACGTATACTCGCGGAGCGGCGGCCACGATCGACAGGGAATTTGGCTTCATCGGCCGTCAGTTGCTGCACGGGATCATCGAGACCCATGTCCTGCACCACTATGTCAGCACCATTCCGTTCTACCACGCAGACGAGGCGAGCGAGGCGATCAAGAAGGTCATGGGGCGTCACTATCGCAGTGATGTCAAGGATGGTTCGATCGGCTTCATCAAGAGTTTGTGGAAATCCATGAGATGGTGCGGCTGGGTCGAACCGATGGAGGGAGCGACTGGTGACAACGCAGGCGTGCTATTCTTCCGCAACTCAAATGGGCTGGGGCTTCCACCTGCGAAGAGGTCGAAGTCCTCAACATCATGAGGGGTGGCCAGTCCGAATCGTTATGAAAGAATTATGGTCCCCTAGCATTGCTTGCGTTACTGCATAGGTTATTGGGGACTGAAGCGACACATTACTGAACTGACGAGATAGAAACCAGAGATAGGCACAGAGTAGTGATAGAATACCGGGCATAAGAGAGACGAAGACCAAGGACGCAACTCCCCTCAGACCAAGGACTAGTTCGCCAACATCCGTTGCCGAACATATAGATGCACAATCAGGATTTGACTTGTTTCAGATGCCCACACTTCCGGATGTGCTTTCCGAGTTGCATCGCAAGATTATTTTAGCACCATGGAGCACAGCTGGACGGCTTGCCCTCTCGCCAGAGGGTGCCGGGGACACTGGTTTCTTTTCGTCGAGTGTCTATGTAGTCCCTCCCATACGCAACACGATCTGCTCAGTTGTATCTCACAATTCAATGCATCGGCCCCGAGTTACTAACCCCTCTTAGTCTGTCCCGCGTTTCTCTTAACGGTGCTTAGACCTTGTTAGTACTTGCATCAGTGTTCAATGCATTCCAGGCCCCTACCTGGAGCGACGTTGGACGCACTATCCTGAGAGGGCGAACAGCCTTTCACTGAATGGCGGGATGTTCTGACGAGAGTACATTAATTGATCGTACGGCCGAAAAACCAACCAGGGTCGCTCGGTACTTGCACGAGGTGGATGCCGGCACCCGGCCGTTAATGTTATGCTTACGCCCTTATGTCAGCGACCCCCGCAATTACTTCTGCAGAATTTGAGCCGTCGGGGCATATTGTACGGAGGACTCGTACTCCGTATTTCTTGATTCTTACGGCCTTAAATCCTGACTTCTTACCTGCCACGCTTCGAGTCCTGTCAGAATGACTACGATCTTAGAAGATTTCAGCTTGCGATCCGACTTGCAGCAATCCACGCGGATTAGCAAGAGCCGTGTCTCTTTGGTTGAAGGCGTCCCTTGGGCAGGCTCAACCAATCGCTGAGTTTCCAATTACTGCGCCTAGGTGCTGACAAAGTTGCAACCCTGGAGCCTTCATCAAGCCCCAGCTGATGTACGCTAGGTATCTAGTCATGGCAACTGAAAGCCTTTGCGTCCGCAAGGTGAAGTGACATGATGCAATCGGTAAGAGAGTGTGTTTGGCTTTGCTTGATATAAAGTCGGGCATGTTCTTCTACACTTTTGAGAATGTGTCGGTATTTCACGTACTATCACAACAACCCCAACGCAGCGAATTCAGATCAAAAGACACGGAACGATAATCATCCAGCGACACTCACGTTACTAGTCTCAATGGCTTTCAAGTCGCTCCTTGCTCCATCCACAAAGCCGCCACGGGCGCAAACTAATTGGCCCAGCGCGAATCGAAAACTTCTCTATGTAATTCCCCCTTCCTGCTGGTTCACATTTCAAGCACTGACTGTCCCAAAGGCTCTTCGGGAAAACTTCTCCCTGTCGACTTGGATTCTTCTAGGGGCATTCTTACAGTCACTTATTGTTTTCATCATACCTCGATTCTATGCCGTTCTCCCGTCACTTCTTATCCTCAGTGCACGTCTTGCGGAGACTCTGGCCATTACATTCGGTTGGAAAAGAAACTATTATCTGGATGATGCCATCTTGCACCGCACGTCACCACAGGTTCCAGATGAGGACGGTGCATTCCACGAGGAAGCATCGCAGGAGCAAGTCGTCGTCTTTCTGTTAGGTGCTAAAATCAATCATCCGTTGGGAATATTCGCCCCCAACGTCAAGGCACTCGGCGATTACCTGACGGAAATGATCAAGATCCTAGAGAAGGACAACACTAACGCTGGGTTCTATGGAGGCTCCTCGTGGACCAACCAGGACAAGAACGGGGCAACTGAGTTGTTGTTCCTCAGTTACTGGAGGTCGACGGAAGACATCCACAAATTCACGTACGGCGACTTGCACAAGGAAGCATGGGATTGGTGGAATCGGACTCTCAAGGAGAACGACCACATTGGCATCAATCATGAGGTCTGGGAGGTGAGCCCGAAGCACTGGGAGGCCATCTACGTCAACTTCCAGCCCACCTTACTTGGCGCGACCAGCTATCTAAGAAAGGGCGACAAGATGGTCGGTGGGACAGTCGAGGACAAGTATATCTCGCCTCTGATTGATGCTAGGAGTGGTAAATTGAGAAGCAGCGCCGGGCGGCTAGGAAGGAGGCCAGAGGAGCTGTATGAGAAACATGGACTCGCTCCTGGCGCAACGTACGAGACTTGAGTGTCGAGAGTTGCAATCGAGAGACTGTAACACTACAATTTCGGGGCAATGAGGGCTTTAGAAACGACGAGGTCTGGCGTGGCGGCGCTCAGATTTCATACTTGGAACGACTCCTCTCGGTCGTGTAATTATACAAAAATTTATGCCATCTAAATACCCCCCCCCCTTTTCCGGCTGTGCAGGCAGTCCATTCCGTCCTCGCAATGCTTCCTTCCTAGCCAGCCTCGGTAACTTGGCGGAGCCCCTCATTATTTCCTTAGTGGGTGTCTAGCTCAAACCGCCTGACTCGCTGGGGCAAGCTGCATCGCCTGGACGGGAGCCTCCTTCAAGTCTTGTTGGTCATCTCGTATGGAAGGATCCTGCTTCCAGATGAGCCTCGGCAGATTTGATGGATGTTGCTGCAGCTTGTGGAATCCACAGTGCCATCTCACTCGGTAACGGCAACATGCTGGTTATTGCCAGGTAATTATAAGACTCGCTGCTCGAATCTGGAGTTTATCTTCACGTCGCTAGATCTGGCTCTGCTCGCATTGTGATCGCCGTCTGATTCGCGTCATCTTGGTCCCTGCCAGGGTTGTCGGTTTCCGCCTCGGTTTGGTTCATCGTCCTCATCGTCGCTGTACATCATCACCGGTAGACTTATCCGATCTCCTTCGCTATGCCTTACAAGTCACGCTGGAGCGTTCCTGTACCGGAATGCTCGCTCCAGACGTTCCTGTTCCAGTCTCCCGAGGCGCCGCTTGGCTCCAAACGTGCATTTTCAGAGGCAGCGAGGCCGGACACGCACTATCTCACGCGAGACCAGTTCCGGTTATGGGCTCAGCGGTTTGCCCTCGGTCTTCAGCGGTCCAAGCATTTCAGGAAGGGAGATCGAATCCTGCTATTCAGCGGCAATGATCTCTTCGTTCCTGTGGTCTTCATGGGTGTTCTTTGCGCGGGTGGAATCTTCACGGGCGCCAATCCGACGTTCGTCGCACGAGAGCTGGCCCATCAGTTGAAGGACAGCGGCGCGACGTATCTGCTGTGTTCCGACGCATCCCTCGATACAGGAATCGAAGGGGCCCGGTTGGCTGGTCTCGACCCTGCGGAACGGGTTTTCGTGTACAACGCCAAGATATATGATGGCGAGACTCGAGGGGAGAAAGGCTGCAGATACTGGGCGGACCTGGTCGCCCCGGCCGAGGACGCCAAGGGCTTTCGATGGGACGATCTCACTGGCCCCGGGGAGTGTGACACAACGTTGGCGTTGAATTACTCCAGCGGCACCACTGGAGTCCCCAAGGGAGTGGAGATCACTCACAAGAACTACATTTCCAACATCATCCAGGTTCAGGAAATGGGCAAACTCCTCCCTAACCATGAGGAACGCACGGCCCGGGCGTCGTGGTTGTGTTTCCTACCCCTTTACCATGCCTACGGCCAGACATTCTATATCGCACAAGCATTCAACCGCCAGATCCCGGTCTACGTCATGCCCAAGTTCGACTTTGTCCTCTTCCTGGAATACACCCAGAAGTTCCGTATCACAGACTACACGCTTGTGCCGCCGATAGCCGTCCTGCTGGCAAAGCATCCGGCAGTGGAGAAGTACGACCTGAGCTCGGTCGAACAGGTAGGATGTGGAGCAGCACCGTTAGGTCGGGACGTCTCCGAACAGGTTGAACGACGGTTAGGGAACAGACTAAACTTCAAGCAAGGCTGGGGAATGACTGAGTAAGAGCGAACCCGGGGTCTCTTCTGTACCACCTTGCAGAACTAACTTCCCGTCAACAGGTGTACATGTTCACTTCTGGGGTGGGATCCGAACGAGACCTCGCAGACCCAGGCCGTCGGCGAACCCAATGCCAACTGTGAAGCGAAGATCATGACGGAAGATGGACTCTCGGAGATCACGGAGCGCGGTCCCGCCGCTCGGGGTGAACTATGGGTTCGTGGACCCAACGTCATGAAGGGCTACTGGGGTAACCCGAAGGCGACGCAGGAGACCTTGACGCCGGACGGCTGGCTGAAGACAGGCGACATCGCGTACGTGGACGATGATGGAAAGTTCTTCATTGTCGACCGGATGAAAGAATTGATCAAGGTCAAGGGGAATCAAGTTGCACCAGCCGAACTGGAAGCGCTGTTGTTGGAACATCCCGGAATCGCCGACGCCGCTGTGATAGGCATGCCTACCGAAGACGGAGACGAGAAGCCTCGGGCATTCGTAGTGAGACAGGTAGGACCGGAGGGGAGCAAGCTGACGGAAGACGACGTCAAGAAGTTCGTCGAGAGCAAGGTGATCCGGTACAAGAGGCTGGCGGGTGGCGTTGAGTTCTTGGAAACAATCCCCAAGAATCCATCAGGCAAGATACTGAGAAGACAGCTAAGAGACGTGACGAGGGAAAGGCTGAGAAAGGAGGGAGCTAGGCTATGAGACGTTTTGGTGGTAAAGCGCGGAACGACGATGCCGCATTATCTCTGCATTCGGAGCGTCATCGCAGCCACAGGACGGTAGAAATGGTCATTGGGCTGCCGGTATATAGATGGCCTGAACGCATAGCCTGGGCCTGAAAAGTAATCTTTGATTGATTACAGGTTGGCGGTATAGATGTGGAATGGACGAGCGTACCGTGTTCAGTCTTCGAACCTCTGTCGGAACATGGTTCAGTAAGTAATTAGTCCGCGCATGGAAAATCACCCACGAGAAGCTTGTGCATTCATTACTTTGCTCAATGCTCTCCGTTCAAGCTACCAAATCGATTCGTACACCAGAGACCACAGGCCACTAGGTTGGTTTCATTTCATGCACATGTTGATTGGACAATGGGTGTCACCCTGCTGTCCTTGGATCTTCGACAGGGCTGCCTTGCCTCAGGCACATCAACAACTCCGGAATGAGATCGTATGCAGTTGACGCGGCACGAAGGATGTAGATCAGCTCACTTTGTCCTTTGCCGATGACAACCCGCACTGACTTTGGTCGTTTTATCCGATGTCAACGCCGTGTGGAAGGTGCGTGGCTGACACGTAAATTCAGCATCGGTGATGGCCGCTGTCTAGGCTCTTGCGAAGCAGTGATGAAGGGTCTGCTAGAGGCCAGGACCACATTTCCACGCCGTATGCGATACGACGGGTACGAGCACTTGTCGGCAAGGTGCTGATCCTTCGCTTGAACGTAGGCGACACAGGTGAGATCGCTCACCAGTCCATCACCTCACGACTGACGCCAAGGTCTTCTCTTGTTCGCAGTCAGCGACAGGTGTGCACCTCGTCCTTGATGATGTATAATACATCCCCGCCACACCGTTCCGTGGTGCTTGCGGCAAAGTTTATGGAGGTTTGAGGCCTTGACGACAGCTGATCGGTATCACGTTCTCATCACACACTCGCCCCCACTCGCACCAGGAAGGCATTGTGTTGAGAGGACCAAATGGCGCCTTAAGCCCCGGTGCAAGTCTGGGAGTTAAGCGGTGCTACACCGCATGCCTCACGGTGCACTGATTTTAGGACATCCCTCAGTCAGCAAAGCGACCGGATAGGTGGATGCGCCTTCTTCTCGTATGTCCGTCGAAGCGGGTCCTGGTCAATGCATATCCATAGCAGAAAATCTATCTCGAAACAGTCAGACTGGATCCTTCAACAGGCAACATCCAAGTAATGTGCCAAAGACCATCTACCTGGCATGGTGCTTACCAGCCACGGGGAGTTAGAGACATCGAAGCAGCTGGAGATCCCCACCCCATTGAAGGTACAATTCATGACGAGCATGGGTGTAGATTGTTGAAGTCAGCACAGTTCGTCTCGGCGCCTCCTCTGAGCAGAAAAGAAGACAGCGAAGCTGCAAGCGTACTGACGGGTAAGTGAAGTGATGGGCTGAAATGTTTTCCACGACCATGTCCTCGCATCATGTTACGTACGTACCAGACCAGGACAATCAGAGGTACGGTCTTGCGGGTCCTTTGGGGTCGTTCAAACCAGGCCAATCGTTGGAAGGATCCACAACGGATCAAACTAGAGTTTGTCGAGCGCTTTTTACACAGTGATCATGGTTCATCCCCCATTTCCAGCAGTAAGCGTTAGTTTTCCATGTCCACCGTTCACTACCCTCAAGGAGCGACGTGTTAGACCATGGTCGAAACAGCCCAACGCAACGCTGATCCGGCGATCTCATCTTCCGAGCTGGCGTGAAGACGACGTTTTCCAAGAACCGATAGTTCATTCCAGACTCGCACAGACACTAGTATTGATGCCTAATGAGACTTCGTTGGTAGAAACCTGGTGAGAAGAGAAGCCGCGAGCGTTCAGGGTCTGAGATCCACATTGAACGAGCTGCCACAAAACCTCATCCTCGGACCACATGCATGACTCGAAATATCGGGGACAGGGCTGAGATATCAGACATCATACCTCAAACGTCGCAATGCCGCATAGGGATGCGTCGCTAGGAAATCGATTTGATTGACAGCAGACAACAGCAATCTCACCTGTCCGCGGCTGGCAATATCGAGTGGAACGAGAATGTGTCCAAGAGTCAGTCTGACGGCAGCCGCGTTGTAGTGTGCCTTGCAGCCTTTCTCAGTAACGCCCCAGAAAGCCAGTTCTGCCGCCAGCCAAAGTCTGTGACATGAACCGAGACAACCGACAAAAGTACTGCCCCCAGCGGCATGGTTGACGTCGGTCAGCGTGCGGACTGCGGTGAGAGAGCAGCCAAGAATGAGGCGCTTTGCTCTCCGCGGCCGTGGTGGTCGTGGTCAACCGGAATGGATATGTAAGCTGGAAGGCATAACATCTGTTATGCGCACGATTTCGTGCCCATGTGCAACCGGATCCAACTTCTCTGAACGATGTATTCAAGAGAAGATAGGTTGTGCGAAAGCAGCGTACAAATAAGATGCCCAGACAGCGCTGCATGTAGTTTATGCGATGATACACATACTGCATTGGGCAAATGGCCCGCATACCAATGTCGATATCGGGTCGAATACTCTGTCTGTGTCGGCTGTCGTTCGCTGCGCTGAGGACTGGGGAAACTAAGAACACGAAACTCCCTTGACTCCGGACGCTGCATGGAGATATGAATAACAACGGCTTTGTCATAATGGCACCAGACGTGTACAATGACCGAGTGAAAGACGGACCGTGGACGGCATGTCATGCGTAATCTCACACCGTTCGATAGAAGCCACGGCGTGTCCAGTTCACCTCAGATGACGGATAAAACCACCAGGTAAGCTCCACATGACAAGAAGCCCCCCGGGCAGCGCGGAGACAAACACCAATGAATGATGGCTGTCATTATCTAAAAGTGGACGCCTGAAGACCTCAGAAGGATTGGCACGCCCTACCAGGCTGCCCTCCAATATCAGCCTCGTCTTTACTGCGCCAAGCGCATGCCGAGCGCGAGGATGAAACCTCAAATCATAGCCACGGTTTGGCAGTGCTGATTAAGACTAGGTTTGGTCGGGGGATTGTACATACATCTCGAACGATCTTGGCGTTCACAAGGCAAGGCTATTGCTGTTGGCGAGTCATGGATATGCAGGGGCCGAGCAAGCTGTGCCTGTCCCAGCGAGTGAATTGCGCCCTGTAACAGCCTTGGATTGCAAGGCGGCGCTCCTCACGATCCGCGATGCTCTGGCCGTTGGTAGCCCGTCTCAATCAGGCATTTTCCAACCCAAAGCAGCATCGTAGTTTGTAATCGTGTGCTCGACGATAAAGATGTTCGCCCAGGACAGCGAGAAGTTCCGACCACAACACATTCCAGATCCATCGCCTTCGACCCAGCAATCACAGCAATGAAGCCCCGCGAAGTCGTCTTCGTCGAAGGGCTTTCCTGGACGAAAGCAGACAAGAAGATCCAGATATCGAAAGTTCGAGCTCATGCAAGAATCATCGGGTTGAGGACGCTAGAACTGCGACGCAAGTCCGACCCTACTGTCAAATGTGTTCGGAGACGGCGGAAGCGAACAACCTCTTCGTCATCTGGCCAGGAGCTTCCACTTCGTCCATTGGCACCCGCTGCGGAAACGCAACCGGAGCATGCGAAGTCCAAGCCCAAAAAGAAGCGCTCCTTGGTGATATTGAGCTCGCCCACGAAGAATTCGAGGGGAACAGGGGGAGACACGCCTTTCGAGCCGAACACCAACGCTAAAGCGCAGCGACTAGCGAGTCCTATTGAGCTCCTCTTCGATCCTGGTCTGTACTTGCGTAGACACGGCAAAGATCCGTTTTGTATCATTTCTCCGAATCCTTGCCAGGACGCTCTCGACTTTTACACGCGGTACTATGTACCGAACCACGCTGCTCTGTACGAGATCTTCAATGTCACGGACATATACACCACTTTCTTTCTGGACCTGCTGCAGCACCCACTGTTTCTCCATGCCGGTCTGGCCAACGTCTTACACGAGTGGGAATTCTTCCTGAACCCCGGGGGGACCCCCTCCCAACGGCTGTATATGCTTTTAGGCACTGCCTTGGCGAACTTGAGACGTGAGATCGAAAGTCGAGAATATCTGCTCGACGAAATTTCTATCGCCACGGTCATGAACCTTGCCGTGGTCGCGCGCCAACTCGGAGACAAAGAAGCCCACAATCTGCACAAGGAACACTTGCGTCGGATGGTCGATGCCAGAGGAGGTCTCGACGCGCTGGACAGCAGTGGCTTGCACAAGTGCATGATTCTCCAATGGGAGGGATACTGGTGCTGGGCAGCTGGGCAGGGTCCGACAATATTTGCAGATGAACGGCCAAACCCCGAAGCGGACGAATGCCCAAGACGTCCCTTCTCTGAGAACACGCGCAAGCTGTTGAGCCGTCTCCCAGTTGGATTCCAGGATCTGGCGAAACGGGATTTGCTGACACTGCCAACGCTTGAGGTCTTGGTGCGTCTGGCGAAGGCGGTTAATGACAAGAAGAACAATATCCCTGTCGTAGCAGATAGGGATGTCTTTCGGTACAAACAACGGCGTTACCATGACATTATGCAGGCGTGTCCTTCTCTGGCAGCTCCACCCGATGCCCCAACTCTGGAGAAGCTTGTCGTTATGGCCCTGATTCTTTACTGCTCCGCCACTTTCAGCAACCTCCGTCTCCCTTCCAGGCATTCAACCTTGACGGTAGTGAGTGCGACGAAAGCTTTGTCGAAATCGCCAATGCGAGCCTCGAAGGCGGAGATGAAAGCTTTGATTTGGGTGTACATGGTCGTTATCGATGCATGGAGGTCGAGAGGAGGGCGTTTGTGCTCGCCAGGCCTCGACCTGGTCCGGATTTTCAAGGCACAGTTCCCGGACTTGGAAGGCTGGGCTGATGTAGAGGATGTGCTGCAGGACTTCTTCTGGACCGAGGACATGGGACGTTTTGTGAGCGGCACATGGGACCTTGCCTGAAGCATGGCATCAGGACGTGGCTGGCCTTGCATAGCCGAAGCTTTGGGTAGCTTGTAGGGGCCCGCTGGCCTTGGTGTCAACTCAAAACTCACTTCGGTCATCTCTGTCTTTGGTGTGGCAGGTGTAGTATGGCTTACTGTTTGTTGCATCCCAGGTGGTCCCGGCCCATTTCAAGGTATCCATTTCCATGAGGTAACAGCCACATTTAGGACAGTATGATGCTCAGACTCGAAGGTTGGCTCTGCACAGCGGCCTTCTTCGGTGCAACGATTCTGTTTGAAGCTCTTTGTCCGCTTGCTCTTCTCCACTCTGGATGGTCAGTGACGCAGATCTAGTCAATAAGATCTGGGAGCAGGATATCACCAGTTCGAGCCTATCATCAAGTCCAGGTGGCACGATGGTTCGAATCCGTCCTCCGTCACTAGTCGGACCATCATGGTGATACGCATCGCGATCTGAGTCCGAACAAGCTGGGCGATGATTTAATCAAGATTGCCGTGGAGCACTTGGGGTTAGCAGCCACTGTTATCATTGTTGCCAATACAGCAGCCAAGCCGCCTCGATCCCTCATCGACATTTGGCTGACAGGCTGTCTGCTGAAGGAACACTTGGGAGAAGGGCGCGTACCGTTGGACTTTGAGCTTCTTGACCAGCGAAGACACTAGATGGATCAATGGTAATCAATAGCGCATGCCGGAGGCACAAGGTTGGCGGGAGAAGACTGAGGCCCTAGGGGGTTTAGAAAATCTCATTCTTTCGTTCATCTTGGTACAAAATCGGTGTCGCTGGACGTCAGGATCCGCAATCTAACATGGCTACACTCTTACTTTTCGTCGTCATCCTCGTCTCGGCTCAACGCTGCAACAGCCATTTTCAGCTCTTTCACGATCTTCGCATCAAGCTTATCCCCATCTTTGGCACTCTGCCAGGTCAATTCTTTTTCATCAGTGGGCACGGTGATCTTTCGTCTTGCGTCCTCTTTCATGGCAATCAAGTCGCGCAAGTCCTCCACGATGGCCTTGCGATGCTCATCGTAGCCTTTCAAGGGCAGAATGGTCGTCGGATCTACCGCGGCAGAGGCGCCAGCTTCGCGGTACGATGCAAGACCGTACGATATAAGAGCTAATGTTGCCGCCTCGCTCGCTACCCCTAAAGTCAAAACGTCGGCACCCGCAGCCTTGGCTTGTGGTGTCGGCATCAAGCTTGTGCTGGCGCGGATGAGCTGATCAGGGAACCGATTGAGGAAGACTGAGATCTCAGGTGCGATGGCGCCGCCAACGGCGTGAAGAAGATTCAGACAAAGAGGTAATAGGCCAGTTGCCCAGACACGGTAAAGGAACGCACAGTCTCGCCTGTTATCAGCATGGGACACGCCGCCTGGAACTCGTTGAAGGGCGTCTGTTGTCTTGGCTGACAGGATGCGATTTAGCACCCCTTCAATGGCAAGTTCTTCGGCGACCAGTGGCAAAGAAGAGATGGATGCAAGGAGTTGCACACAGTAGTCGGCGTAACGAGGCTGCCTGTCTGTTTCCGACTCACCCAGCAGATGAGACCAGGAGTAGAGTACCAGGCATGACGAGATGATGCCAGAGGAAGAGAGCCGATCGGACAACTCTGCAGCAAACTGGGAGAGACTCGGTAGCCTCAGGATGGCTTGCATAAGTGTCAACAGGATTGAGATATCGCGCAGTTCAACCCGATCAGTCTCGTTGTCGGCGTTAGTCTTCAGTCTGTTTTCTTTCTGGTCCTGAAGCGCAACGACGACTGACTTAAAACCTTCGGCAACAATACTGCTTGTAATTTCGAGGAATGTGGGAATTTCTGGGTCGAGAGGGACGATCGACATAGTATCACCCGAAACGATGGGAGATTTGCGCTTCAAGTTGACATGGATCTGAAGGGTCATAAGCAAGACCGAAATAATCGAGCGCCAGTATGCCAGATCGTTGTTGATGATCGCTTGTTCGTAGGTTCCGCTTCTGAATCTTACAGCAGCCCAGGCATGCTCCAACAAGCCCACCATGCCAGAGCCCTGTGCACCAACTGCAACAAGTTCTCGTAAGAGAGCCATTGACAAGTCTGCTCGATTCTGAAATAAAGTCTCGAAGAGCGCTTCTGTTGGATAGAGCTGTGAATTTGCCTGGAGGCAGTGTTGGATGATATGCGCCATTGCCCCGTGTACTTCGCGGTCCTGGACGAAGAACTTGCAGTGGTCAATGCAAAGACGCTGCAGGCTTGACAAAAGTGCAAACTCAGAGTCAAGGACTGAGAGGTTTATGTTGGCACGACGAAACTCTGCTGAGAAAGACTGGTTACTAGACCTTCCTCCAACCCCCTGCCAGGATGGATCGCGGTCTAGCAACTTGGTCGCGAAATCAATATCATAATAGAAGTTCGGGCCGTACTCTCGCTCGCTCAAGCCCGTACTCTTGATATCGGCAACTGTGAGTCCATTGTACTTGGCGGCAAAGTTTCGGCGCATGTTTCCGTGTAACGAAGCGTTATAGCTTGAGACCTCGACAGCGTTTGATGCGAGCCAGTTGATCAGAGGAATGTATGTCTTGATGGCATCCATGTCCCTCGCAATAATGGCATGGTGAAGATGCGTCGTGGCAATATCCGTGACACGAGCAGCGATCAGATTGCTGTCGGCGAGACTGGTCTCGTCGAGGTCTCGAGTTCCAGGTTTGGTGGCGAATTGGACGACCTTGGAAAAGAAGTCTTTTGACGAAGATAGATCATGCGTGACCCATGACCAATCCTGCTGCGCCTGCAGAACGAAGTCTAGCATTGCTGTTGCGACTTTCCGTGGAAGTCTCTCGATGTTTTTCAACTCGTCCATAGCAATTTGCAGAAAAGTCTTGCTGCGAATAGCAACCGCGGCTTCCTTGTCTGGTTTCTTTCGTTTTGAGCCGTCTGGGGCAGAACCAGTCAAGATCACCATAGCCAGCCATTGTTGAGAGTCTGTCACCAATTGACTCAGCAGCTTCCACACTTCTGCGCGTTCCTCTGGCAAAACGGAATTGGCGTCAACATGTTGAAGGAAGTTAAGTAGGTCAATGCATGAGGATGAGCCCAGGTGTCCGAGCAAAGAGGATGGTTGATGGCGCTCCACGTAAACTAGAATGATCCGCAACAACCCTAAGCAAGAAGTGCGAACGGATGACCCAACTTGCAGGGTTCGCACTAAAGCTGGTACCGCGTCGAAGATGTGCTTCTCCAATGGTGACAAAGGCAATCCTCGTACATGACTGTAGCGCACAAGCAACCTTGCAAGTGACAGTTGTGAGCAGACATATCGCTCGAAGCGAGCATCGTCCAAAAGCACTGACTCGCCTCCCAACAGAAAAGTCCTACCACTGGTGCTAGTTGCGAACAGTGATTGTGCAACTGGATCCGACCCTAGATCTTGGGAACCTGATGCTCGAAATGCTGATACAAGGTATGTTGCCGCTCCGGCGAAAGGCGCTCCTGCGATGCCGGTTGCATTAAACGACGCGCCAATGCCAAAAGCATATTGAATGACGTGCGAAAAGGAGTTGATGATGCTGGTGCTGATGCGAAGCTGCTGTTCCGGGTTTTGAAAGGACCAGTCTGGGATCCCTTGAAATATTTGGTAGAAAACTTCAGTCGGAGTCACGAGCATTGAAGTCTCAACACGCCACGCAGCAGGTAACTTGGACCTCGTCACCGGCCTACTTGGTGCATTACTAATGGCCTGTTTGAGAGCCAATCCGATCAAGGAGTGGTACAATTCTGTGCACTTTTCCAGGAAGTCGAAAATCCGGAGAGGGACTTCAACTCCAGACACGATGGCGAGAATGGGTGATGAGGCCGACTGATGACCCAGGAGGCTTGTTCGATTGAGGTTTGACCAGATCAATTGTGGTCTTAGGTCAGTCAAGACGATGATGAAGTCAAGACAGGCAGTCACGATCCGACAATCAAAGCTTGATATCGTACGTCGACGGAATCTCTGTAGCTCTTGCTCAAGGATGTCAAAAACGTACAGGATAACATCTGCCTCTGGGTTAAGATGACTGCTAAATTCGTCCAAAATGGACGCGCAATGGTCCCGGAGTTCGGCAGCTGTCTGATGAAGCGGATTGTTGTTCAATATGGTTGACAAGAGCGTTGCCAGAACACCGATTGTCTCAGAAACCACACCGACGAGATCTTCGGACGGGGAAAGTGATGCCGCAAGGAGCCCCATATAGTGGAGCTCCAGCAACTGACCCATGTATGCAAGACCAGAGAACTCGTGTTGCCATCGAATCACAGTCGGGCCTCCTGCATCGGGATCTGAAATGAGTTCACCAATTGTTTCCGCGGGGACGATGGACGTGGTCTCGGTCTCTTGGTGGGTATAGGTAAGAAGCTTGTTCCGGGAGAAGTCAAGCAAATTGACAGGGGCTTCGAGAGTAACAAAGCTGCCACTTTCGTCTTCACGCGTTGTTGTGTAGTTGACGCCCTCCCCAACCGCGCGAGTCAAAGATGTCAACTTTCGAAGCCGGTATTCGACGTACTGGGTACCATCGTCACTAAAAATGGGCACCCTGGCCAAGGCTCGAGAGAATTGGAGAAACGGCAGACATTCGTAAGGGAACCTGGCTGCCGCGGTGTCGTAAAATCCTTGAAGCAGATCTTCGTCCTCCAGAAACGTGATTATGGGATCATAGAGCTTCTGTTCTGATCGGCTGTCAGCGTCGATCGCCAGCAAAGCCAGCTGCGAAGATATCAACTCTGGGGTATAGCCCAATAATGACTGCGCCAATTTTATGACGTCTTGCAGTGCTTGGACTTTGTAGATGGGTAGCAGAGTCGTAAGGCTACCTATCGAAGAACTCAGGATGGCAATATAGTCGACAACGTTGCATTGGCCGAGGGCCGCATCGAGGAGAAAACTTGAAGGGTCATCATTTGTGCTGTGCATCAAGATCGTGTCCAAGAGATCTTCGAAAATTGTCGCTTGGAAGGCAGATCCGCTGCCAGAGCTTCGGCGTCCGGTTGCTGCGTCAAATGTTGAAACGGCGTCAAGGGCCCGTTGGACATGCTGTGACTCTCTCTTCTCCTTGATAAAGGAGGCTACCTGTTGGACCTTGTAGATGATCATTGCCCAGGCAAGTATAGCAGGTCCAGCAAGCATGTTCCCTACTGAAGCTGCACTATAGAGCAGCTCATGAACTTGAGAAGCGGTTTCGAGGTCAAAGCAATACTCTGGCCTCGACCCAGGCTGAATCAGTTGACCTGACGAAGCTGTATTGACCAAGGTGGTAACGGTAAGCCCCACATTGAGAATGGCCAGGCTCAGGAAGGCCGCAGTCGACTGGATCTTCTGTATCGCGTGTATCTGCCTCTCGATTTCGGACGTGAAGGGAGCGAAAAATCCCACAGATGATATTAAGCTGAACCACTGACGAATTGAGTCCGATGACAGGGTTTTATCCGATCGTCTGACCATTAAGAGGAGAGTTTCCAAGATATATCCGATCATTTGCAGGTTGCAGGTATCTCTCGCGTCTTTGAGAAGAGTCTGGTCTGATTCCTCGATCTCCCACGACGGGCCAGATTCCAAACTCTGCAGGAGCGTTTCCGCGCGACCGAGTCCGGTGGCAATGTCTTCCTCGGGATCGAACATTCCGGCGCGTAGCTCAGTCGCCAGTGTCTCGCAAGGACGCGAGATTCCTGACTCTTTATCATCAGAGAAGCTGAGTTCGGTGAGCTCCTTACCCAAGCGCAAAACAAGCACCTGTTGGCTTAGATGCAAACGAAGTAACCGGGCTCGGCGCGACTGCTGAGAGTGGAAAACAGCATCATCTCTCGCTTGGAAGCCACTTTTGGCCTGCAGATACCGATCCACATAGTCTGACCCAAGAGCCTCCTTCAGACTTGCCAGTTCAGCCTCAGAGTATCCTTCCCGAAGCCTCAACTCTGGGCGATACTGCCACTCTAGCAGCGCCAGCCGCAGGGCCTCTTGTTCACCAATGTCGGCCTGCTTGCTGAGCCACGCAGCATCTTCCTTCAACTCATCGCGGTTGTAAAGTCCATTTGAAGACGCTGGAATTGCCGAAATTGCCGAGTCAAAGGCGGCCTTGGAGGAGGCATTTGGTCGAGGAAAGGAAGGGAACTTCGACGACAACATGCGCTTGGGATAGTCGCCCGAGAGAATGCGGGAGGCATGTTGCGCTCTTGAATGATCATGAGAAAAGAGCGCCTCGAACAAGTCGTCCCAAGAACTAAGCAATGTTAGCATCCCTGGTCCAACGGGTATGGTGAGAGATCTTACAGCACGAGCTTTTCCCCTGAGAGGCATTTCCCAACGTCTGGAAAGTACTGAGGGCTCGCCGATTCACCCTCCATGTTGAAAGAAGGAAATGCACCTTGTCAGGACATATCTGGCGGAACTCGATTGTCTTGTCGTTCAGCAATTATTTACTCAAAAGCGCGTCATGGGCAGTCTGAAGGCGCCGCAGTTGCGGGTTGCATTTTCCAGGCAGCTGCTCCGCCGGAGCTTCATTATCAAACCAACCGACACACGTGACGTCCTCACACGAACTATCGAGACTCTGCTCTAGCCCCATGCTCACTCGAGCTCACCCTTCAGTGCCAATACGGCACCGACCTCACTCTCCTCATAGCACTACTGGGAGCTAAACGACCAGGAAATGACTAGCCATGGCAGCCGACAAGATGGCGAATCGACCAGAGGACTCCACTCTTCGATGCCATGGGGTTCTACACGATCTCAATTGACTCGCTTTGTAACCACACAGTGACTTTTGTGGTGGCTGTCATTTGTCCTGTACTTCGCAAATGTTTGGCATGGCAAACACATCATTGAACTGTGGAAACAGTCAATGGATGCAAACAACACTGCTGCGGAATGATATATATCCTGTTTCAGATGGTAAAGGTCCTCGGCCAGGTCCCGCAGGTTCTCTGAGCAGCTGACGACTCCCACTTCGCAATACCACAGGTCCAATTCCTGTGACCAATGTCAAGTATGGTCGGGGCGTCATAAAGCTGTTGTGCTATACGACGGCCAGGATCGTGACTCGGCTGAACCGTACGTTTGCAAACCTTAACCAGAAGCTGGTGACGAGGGCAGACATATACACAGACGAAGGTCCTCCGAAGGGGCAAAAGCCCATACATTGGCCTAGGTATAAGCTATATATATTGCGAGCACGCCGTACTCCAGGCTTTACACTTTCCTTCGTCGACATACCCGCCTATCGAAATTTGACAAGGAACTCGAGAACACAGCTTTCCCACGAAAATGTCGTTGTCCGGTCTACAACTACACTGCATGGGCAGAAATCTTACCGACCTACCTGTCGAAATACGCATCAAGGTCTTTCAGGAGTCCATCAAACAAAGATCGATTTCGATGCTCTACCTAAACAGGGCACTCTATCACGAACTCCTGCCCGAACTATACGACTTCCATGTCTTCAAAATCACTGTAGACCCTAGCGATATGGACTTCCGTGTGGCCCTGTTTGGCGGGACCGAATCCTTCTTACCTGTCCATTCCGACCACATTCGCCAGCCAAGCTGTCTCGTCGGCAAGAAGATTCCCTTCGACAGGCTCAAAAAGATGGAAATCGACATTCTCGCTCCAGAGCATCGAGAGCCAGCACAACTAATCTGTGCCTGGATGCAAATCACGCGACTGCTTGCATGGCTTCTTCCTCGACCCAAGTCGGTGTTCCCACCCCTGGCGGAGTCCCAGATCAGGCCGGCCATCAACAACACGAGTCTACGCTTGCCACACGTACACATCTCGTTCGTTGAGCAGGAAGGCCGCCAATGGCAAAAGTCCATACCTGTCAACCCAGGTCAGCCCGAAATGATCGACCTCAACGTACTATTATCGGTGTTCAGAAGGATACGATATGCGCACGGATTGTCTGTAACGATACCCGACGCTCTCAAAACGGATTATCTATCAGAATACTGCTCCGAATCTGAGCGTTTAGCGACAAGACAGTCACCTTTCGGCTCCCAGCCAGACGACAGTAGAATACAGTGTATCGAGGACTTCTTGCACACGAATCTGGAAGGCATCTTGGACGACCTCGAGGGACCGTTGGCTGCTCAACTTCGACTCCGTCGCTTTGCGAACTGGTGCTCTCATTCCGAAGACTGCCACCAGCTCCGCATATCCGGTCACGCGTATCCCAGTCAACCTGGTCAATTTGGAGGTATCCTGAACACGGAAACGCGTCAAGCGCGCAATCGACTGTTCAAGGACAGACTTGACAGTTTTATCATGTTCTCACTAGTCGTGTCCAAAATTCGCAGGCCTCTGCCCTGGCATGAGCAATGGGCGGCTGTTTTCCCCAATGGGATTCCGCGCAAATCAACAGACGAGCACCTCAAGGTGTTAAACACAGAAGATGAGGCCAGTGCCATGCTTGCAACACTGTTAGGGCGTGCGGCCGACCCTTCTTCTCGGCTTCGAATCAGATTCCCATGCTGCCAGGAAGCTAATTCTGAGGCACATTCAAATTGATACAATAGTATGGGGTTGGACAAATACTGGCTCCTTTCCCTGATATCCATTGGGCTTGCGCAACGATTTGCCGAACCTAGCTATTGTTGCTTGTCTCTCCTCATGAGGATGCACCTCAGTCCCTCTTGCTTGACGAACCAATAGTCAAATAACTCCCATTCGGCATTTGGGTCCGCCAGTATGACATGATAGCGACGGAGTAATTGGGGCACCAATTTTGACATTTCCATCAGCGAGATATTCTTCCCTAGACAAGTTCTTGAACCGGCACCAAACTGTGGGACCAATTGTTAGCATACAGTAGTATAGGATGGAAAATGAGTAGCGTCTTACTGCAAGCCAATTTCGATCCATCAACTTCAAAGTTTTCTCGTCAGCCTCAATCCATCTCTCTGGTCGAAACCTGTCGGCATCGTGTCCGTAGACGGCTGTGTCCCTCGCCGCCACCCATGGGTTCATTCCGACAATAGTCCCTGCGGGCAGATACACGCCGTCGATTGTAGTGCCGCCTTGCGGCACGATACGCTCCAGCAGCTGTCCCACAGCTGGATGCATCCGCAGTGCCTCTCGCATACACGCTTGGAAATACGGCATCCGCTGGGCCTCATAGTACGTCACGTACTCGGACAACTCGCCTCTCGCGTCAAAGTCGAGGATTTCATCAACGCACTTCTGGTATGCCTGAGGGTTTTTGCAAAGGTGGTAGAACAACGCTCTCAGCGAGATGGCGGTTGTATCCGATCCAGCAAACCTGCGCCTTGATCAACAAATTAATTATCCTCGGCGTTGGGATTGCACTTACACGTTTGAACTCGCGTGGCCCAATAACTCCTTATCGCTCATTACTTCCTCGCCATCCCTGGTTCTCTTGAATTTATCCAGCATGTCCGACCGCCCGTGCTCGGCCTTGACGTTTTGTCTCATCTGCAACTGCCTGGCCGCGAATTGCACAATATACGCCGCGGAATTTAGTCTCTTGATTGAGGGGACCTTATCCGCCAGTCTCGACACGAAATTGTTCCCCAACAGCCATTGGTGCATCCACGGAACTTGGCCGATGATGGAGTTATAGAACAAGCGACCTTCGATTGCGGCGATGATTCCATTGACATCTTCCTCATTCTCCATGAAACCAAGGCGGTTGGAAAAGGTAATGCTGGAAATGACATCAAAAGCGTACCAATGCAGCCACGTGCCGAAGTCAATATCCTTGCCCTGCAAGTTATCGAGTTTTCTTTCCAAAATCCGGGTACAATCGTCTGCGAGTGGTTCAAAGTCGAGGAGCGACGATAACGCGAATGCGGCACCCACGGGGCGTTTGAGGTTTTTATGGCCAACGGGGTCGACGATGGAGAAGACGGTCGGGATTGGGCCAACGGGCGACTTTGCGTGGAACATGGTGTAGAAGTTGCTCTTGTCAAATTTACTCGTAATGCTATAGACATTGGAGATCTGCTCCGAGTTTCCGAGACTGACATGGTTGGGACCAACTCGCACAAGCTTCCCATACTTCGCATGGTAATCGAGGTGTCGTCGGAACTGATGGCCAGAGTATGTTGACAGCATCCGATCAAAGGGAAGAATACTGGCGAGGAAAGGCCCAGGGAGGTCGCGCAGACCACGGCGGTAGCGAACGCGAAGGAGGGAAACGACAGGAAGCACGACTAGGACCACGATAACCACAGGCAGGAGGTACCCGAGGTGAATTGGCGACTCCATCGTCTTTCCTCCAGGGAGTATCATTGTCGTAGACTTGCTATTCGTCGATTATGTCGTTAATGTAGATCCTCCCAAAACCAACCCGCCGGGGTATACCAGGAACGGAACAAGAGGAGTCGATGGACAAGGAACTGCAGACAGCGTTTTCGGCCTCCTCAGATGATTCAAATATCAAGAGCAACAGAAAAGTGAACGATAGTAATATGAAATACATCAGCCCTCGTTCTGCAGTGAATGTGCATATGCCGAGATCAATCGCGACCCTCGCGGGGAGATCGGGGCTCAACTCACCCCTCCACATATTTGCATCCGTGTGCGGAGGAACCTGGACCGGTTCGAGACGGGGCAGTCCATTCGAGGTGCGGAAGTGAGCGGGGGAGGGACTCCTATCTTTCCCCGGGACAGAGAATCAAGGTCGAACGCAGCTCTCAGTGCCGTTTGAGGATGCGGCAATCTGCATTTGACTGGCAGTCAAATGGAATGAGCCGAATTCATCGGATCAGTTTGGTTCCGGAGGATTTCCACATTGCTAGATCGATACCGAGTACGGAGTACACAGTACGTAACTCCCAATTACGAGGCACCAGAGATTAGCGGAGGCGTAATTCTTGACGACTGAGAGGAACGATGAAGTTCCTTACTCCGCACAGATAATTATAAGAAAGTTGATTGCTTGAGTTGCTGACGTGGATCCTTTGCTCCCAGCTTTGTACGCGCCATGTATAGGCGGAAATCTCGCCGGCACTAGAATGCTTCAGCTTCGTTGTGGATTCCATTGCGGCAGCAAAAATTGAGACTACGATATGACCTGTGCGCCTGTGTTGTATCCCACCTCCAGTAGCATGACTTGATCCAAATTACCGGGAGTACTCACCTGGTACTCCCTATATACTGTACAAAACGTCATCACCCATTATGTTGGCCTGGCTCCCTGAACCCCTTGCAAAGTCGCATCATGAGCCACCATTCCGATCATCCAGTGTCGAGTCCGCAATCTTGTCCAGAATCAACTTGATTTCGTTCCCCTTGCCTGAACCACCGTCCATATCCGTGATCAAATTGACGGCCTTTGTCCGCAGTTCATGGACGACCTTTCTCGTGTACTCGAAGCTGCCTGTCCCCTCCATATATTTCACAGCGTACCGTTTGACTTCCTCGTCCTGGGTTTTCTGCTTGAGAATGTTGATGAGCTGGAGATTCGTAGGATTGCTGCGGATCGAGTGAATAATGGGAAAAGAGAATTTGCCCTCCGTCAGGTCCTCGCACAGGCCCTTGTTCTTCGTATATGTGCTGGAGGACAGGTTCAAGTAGTCATCGCATATTTGGAAGACTAAGCCCAGCAGGTTGACGAGTGGCACACAATCTATTCGACCTTTTTCTGGAGACTCTGCCTGCATCAGTTTGATGGCGAGACGAAACAAGCCACCTGTCTTATTCTGGACCATTTCTAGATAATCATCCTCTGTCGGGCAAGTCAGAGTGTCGCGCCAGTACAGGTCCATCCCTTGTCCACGATGAAGATTTAGCAACTCTGTGGTGAAAGTTTCCATGGCTTCATCCTTGTTCTCCAGATGCAACAGGTCCTGCAGGGCGAGGAAGTAGACGTAATTTGCACTGTTGATTGTCTGCGCCGTGCCGAAGATGTTGTGGGCGACCGGAATGCCTCTCCGCAACACGCTGTTGTCTTGGACGTCGTCAATGAGGAGAGAGGATGTGTGCAGCATGCCTACTACTTTAGTGATAATGTCGAGGGATTTCGGCGGAACATGTAGCCACGCGTTGAAGGCCTTGATCAAGCCCGACCGAATGTCCTTGCCTGGGTGCGCGAACAGGTAGTCGTAAGGGCCCATGATAATCTTCTCCTTATGAGGCGACCATTCTCCTACCCGCTGAGTTATTAGATTCTCTGGCGCCGACTTCTTCTTCGAGTGCCTGCGCTTGAGCGCGTTCGTGTGGTCAGATAGGGCAGCGGGATTCATCATGGGCATGGAGTGGTGCTTGGACGAGATCCATGAGTCCTCCGGGAGGGGCTTGAGGACAGATTTCGAGGGCTGATGTGCGAGGCCATTGGTGACGCCGGCGGAGCTGTAGCGGACAGGGATCGCGTTGGGAGACGCCGGATTCTCTGCTGAGAGGGTCGACATTCGCATCGATTCGGATTCGGGTGCGGGCATGTGAAAATGCGACCTGCAATGAGGGGAGCTTGAAGCTGCTTTAGGGCCCGTTTTGACACGATGAAGGGACAGGCAAACTGTGGGAGGTACTGGGTAGTCAATTCAAAGTTGGGTCCGGGAATGAGTGCAACTTGAGGCAGAGCGAGATCCAGGCATCCATGTGTGAGCTGAGGCCATGCCCGTGACAAGGCGCACTATTGTACAAGGCGGATCTACAGAGTCATCACATGAGGTCCATGACGAAGACGATCGGCGTACGGGAGTAAACTTGGATCTTATTCTGGGCGCTAGACGGCGAGTCCCAGGCGCCTGATGCGCCACCACTGCGGCAGGTACAATAGCGCCTAGGGTTGATCTGGCAGGTCAAGCGAAGCCATCCCCGCGCCGTCACCCTGCCAATCCTTTGTTTACCACTGGATTCGATCTTCACTTCCTCCAGCCGCCAGATTTACATCGCTCTGCACTTCAACCCAGCTCGCACCAGCCTGAACAATGGAGACCCTACTCTCGCATTCATTCGACTACCTCTCGTCGTCCTCACCTCAGAAAATCCGCAAGGGACTTCGCCAGGTGGAAGGGTTACTCGCACAACTCTGTCTTTCTAGGACCAATCATGCCGCCAACAAGCGACAGTCGATGCTGTTGCTCGGATCGACAACGCACTCACCACAATCGAAGAAACTCTCGGACTTACCCTTAGATCCAGCGTTTCGCGAGTTTTTCAAACTTCAGCAGAGCTTTCAATGGAACATTGCTATGAGGCTAGTGTCCTGTCTGGAGCGATTGCTGGGAAAAGAAAGCAATGGCACAAATGACATGTTGATCATCCAAACCCTGGACCTGATCCAGGGAGTGTTGCTGCTGCACCCCCCTTCACGAGCACTTTTTTCGCAGGAAATATATATGAACGTGGGTCCTACATGTCCTTGACTCCTCTCACTCTGTCTAACTGTGGTGCAGCTCTTTCTTGACCTCCTGGACCCGTCCAATTGTCCCGCCATCCAGTCCTCAACGATCATGGCTCTCGTCACCTCTCTTCTCGACCAGCCACAGAATACCCGCACTTTCGAATCCATCGACGGCCTGTTAGTAATCACGTCCCTTTTCAAGTCAAGAAGCACATCCCGGGAAGTGAAGTTGAAACTCGTAGAGTTCCTGTACTTCTACCTCATGCCGGAGACAAATGCACCAAAGATGTCGAGTTCGACGTCTGCAACCAACACGGCTATTCTCGGTGGGCGAGGGAAGGAAGTGATTGCAGCATTCGATCGGAGGAGAGAAACGGTGATTGGGCAAGAAGCCTGCGCCGGCGGAGGTGGAGCCAAGGGTTCGAAGGTCGATGGTCAGACCAGAACCACGGAGGAGAAGCAGAATCTGTTAGGAAAGCATTTAAGCAACGTGCAAGACCTGGTCGAGGATCTGAAGGAAGGAGGCGGCGTCTTTGGTGTGAGCGGTGTCTAGGGTGAAAGCCCTGAGACATGATGACGGAGGCATCGAGCATGATTTTGTAGGATCAGATACCCAAAGCGCCGAAGCGGAAAATGCAGCTGGAATTGCAAAGAGTCCGTTCAAAGTCCGGAATGGCGCCTCGGCGCATCCCGAGGTCGGTTTTTTGACACGCTCATGACACTGCCAGAGGCTGTTTATTGATACGAAGTGACCATTATGGACTATGTGAAGACACGGGCCTGCCCTTTATGTGACCAGAAACCCATAGTGCGCGTCTTGAGGATCAAGTAGATGTGACTCATTCACTCGATACGAGGTTGTATACGTGGGAGTGTGGAGAAAATCGAGAGCCTCGCAGAGCGACCATAAATCCGTTGACATCAGTAGAATCACATGAAGATTTTTCTTCGATTTCTAGAACTTCTAAACCATCCTCTACTTTTGCTTGTCGCATTCACCGTGCTTCTCTACTAGTGGCCATAATTAGTGGTCGCCGGCCCGACTCCTATTTGCTCGTTTCTCCTATCCACCTTGAGAAGCGAGGCGTCTATCCCAGTTCCCTTCCTGTACAATCCAGGTATTTACGGCGCACACCATTCTCCAGCCGGCTGCCACAATGACAACAATCATTCCAAAATCAAGCGATCCGACTGTCCGCTATCTGTCTACAACACAGGCATACGACCTCTGGTCGGCTGTGTACGACACCGATGGCAATTTCTTGCAGGCACTCGACACAATCGAAGTGAAGACCCTGTTACCGCGCATGCTTGACATCCTGAGCAATGAATCATATCCCCAACCCTGGAAGTTTGTGGATTTGGGTTGCGGCACCGGCAGGAATACAGCGGCATTGTTGGAGGTCGAGAGAGCGTCGTCAGTAGTCGGGCTGGACGTGAGCCCTGGTATGCTGGAGGTTGCGGAAAAGCGGCTGCATCAGTTTCATGCAGAAGGAAGACTGAGACTCGAGGTCTTTGATATGCTGCAAGAATCCTGGCTACCAGTGGCGGCAAGTTCTGCGGATGCAGTAGTATCAACGCTGGTAATCGAGCATGTTCCTGCAGATATCTTCTTCGCAACCGCAGGAAAGATGCTCAAACCCGGTGGGCTTCTGTTGCTGACGAATATGCATTCGGATATGGGCAAAATCAGTCAAGCCGGGTTTATCGATCCTAAGACAGGCGAAAAGATCCGGCCCACCAGCTACGCTCACACCACCGAAGAAGTCAAGGCTGCCGCCCTGAGCAGCGGATTTGAGCTTATAGGCCCAATTGAGGAGCGAAAGGTCGACCAGAGCATGGTGGCAGCACTTGGGGAGCGCTCAGAGAAATGGGTGGGCGTGACTGTGTGGTTTGGAGGCATTTTCCAGAAGAGAGCTAGTATGTGATTTCTTCAGCCATTGAAGAAGCCACGAATAAGTCGATCTCTGTGTTGAATCAAGTTTTCATGCTGTTGCAAAGCCAGCTTCAACGTTGGGTTGCTGAAATTGAGTTTACCGTCTAGAATAATCTGGCTGTATGCGAACAGACTGGCATCAAACAGACCAGGCGTGGTCTGACCGAAGAAGAATTGGTTGTCCGCAAGGAGTGTGGATAGAGCCTGAAAGGCCTGTTCAGCTTGAGCATAGAGCTCTTGCGGGTCAATGGTGGTATTCGTCTTGAGCAGTTCTTCTCTTGCTGCTGATTGAAGCTGCTTAGCGAGGTTGAGTCGGACGGGGTAGGACGATGACGCAGAGGCCACATACAATGGCCACGCAACAGCTCTGAAATTGTCTTGGTCGAGATACAGGTAGTAGAGCCAGGCACTGCGGATGGTGTGGTCAATCAAGGCATGATATGCTTCTTGTCGCATATGAAAGCTCTCTTCTTTTCCCCCTTGCGATACTACCCATCTTGCCAATCGACTTGCGGGAACTGGTGATGATGGTCGAGAGGGATCCTTCGGAGCTGGTAGAAGGAATGGAAGCGCTCCGGTAGGGGAAGCATGGTTGTTCGAAGGACGAGTACGGAGCGGAATCCCGTGAAACTTGAGGTAGGCTTGCCATTTCAGACAAGAAGGATTGAAGGAAGGAGCATCTCGGAGGTTGGGGTTATCAGACTGGAAGATGTAGAGCACGTTCTCGTTGCGATGCCGCGGTGCCCGCTGCGGAAGCTCATTTGCAGAAATCGTTACAAGAGGGAACCGATCAAAGACGCGTCGGATTGCAGGAGGTAGTGACCACCACGATGTGGGAGCAGATTTTTGGTTCTTCGGACGCGTCGGCCTTTGCTTGTCCTCGTTGCTGGCGTCTGTCATGTCCGACACCATTGTCGCCCTCGAGCATTGATGGCAGTGACGCTGAGGAGAAACAAAAAAGTCCCAAAGACGATCAGGGCACGAGATGGCGGCCGGTGATTCGTCCTGGCTTAGGGGACCCAAGGCTTCCTTGGACGTGGGCGTGGACTGACCCTAGCGACCTGCATAAGCTCGTGGCGCTCACCCCCCACGAGCGTCGTTGCTTCCTGTCTTGCCAGCCCACTTAAGGTTCTCAGTTCAAGTATCACACCGTCTCACTCTCATATTCACACCGAAAGTCACCCTTTCTCACCCCTCAGCCTCTCATTCATTTCTTTCGTGCACACAATCTCGCCAATCTCGTCTCACGTTCATTGACCCGCACATACATCGCCATTGCCTCTTGATGGTCTTGACGCAGTGAAGCCCTTCTTTGTCGTCTTGTGCTTAATGCCGGTACCAATCGTACCATAGCCTACGTCCAACATTCCCTTTTTAAACGGCTCGGGCAGCTGCTGGATCCATATTACAACTCCTTGTAACACCACAGGACATACCACGGGCAATTGCATATGTACCGCGCGAAGCAATGCACGCCGCCTCGGTAACAACTGCGAGGGTCGCCACTCCTCCTAAGAGCGCTCCCCGGGTCGAAGACGGGAAGATCAGAAAGTTCAAGGCATCTTACAAGAGTGAGACACCCGCGATTCAACACATAAATGGTAAAACGTATGCCTGCGAGTCCTGCAAGCGAGGTCACCGAGTACACAAATGCGACCATGGAAAGACAAGACCTATCTCCGAGACCAACCAACCCGGCCGTCCCTCGGCAGGCACGAAGAGAGGCTGCCAATGTCCAAGGAACTGCGCCTGCACCACAAAGACCTGCAAATGCGAGAGGGATTGTGCTTGTACGCAGGAGATGTTCCTCGTTGTTCGCCTCGATAACCCGACCGTCGTAACCAGAGAATCGACTTCGACACCCAAGCCGGTCTGGGAGGATGCGGATGGAACACAACTGACGCTGAAAAAGGTCTGGGCGGACGCCAATGGCAGAGAGATCGATGACGAAGAGTATGAAGCGCGGAAACGCCGAATGAAGGAGAGGGAAGACGCTGCCAAGGATGTCCCAAAGTCGTCTTGCTGCTCCGAGAAGACGCCAAAGGAGGAACCCGAGTCTCCCAGGGGTGGATGTCGACATCGGCAAAACGTCACTGCCATCCAACCTCATCCTGGCCCTTCGATAGCATCATCTGGGCCACTATTGCATCCTCCGACAGCAGCACCTGAACCATGGATGTCGAGTTGTTCTTGTGGCTCCGGTTGTTCCTGTCTCTACTGTCCAGATCATCCCAACAACGCGACATCCATCAACCACGCTCAACAGCAGGTTAAGAATCTTGCAGAACAGGCGTATATCGGAGGTCATACCCTGACACCTGTGCCTTCTAACTCGGAGAACACTTCCAGGTCATGCATGGGCGGCCAACCTTCATTCTTCCTCTCGAGCACTCCCGACGTCTCACAGCACCAACTTCAGCAATTCTTCTCTGATACTCTGAACCCCAATGCTATCTATCTAGCATATCCTATCCAGCAGCATTCTTGGACGAATCGGCCCCTGAGTTCCCATTGTTCCCATGTACATTCACCGCCCGACGTCATGTCAATTTCCCCCAACAATCCAGATGTTTTCGCGGATCCCCTCAGCGACATGTCAACACCGTTGCATGTACCGAATGATGTGAGTGGCACGTGGGACTTCTCAGGCAATCAAATGGGTGGCAGCTCGTTCAGCTGGACTGGGTTGGACGCCTCTTATGGAACTGACTACAATATCGGCCAGGCCACAGTCGCCTCAATATCCAACAACGAGACTCTTCAGATGCTGGCAGGGCCTACTGCACTGCATGCGCCATCGATTGACGTCAATTTGAGCACAGCGACAAATCCTTCTTTACCAATACAATTTACAGATGCCTTACCGCAGCTTGACGAGGATGCCTTTGTCGACTTCGACGTTCCAATACCTTCAAACCAGCACAATGAAGATATTGCATCGGCAACCCTTTTTGGTCCTGAAACACTGCCCACATTCAACGTGCAGCCCATACGAGGGGGTAGCCGCTCAGCGCCTTTTGTTGATTTCGACTATTCCCAGGAATCAGAATTTAATATCAACGGAATTTCGAGGACGAACTCACCAATTATGAATCGTGTATGACTAACGCGAAAAGAGGGTTCTCGATGATACGAATTCCCAGTCATGAAAACCACCATGGTGGGTAGCTTACCTTTCATGTATACAAAAATGCAAGAAGACCAGAATCTTGAAGTGCATGACCATGGTTGTATCGGACACGGCCCATTTTTCAGAACCAGCGGACATTTACTTCTTGAAAGTTCAAGAGCGACCAAAGCCGCATCAGATAGAATCAATGAATAGTTTTAAAATGAGCCTGCGGAATTGCTGGGTGATTGGAAGTTCAACCAGCGGTAGCTTGCGTCTGTGACATGCGGGCGAGCGGTGACAACGACTATGAACGAGTATCATGTATATTGATTGCCCCTGTGCCCAGTGCCCTCTCTCACCGACTTCCATTCGAATGAGAAGCACATTGAGGACAGAGCTACCAGTTGGGCGTGCGCTTTGTTGATGGAACTCTTGCTTGGAGGCATCATCAGATCAAAAATCCAATGCAGTGCAATTTGACCAGCGGAACATGGTCATGATATCATGCATTACGCCTATTCATTTCCGCCTCCCCGGTTCCTCTGTTATTCTGTCGCGCAGGCCGTGATGATTCCTGGCCCGCAAGATCTTCGACCTCCCTTCATTTCTGACATCTTGCCCAACACAACAAAGGAAGATTACATGCAAGGAAGGACAACCGTTTCTGACACCGCTAAGTTCGTCAGGTATGGGCCCAAATACCCTCGAAGATGGTCTGCTTTGATAGGTACCCCGGGGGGGCAAATCGAACCCGTCATGTGAGACAAGCAAAGGCAGATCTCAGTCGAGAGCCTGAATCTCTGGCAGAGTCGTCACCACAGAGTACTTCTTCCGTTGACCCTGCACAAGAACAGGCACTGGTGGGGCTTGCCTCAATGCCCTCGTCCCGACGGCAGTGTTGTTCTGCGTGACGTCCATGCCCAATCCACTATCCGCCCGCTCTCTGAGCCTCGTTCTCCTCTGCTCCTCTTCGTCGCTGTCAACGCGCGCCTTGACGCTGATAACATTCACGAACTCGACGCCGTCAATCGACATCACGCCGTTCTCGTCCATTTCTACCGTGCCCGAGGGTTTTCGTGTGAGGGAGAGGCTTGGTCTATGCTTTGAGGTGGTCTTGGAAAAGGAAAATGTCCGGGTGCGCGTATGCGTGTGAGTTGCGGATGGTGATCTGGGAGCGGATCCGGACACGGTAGGTTCCTGCGAGGCTGCGGTTGAGGGGTGTTGTTTGGCTTTCGACATGGGGCGTAGAAGAGCAATGGAACCGGTGATTGATTTCGAACGAGCCTTTGTTATGTTGCTGCTTGCTCTGCTTGCTGTCCTCAGCTCAGAAAGAGAGGTAGAAGGACGAGGCACTGCAGTGGCTCCCTCAACCGCGTTAGAGGACCCTGAAACGGATTTTGACCGTTTGAGCAACATTGTCCGGACGCCGAAAGCCTCTGCAACAGAAGCCGAGAAGCTCTTCCGTGGCCTTATCTCCTCCTCTTCTGCCTCAGAGATAGGACTGACCACAGTGCTCTCACGGGTAACGGTAGTTGAAGCACGAGACTCCGAACGAGTGGTATCAGCGCTACTCACGGTCGACCAGATTCTATCGTGATTCTGTTTGGCTGTTTGACGGGACCCGATGCTGGTGCTCCGTGATCGTGGTCGCGACTGCGACTTTGAACGAGCGCGATTGTGATGAGGGCTCGCGAGCGTCTCTGCCCTCGACTTGGGGATGTCGGGGGCGGGACAGGCGCCCAGCCGTTCGCTGGAGTAACTGTGCGATAGTTTCTTGGTATGTGCCTTGTTGCCACTCACTAAGATGGACTTCAGCGGTGGAGCAGGCGAGATCGTTCGTGAACAGTTCTCTGGAGATGACTGGATCGAGAAGCAAGTGTGGTATGCCAGATCAATGAGCTCGGTGTGATCTCGTGAGTTGACCATTCGATGACACCATGTAACGGTCCAATCCGGACTGCTCAAAGCTCGAGAGCTCGCGGACCTGGACCTCGATCTCGACCGCGAGGGCGACCGGGAACCTGATCTTGAACGCGTTGCTGGTCTTGCAAACAGAAACTCGCCTCCATTTACATCCCAGTCACCTCCGGCCATGGCATCACCACTTCCAAAGCGCCGGACAATCTGCCACGCGGATTTGACGGCGCCGCCTAAAAGAGAGTGCTCGATATAACCCGGTGCCTTGTTCCCCATTGATAATGTGCGGTGCATTCCGAGAATGTTGTACAGCTGTGTTGACGGATCGGCATAGATGTCGAAGGGACATTGGGTGAGGCTCTTATAAGAGGAGATCAGGCTGGGTTGACCGGGTCCAATGATTATGACACTTGGAAGGGTACGGTTCGCGGGCTTGGAAAAGTTCGTCGTCCAGGTCGTTGATGTCGACTTGAGGGAGGGATGAAACGGTGATTCCGCTGAAGATAGCCTGCGAACATATTCCTGGCAGTTCCCACAGAAGAAATGTCGAATGAAGATTACTAGGATTTTTTTCTCGGCTGGGTAGACGTCACAGTCGTAGAAGAGGGAGCCGAATTTGAGAGGATTGCCGGCTGATGAGTAGATGTCGTGTTCGAATGCCGCTCTGAGGGCTTGATTGTCGGGAGGAAGTTCGATTGACATGTTGGTAGCCCTGGGATCTGTATCTGGTCTTACTGTCTTGTCACGATTCACCTCCAGGATGTACACGCGTCAATGTAAATCTGCAGTCACCTGGACTTGCTGCAAAGAAAGAAAAACGGCCTGCCGCACAAGAATCGTTCAACAGCCACGCGGTACAATAAAAGAAAGCGAGCCTGTATAAAGAGCAACGGCACGATACCTGTGCACCTACGAGAACCCTGTGTTTCGGTGCACGAGCACCAGACTCACCTCATGACGATGGTTGCCGCCAGGCTGAATGTTGGATTCCACCATGAGTCCTGTTGTTTCCGTTTGCAGGCGAAATGCCCATTCACTATGGCTTGACTGTCGGATCATAACTGATCCGAAACCCTGGTGTGCACATGTCCAAGGAAAGCGTTCGACAAAGCCCTTGTACTCGGACCAGTCATAATGGATGGCCGTAACGGCGGGTGGAACTGTTGGCGTCCTCAAGGAAGGGGAAGGGGTCATCTCGATTCAAAAAGCGTGTCAAAGTGAATGTTCCGCGCAACATCGCGCCCACTTGGAGGGCACGCGTTTCAGGTGTTGGCTTAGGGCTGCCTAGGAAGCCCCGTGTCTCGCGTACGAGTAGGCCAACCATAAGCGAGCATAGTAGCGCTGTCTGCTTGGCCAGAGTGTTCGCTCAGTCCGCCTTCCAGGAGCAAGGGCTTGAATCAGTGCATTCCAGACCGCCATCAACACCGAATCCATCGATGAGACAGTGGGATTTTCAGTTCCGCATTCCATTTCGACTGCCTGATGGACACATGCAGGTAGGCCCGGGCTCGCTTTATTATTCAGAGAGTACGAGTACAAGCTTTTATTAAGGGGCACGCTCCAGGAGATCAATCAGATGAATGATGTTCACGTCTGTCTGTTAAGGAGTGTCTGATGTATCTTGCTGTCGGCTCAAAAGAATGTAAGTGCTGTACTCAGTACGGCAACATGGAGAACGATAAAAATTCACCTTCCATCGCAAAGCCACCCCTCACCATTCTCAACATCTCCGCTCTCGCGATTCCACAATTCAGTCACCTCGTTCACACTGCTAGAAGCGTGCGACATCCGACAACACATGCTTAAGGATAGCGGAGCTATTCATGGCATCCCAAGAATCTCACCGAGTCGTTGTTATGCTCGCACCACCGTCTTCACTCTGACCCATCACCTGCTGCTTCGGAGAATCTCCCGGTCCGCTGCATCTCTTGGACATGGCAAGGCGGAAGCCCGTTCCAGAAGACCACACAGCGAGCTGTGCTGCCCTGCTGTAGGTGATGTGGTCGTCAATTCGCCGCGCTGGCCTAAAGCTGACTAGGGATTGTGCCTTGTCTGCTGCTGGTAGTGGCCCGGGAAGGCTTTGACTCGGCTCGGTCTTGGGTCTGGTCGAATAAGACTCCTGTCTCAATGACTGTAGTCAATAATCTAATGCTCTGACGAGCTCAGAATTCGGCGTATGTGGTCCTCAGCCCGTGTCGAAATCAGTCGTAGCCACCACCAACTTGGCTTGCAAATGCAGTAGATACACTCCTGGCATCTTCATCCTCATGCATGCCCTTGCCCAATTTATGCTTGGCCATGTACCCGCCAGTCGCAGGACCATTCTCCACATATCTCTTCAAGCGGTCAGCCTGGTTATAGCTGGGCTGCTTGCCGTTGCCATGAATGGATAGTTGATCGAGGCTGACTCCTCCTTGTCCGAGGATACTGCCAGTGATGTCCGATTCCGTCGCAACCGTCGACTCTCCCGCCACGCTACCCGGGACGGGTCTCGGCTTGACTCCATTTTGGCGGCGAGCACCTGCATTCTGATTCTGCAGAGAGGGCCATGGATCAGGTGTGAAACCCTGGAACATTGGCGGATAGCCGGCAGGCACGCCGACCCCGCCTATCGCAGAAGAATGGATGGAAGAAACATCATCCGGAATATACCCGACGACGGAGCCCGTTGCTTCGCGGTAATCGTTGCGTGGAGCAGCACGGCCGTTCATCATGCCACTAGCCATGTGGCTTGCGTGGTTGTACGCCATCTGATAGCGTTGAGGCCCGCGATAAGTCTGTTTCGGTCGACTGAACTGGTGCAACGAAACCTGAAGGTTGTTAAGAGGGCCTTCGACCAGGCAATTGCGCTCCTTGAAGTGAAGCAAGAGATAGTGCCAGAGCGGATGCTTCGACAAGACCTTGGGGTTTCCAAGAATGACAAATCCGTACTTGGCCCGGGTCATGGCGACGTTGAGACGACGAGGGTCACTCAAGAAACCAATACCTTGGTGATCATTAGATCTCACGCAAGACAAGATGATAAAGTCCTTCTCACGTCCCTGGAAAGCATCCACCGAGGCAACTTCAACCTCCTTGTACATTTCTTTCTTGAATGTGCCTGTCGATTGCATGGAGCTGACAATGTAACTGCGCTGTCCTTCATATGGGGTAATAACACCAATGTCTGAAGGCTTTACGCCAGCTTTGAAGAATCGGCTGACAATTTTTTCGACGTTATTCGCTTCGGTGCGGTTGAGGTATGAGGTACCAGAAGCTGAGATTTCTTCGTTTCCAAGGTTGGACCAGAACATCATGGGAGCGTCCTGAACAGGCCATGGGAAATCCACATCTCTCCGAGTGCGAGATTGCATAGTGACGCCATTCTGTAGTGACCCTTCGTAGAACATGTTGGAGGGAAACTCAGACAAGCAGGGATGCATACGGTACTGAACGTTCAGCCGGATCGGGGCGCAGCCGAGTGCCACCAACCGCTCGAACAGAGACTGATTGAGCCCAGCCTTTGCCGCTTTCTTGTTCATGATGACAGGTCCAAGCTGTTGGTGATCACCAACGAGGACAACTTGCTTGCAGCCAAGGACCAGTGGAATCATGCACTCCGGCTCTGCAGACTGAGTGGACTCATCAATGAGAACCGTCCTGAACTTGGACTTGGCCAGTCTAGGGTCTCCAGCACCAACGCATGTGCAACAAATGACGTCGGCATTCTGAAGAATTTCTCGTTCGGCCGCACGGGTCAACGACTTGTACTTCTTCTCGTCTTGGCTGGACAATTCCCCTAGCTCGGATTTGAGTTGGTTCAATTTCGTCAATTCGACGTTGCTGTCGTTCATTCGGACCTGCTCGTGCAAGGACAAAAATCCAACGGTTGACTCCACGTCTTCTCGAGACTTAGCCGTAACCCTTACCGTCTTCAAGCCTGTTCGGTGAATGCGTTCGCATAGTTGGTCCACGGCGACGTTGGAAGGTGCGCAGACGAGGACCTGACCGCCATTGATTTTTGACAAATGGTAGATGATTGTGGCGGATGTGACAGTCTTGCCAGTGCCTGGCGGACCCTGAATCAAACTTAGGGGCTTCTGTAGCACAGACTTAACAGCGTTTATCTGACTGCCGTTAAGCTCGGGCAGGCCAGGCACACTGAATTTCTTGGGCAGCTGTGTCTTCATCGGGGCAGCCGCAACTTCATGGCCAAGCAGGCGATGGAAGATGTAGCCTGACACGCTCAATTCGTCGATGGCGAAAGTCTTCATGGCTAGCTGCATGCGGTCAAAGGATGTGGCTTTCCAGACGTAGTCGGCTGTGAAGTTGTGGGTGCATTCGGTCGGGACGGATTTGTGGTCGCCTTTGGATCTCAATTCGATGGTGACTTCGTCAGACTGGTTGTTAGGTATTTTGATGACATAGCCAACACCTTCCCAGACCGGTCGCAGGTCGCCGGAGTACTTGAGGCGCATCTCGTCACCGACAGCTAGTTTGACATCACCGAGTTCGAGTTTGGGCAGGACAAAACTTGCCAAGTGCTTGTTATTCAGACCGAGATCCCATCGGACGATCAAATTGTCTTGCGATTGGCTTTCCTTCAATTTGCGATCGTAGTCGGCTTCGATCTTAACCAGCGGCCCAAAGACGTTCTGATACTGGTAGGCGTCCTCGTACCGGAGCATGACCGGCGCGGGCTCGTCGTCGATGCTGGCGGCTTTTTCGAGGTCGGTGATGGTTGCGTTTGCATTTTCTTTCCACAGCTCTTCCAACTTGGCGATCATTTGGGGGCTTAGATGCCGGGCTCTGAGTTGCTCCTGATCGGTGGGCTGCGAAACAAGCCAAGATAAGAAGGAACGATCTTCAATCAATGGTTGCCATCTTGAAGTGTCCCAGTTCATGTCCTTGGATGAAGGCATCGCTGCACATGGTTGACGGCACAGCAGAACCACCACAGTGTCTGACTTTGCGGGGATGAAGCCGAGTAAGAAGACATTTTTCGTTCCACAATTGTAGCATTCTAGCACAGTATCACCCAGAGAACTGCTGGGATGAAGTTGGACCTCCTTGTGACGGGCTCGCACTAGGTGGTTCACGATGTGGGAAGAGGAAGTGTTTCCGCGAGCGCTGCAGAACCATTTTGAGCATGTGAGACATCGGACCACGCTGCTGGGGTTGTGGATGCCGCAGTAGCTGGACTTCTATCAGTATTGCGCTGTCGGAACAAAAGTAGGGAGGGCATCATACGCGCAGGCGTGAGCAGGCAACTCTTTAACTTCCTCCGCCTTCTGAGACTGCTTCTTGCCGTTCGCATCGACCGCGGCCGAGGCAAGACTCTCGAGATCGTCTTCTTCGATACTATCGGTCTCGTCGTCATCGTGCTGGCGTCTTCTCGGACCCTTGGCCAGACTGAGGACACTCTCATCGGGGTCCACGGTGGATATGTCATCGCTTGCGTTGATCGCGGCAGCAGAGTTGGAAACCAAATGGTTCCCCATGTTGCTGAAAGCCTCCATATTTGAATCAGAGACCTATCTGCCTCCCTGTTCTGCGACAGTGGGCCGTAGGAAAGGGTATCGGGGGAAATGGGGCGAAGGGTGACAGGTCGGGCGCAATTGCAGGTAACACCCAGAAATCACATGAACGCCGCTGCCTCACACCCCTCCAACAATCTCCAGGTCCCAACAGTGAGTGAGAAGGTGTCGCAACACATGCGCCGGTGCGTTGAAGAGCGTTGCTGCTGTAGTGAAGAGGGCGCGGGAGGGTCAGTGAGGGTTGCAAGATCGGCCGGGCAAAGAGTGGGCAGTCACTGCCGGATAAACTGCGGTGAAATTTCTCCATCAAAATTTACTTGTGTTGCTTCTTGTTCTGTAGTCGCTGTCTTGACTTTGCTGTGCCTTCCTCTTCATTTCGGCCACGCCGCCAGCATGATCCGGCGACACGCGCGTGAACGCCGCGACTACCTCTACCGCCGTGCAGTTCAACTGCGAGATGCCAGCATAGCGGAGAAACGGGCTCTACTGAAGAAGTCGCTGGCAACTGGCAAGCCTCTCGATCCCTCCATCGCCAACGACAAGTCTCTACGCAAGGACTTCAAGTATGACGAGTCTCTTGATCCGGAGACAGTGGCAGCGAAAGAGTCCATCGACGATGAGTACTCAATGCTCTCTGGTTTAGCGGATCCCCGCCCGCTGGTCACCACTTCCCGCAGCCCTTCGACTCGGCTCGCGACTTTCTCCAAAGAGATCCGGCTGCTCCTGCCCACGTCGATCCGTCTGAACCGAGGAAACCTCATCCTTCCGAATTTGCTGGCAAGTGCAAAAGCCGCTGCGCTCACCGACATCATCCTCCTTCACGAACATAGAGGAACTCCAACCGCCATGACCATCTCCCATTTACCCCATGGCCCTACTGCTTCCTTCTCCCTCCACAACGTCGTCCTCCGAGCGGATATTCCAGATGCGTCAAGGGGTACAGTCTCTGAATCATACCCACATCTTATTTTCGAAGGCTTCACGACCCGGCTTGGGAAGCGAGTGGTCCAGATCCTCAAACACATATTCCCACCCCGGGATGGCCCGCACAAGGTCGGGAACAGAGTAGTCACCTTCAAGAATGTCGAAGATAGCATTGAAGTCCGCCATCATGTCTTCGTACAGACCGGATACAGAGATGTTGAGCTGGCGGAAGTGGGACCTAGGATGACCATGAGATGTTTTGAGATCAGAGGAGGTACCTTGGAGAAGAACTCAGGTGGTGAGGTCGAATGGGCTTTGACACAATACACCAGGACCAGCCGGAAGAAGGACTACCTATGAAATGAAGCCAATGTGCATGAATCCCATCGCAAGCACCAAATACCCTCTGCCAGAACTCCAGCCAAGTGAACGCACGCATTGTGGATACGATATCAGCTTCCCTTCGACGCCAGGGAGTACAAGAAGCACAATGCACCTTCGAATCAACGTGTGAACTACCCTCATGGGTTGATCCGATGGGTGGCTTTTTACCATCCCTTCTCAGGCGTCGCAGCTCTGGCTTCAATCTGGTCCCCGGCTGTCAACTCGGTGGTATTCACGACCACTGTAACAGTCGGCCTGCTCTCCACGCTCTCATCAGTCTCCATTGGCTTAGCATCTGCTCCGTTTTCACACTGCTTCGCCACCGCCGGCTCCAGCACTTCCCAGCGTTCATCGTCGCCGGCGCCATCTCCTCCACCAAATCTCTCTTCGAGGATCTGCTCGAGCTTGATCCCCTTCTTCCAGCCGTTGTGGAGATCTGTCCATTCGAGGCCGACCTTTTTCTTGAAAAACTTGGAAAACATGGTCCATGCAAAATCGAAGGTGCTGCCAGCGGGCACCAGTGTCTGAAAGTGTCGGGATCCTGGTCTGGTATACACAGTGTATGCGGCATATGACTTTCTACGCAACTCTTGCAGGTTGGGATGGTGCATGGCGCTCGGAGTCGAGTACTTGGGATTGCTGGACGGCGGAACCGCCACGGAATCTTCGGACACAAAAAGCTGCAAACTCTGAGCCCATGGATCCGGAATGGGGACACGCAAGTTGCGGTTGGCGGACGTGAGGTGGCGGGGCAGGGAGCTTGCGATGCAAGGGTAGTGAGAGTACGGGTAGGGCTTGGGAAAGTAGTACAAGGGTACTGGGCATGGTGGCAGTATGGGGTCCTCCAGAAGCAAGTCATCCGCATCCGAGGCTTCGGCATCGGATTCATACCCCATGCGCTCGGAAGGAGTCACGCTCTCGTCTGACTTCCTGCGTCTCCGATCGACCCCTTGGTGGGAAATTGGGATGAAGGTCTCGTGGCAGGAAGTGAAAGAAGGCGCATAACGCACCTTGATCCTGTGCTTCTCCACGCGATTCTTCAGAATGTCCTTCCGCACCAAGGTGAGGAGGTAGACGAAGCCGCTCTGGTCGGTGAATGGTCGGTAGCCTTCTGTTATCATTCAGTATTGGGCACGATGATCGAGAGTGTCCTCCAGAGGGGACGAAATGCAAACTTACGCTTTCCCATGATCTTCTCAAACTCGATGCACGCCTCGTCGAACTCCTTGCCTGCGCAAGTCAATCTCGACGGCACACATTGGTCTCGCGTCATGCGGTGAAGACTTACCAGCTCTCTTGATCCTCTCGTCCTTGCTTCGTCCCTCGCCCTCCACGTCCGACGGCACCCGCGTTCTTGTCCGCTTCGCAGGCTTCGGCTTGTTCACCTCGTTGGTCTCTTCCATGCTTTCCTCTTGAATTCGCTTGCGCTTTGTCGCTCCACACTTGACCTTTCGCTGCTCCCACTTGTACTGCGCGGGATCCAGTGGCTTACCGGACTTGCTCAGCAGACTGTCCTCAAGCCAATTAAGCTTGACAATATGCACAGTGTGCATCCGACGAGCTTCTCTGACTATTTGCCACCAGTCAGATCGTGCTTTTGTCATGTTGAGGAGCAAACCAAACGCAGGAAAGCAAACGTACCGATGGGATAGTACCGCTTCCAAGCCTTCTCGCTGCACACCAGGTGGGTGACATCCTTGGAGAGCTCCTTGACAAAGGTGCCGCTGGCGTGCTCGACCCAGCCTTTGACTTTGTTGTCCTTCTCACCTGGGAAGTCCCCGGTAGAGGCGAGGACGATTCTCCCGAACTTCTTCGGCATGGTAGATGATGACTAGATGGCAACAGATCGGTGCGAGCTTGCGACAAATGGTTCAGAGGATGTGCTGAATGTTTGAAGATATGATCAAGAAGCTCGAAGAAGGCAGTGAGAGATGATATGAAGATAAGATGTGGAGGAAGAAACTGTTGAACGAGGATGACAAAGAGAGGGGGTGGTTATATAGTATAGAGAGCTCATGATGGCGAGCACATGCCAGGAGCTGTGACGGCAGTGATGCGGAACACATGATCGAACTGAGTGACGGTGATATTGAGGTAATATCAGGGGTCGAGCACAGAGTTATTCTGTAGAATGGCGAGGCTGGCATGTGAAGAAGAATGAGAGCCGAGGGGGACTCAAAGGAGACAGTGAAAGGATTCAAAAGGCACTGAGGTATCCCCAAGTTCATGCATTTTGGACCCGGAATCCTTAATATAGTCACACTCCCTTGCGGTGGAATGGCAGAGCAGTGTAGCTCTCGCGTGGATCTGATCCTAAACCGTCTATGGCTTCAAGTCTTAACAGCTTCCACGAAAGCCCGTATCCTACCTGCATCTTGCTTCCCATCCACCTCCACGCCCGAGGAAACGTCCACACCCACAATATTACCACCCAGGCAGTCCTTGCCCAAGGCTGCTAAGACTTTCTGCACATTGTCCGGTGTCAAGCCACCAGCGAGGATGACTTTGAGATTCTCGTCTTTCCTGAACAGACTTCTGACAACATCCATGTCAACTTGTTGCCCGGACCCTCCCTTGCCAGCGTCCAGTAACGGTATGGCATGATAGCCTCTGGAATTAATTCCCATATCCTCAGGCTTGAAAGCCTTCACGACGGGAACGGGAATTTGTCTTGCATACTCCAACGGCTCTGAGCCATGGAGTTGCACGATATCCAGGTTGAGTTTATGTACTTGGTTGATGATATGCGATAATGGAGCGTCAGCAAACACTCCAACTAGTTGGGCGCGGTCAGACCGACGCAGAAGGCGAGACGAGGAGTGCGCAAAAAAGTCTGTACTGCCTAGCTGTTCGTCGATATCTGAGGGTTGGGGTGTGCGCGAGGGTCGAGGCGTGTTCTTGACAACCTGTGATATCTTCAGGGCCACATCATCTGTAACACACCGTCGGCGGCCTGGCACGAGAATTATGCCAATCTGATCTGCTCCAGCTTCAATGGCTTCTTTGGCGTCTTCGGGCGTCCGCGTGCCACAGATCTTGACTGAAAGCTGCTGTTGCGTCTTTGGTCTAGGAGGGACATCCGGATCGCCCACCAGCTTTGTAATAAACTCAACTGTATTCTGTGCTCGCATGAGTGCTTCACCGACAAGGACTGCCTTGACACCATCTTTTCGGTAGGCTTGGACATCTTGAGGACCGAATATCCCGCTCAAAGCACAGACGATAGTCGACTCCGGAACCTGGTCCATCAACCGGCTTGTCGTGCTCAGGTCAACTTCGAAATTCGTGAGGTTTCGGTTGTTCACGCCAATGACCTCGGCACCGAGATTGACGGCAACTCTCATCTCTTCAGCCGTGTTGACCTCTACCAACGGCTCCATTCCCAGTGACCTAGAATAGTTGTATAGTCTCGTCAAAGTCTCCACATCGAGCATCTTAACGATCAGCAACACTGTATCAGCACCCGCCAGACGCGCTTCAAGGATCTGATATTCTTCGAAGATAAACTCTTTCCTCAGCACGGCGGGTCTGTTAGGCATGCTATCAAGTGCCTGACGAACAAGACGCATGTCTTCCAAACTACCCTTGAACCATTCAGGTTCTGTCAGAACAGAGATGACGCTGGCTCCAGCCGTGGCGTACTGTCGAGCTTGAGCTGGTGCGCATGTTCCCAGTGATATAATGCCTTTGGACGGAGAAGCTCGTTTGATCTCTGCCAAAAGGGCGATTGGATAGGCGGACTGGCGAAGGCGCCTGGGGAAGGAGATCTGAGGAGGAGCAAGACCAAGATTGTAGGCGTCCTGCAGGTCCTCGGGTCTCTGGGAAGGTATGAGTTTTTGTGCAGCAACCGCCTGCCTACGGTGGGCGTAGATTTTCTCCAGGATGGATTCCTTCTTGGATGCTTTGCCATTGGCACCGTTGACCTGCGTTTCTGGCGCAGCATATTGGGGATTATCAGACCACTTGCCGCCGCTCATTCGGAGGAAATTCTTGAACATGACTCGGCCGTCCTCTGTCAGAATACTCTCAGGGTGAAACTGAACACCCTCGACCACATATTCTTTGTGTCGCACACCCATGATGACGCCCTTGCCGCCATCAGGCCCTTTTGCTATCCATGAAGATATCTCTAGTGAATGAGGCAACGTCGGGTGTGTCCCTGCCAAAGAGTGGTATCTTGTGACGGGCAGATCTTGTGCAAGTGTGGTATAACAGCCTTTGCCATCATGCCTCAGTGGCGAGGTCTTCCCATGCAGGATCTCGCCTGTGACATCAACTGTCCCCCCGAAGACTGAGATGATGCACTGCTGACCCATACAGACACCCAATATAGGTATTTTGCCTGCAAAGTACTTGATAGCATCCTTGCTTATGCCCGCATCTGTGTCTGGGTGACCTGGCCCAGGGCTGATGACGAGTTGGGTTGGCTTCTTTGCTACAAGCTCTTCTAGTGTGACTTTATCGTTTCGGTAGACTGTAACAGTCGCTCCCTCGAGGACCAGGTACTGGTACACGTTCCAGGTGAAGGAGTCATAGTTGTCAATCAGCACGAGGTTGCTCGCCGTGGACAGTTTCTCGGCCGGGATCGGTTGATGAGGAGAGTGGTCGATTAGAGCAGAAGGAGCCATTTTCAAATTCGTGCCTTAAGTTCCTCCTCTGCTGACGGAGAGAAGAAAGGAAGAGTGGTGGGAGGCCTTCCAAGTTATTTAGTGAGCAATCGATCCCGCATCCCGCAAGCAATTTGATGACCGCAGTTTACCCGGGGCAACAGTACGGTAGAGCAAAACATAGAGTAGGCCGTGTGGCCGTCACGATGTATAGTACGGCGGAACACACGGTGGAGCATAACGACGGGAAATGCGGAGTTACCTTCAGCTTCATCTTGAATCCCCACAGCTGATCCCACAATGCATAATCATCCATCGAAGGCTACTTCATTAATGACTAGCCTGTGTGAGATGTCCCTCCCGCCATGCATTCATTTAAATGTAGATCGTGGCAAGGTGTCTATCCTCTTCCTGCACCACCTTTTCGCCAGCCACGCCGAGTACGACAACGTGATCCCTCACCTCAACGATTACCATCTAATGCTCGTTGATCTGCCTGCGCACTCGCAGTCCGGCGAGGCACCATACTTTGAGCTTGGATCTACCGCGGAACGCATAGCGGAACTGATCACAGAGCAGGCCAAACAGGGCACAGCTCACCTCGTTGGATTGTCAATGGGCGGCTTCCTTGCTCTTGAAGTAGCCAAGCGATACCCTGAATTGGTGGATTCGGTCAACGCTACTGGAGCCGTCCCCTTGGAGGGCTTACATCGGTCGCTGGCTGGAAGCCCCTTTATGCTCTACTTAGAGTATGGCCTGGTCTCTTTCATCAAGTTTTGCCCTGATTGGCTTTACTCGCGCATTTGTTCCTGGATTGGCGCTGAAAGCCACGATGCGCTTCGCATAGAGACAACCAAGAATTTCAATCTCGACCTGCTGAAACAAGGATATACCGCAATTTTGAATTTTACCGCGAAGGACATGGCGATGATCCGGGTTAGAACCCTGCTGATTGCAGCCTCGGCCCTGGACAACGCGGATGCAACAAGAAAAATGGGCCAACTTCTTCAGCACGAGAATCCAGAAAGCACAGCGGTGGCTGTGAAAGGCTACGTCCATACCTGGAACTTACGGTTCCCGCAGCTCTTTGCACAGACTATTATGGCGTGGGTTGAAAACACTGATCTTCCTGATGGCTTGCAGCAGCTTGTGTGATACCGCCCGGCAGCCATAGTCCACAATTCCCGATGGCCGACCTCTTCAGCTACTCTGAGCTGCACCTCTCTTGTCATCCACAAGCGGTTCGATGAAGGAGTTAACCACGACCTGGAACTCGTCTGGTTTCGAAGAGAATACGACATGTCCCGTGTCGAAATATTCAAGCTTGGAACCCGGTATGTACCTCTGTGCTGTCATGCCAGCTGCTTTGGGAAAGATGGGATCTCTCGTGCCCCAGACAAGTAAGACTGGAGCCTTGATGCTTGCGGCCCGAGGTCGAAGGTCGTGTTCAGGATGCAAAAAGCTTCGCCACAGCGCTGCGGCTATCGACGCGCCATCCACTGTTCCGGCTCTGTCAGCCGCTCGGCGAGTAACTTCTTCATCATGATTTGTCTGAGGACTCATATACCTGCGGACAAGATGAGGCATTGTAAGGCGTGACACCGATGCTGAACCAAGAAGCCTTGTGAATAGCCGAATGGCGAGCGTCCATTCGACAAATCCACCACTATTGACGAGTATAAGGGCCCGAACCCTGGCTGGTTGGCTTATTGCAAGCCTTGCCGCAGCGAATCCTCCCACGGAATTGCCTAGGAAGATGGCGGGTCCTAGCTCCAGACCCTCAACAACATCCTCGAGGACGTCTGCAAACCCAACAGCGCTGAGATGTTCTTTGTTTGAAGTTCCCTTCGAGTCCCCGTGCCACGGCCAGTCAACGGTGATGGCCTTGTACTTCTTTGCGAAATGCTCAGCAACAACCTCATAATCTCGTCGGTCATGCAGGGTCGCATGCAGCATGACTATTGGCACACCTTCTCCCTTGACCTCGCACATCACCTCTCCCGCTCGAGTCGGCACCAGTGGCATCGCTGTCAGATTCTCAAGTCGAGACGTTGTGGAAAACGCAACAGCGGCAAAGTTGTACAATCCACCAACACTGAAAGCTTTGAGGAGCGCTCTTATGCAAATGAGGACGTTGGAAAGCACCATGGGTGCATGCGGCTCTGTACTTTCGTACGAACTGCCCAATCACAAGGCACGATGGATGGACGAACATCGGTCCGACTGGCAGATACCAGGCACCTTGGACCATTGAGAGCATGTCTTCCTAAACCGACGACAAGGCCCGCCAGTGACCACAGTTTTGTTGGTGGCGTCAATCTTGTTGCCAGCTTCTGTCAGTTGGATGGGGCAATTTGTTCCTACCTCGTGTTTGGAGTTGCGGCTGGCTCCTTTGAAAGGTTACACCATTCCGACCGCAAACGATCTGCACCCGAATACGTCGAGGCGGAGTCTGCCTTGTCTTTGACACCTGCAAACCGAGAACGCGCGACGCTGTCAAAGTGCGGTAACAACTACTTCTGCTCAGAAGCACTCCCTCATTCTAAGCAAACGACTATTGCGTCAATTGTTCTGGTCACTCAAAGTGTATCTGCCTCTGTCAGACTGCTGCTCTCGATGCCGCTTGGAATTCTGCTTACAATACCTCAATGTTCGTTATCTCGTCCTTGAACTTCATCATTCACCAAGCTCCCGTTCCACGTGTTCTCTCCGGAGACGCCAAAAGCCCACACACTAACCGAAACAAAGACTACTGTATGGAATGGAACAAACCGTTTAAGTCAGCAACCTCCGCCACTAACTCTTCCCCTATCACCCGCGCCGGCACCCGCGCTAGCACTGGTTGCAGCTATATTCATTATTCTGTCTCCTTCCACCTGCTTCCTCCTGCCCCGTTCTCGTCGGTCTGCATACCCGTCTACGGCCTCCGCATTCCTATTGTCGTAGTAGCTCTCAGCATATGTAGGGTATTGTTTTGTAAATGCGATGTTGTGGTCGCGGGAGCACTTCCTCGATTGCGTTTGAGCGCCAGATTTATGCGCCGTGACGTTGGGTCGGAGACTTGTTGCGCAGATCAACGCGACAGAGTGGCTGAATGTGGCGTCCAGCAAGGTAGACACTGAGGTTTATGAGATGTGTACGTGCTGGTTCTGTTTTAGGCCGCGCGCAGGAAGTATTAATTTACGGTTGTTGGACGAAGTTCGGCGTCTTTAACCTGTCAACTGCACTACATAAGCCACTCGAACATACGACGCTAGGCACATCAACCAAGATCAACGACGCACCCTTGTGACATACTGAGATAGATCATTTCCTACGACCTAGAGCCGTTGTACAAGAAGGTCCATGATTCCAGCTATGTCAGCCTTGTGAACATCATCCAAGCCAGTCCGGATGCGATTGGACCTTCAATCCGAACGAACGACATCTCGTACCCCTCGCTTAGACTATCTTCAGATTTGCGTGCTTTCACAACTTTCTCTCGGGAGAGTTCATTGTTGCCTTTTACATGGGAGGCTGGCTTCCCAGGGCGTATCGGTCTCGGCTTGACCTATGTACTCCGAGCCTTGCATTTGTCGGACATGTGCGAGCCCAGTTCCGAGGTAAAGCAAACCGCCTGTCAGGGCGCCCCTTGGCGTAACATCGCAATCGAGGTTGCAAGATACACTGTTCCGTACTTTCCATACTGAAAGACTGGATGTCCTGCAGGACTTCTCGTCACATCGAGAACCTAAGCCGAAGAGACTTGCGATCCAGCACAATGGTGCCCAGGCTCTATTGCTGCCTCGAATCCGGCAACTGCTACAAAGTCCGACTCCTGGGGTCACTCCTCGGCATTCCCTTGGAAGAGGTGGAAGTCGACCTCTTCAAGAATGCCCACAAATCCCCCGAGTTTCTGGCGATCAATCCCAAAGCAGAACTACCCACGCTCGTGGATGGGGATAAAGTCTTCGCGGACTCGAGCGCCATCATGGTCTACCTCGCCGGCACGTACCCAGATCCGGGCTCAGAGACGGTTCCCTCGAGCTACTGGTCCTCTAATGTGGTTGAGCAAGCGCAGATCGTCGACTGGTTGGCATTCGCCGCCAGCAATGTACATACCGGCCTCTCCAAGGCACGCGCGATCGTGTCGTTCAACTGGCCTGCCGATGCTAGTGAGGAAACCCTCAACGAAGCGAAGAGCCGAGGCGTTGCGTCACTGGAGGTTCTCGAAAAGAGGCTCCACAAAGAAGACTGGTTGGCCTTGGGGAGACCGACGATTGCCGATCTCTCTGTCTATGTCTATGTCGCCCTGGCACCGATGGGTGGCGTCTCGCTGGAGCCTTTCCCTGCAGTGAAGGCATGGCTGGACCGGGTAACGAGGCTGCCGGGTTACATCGGGCTTGATGGTTTGGACCAGCCGCTGCAGAAACGGTAACGCGGACAAGGGAAATGCTGTGGGGGGATCGTCATATCAGGACATGGTCAAAGGACATGGTCAATAAGTGGCCATCGCCCTGGACAGCATCGAGCATCTCGGCGGTTGTGTGCGTCCTGTCCCAGTTTCCACAGCCCTCGCCGGCGGAATTGGGCTATAATACTCATCTCCGCATGTTGCCGAACTCCTGATCTGCAAGCCTATTCATAGTTGACGGAGTTCAAGACTGGAGTAGCCTACCATGTAAGTCTAGACAATGGACGATATGAAACCGACGCCAAAGCCCTATGAGTCGACGTTATCAGCGCCCTCCAAAAGCGGCGGCACTGACCACCACATTCAGCGGAAATTTTCCCCGTCAACCTGCGTTGAACTGTACGAGTGCCTCGTACGCTCAGATGATTGGGCGATTCTGGTCAACCGAAAGAGGAATAGAAACCAGAAGCTGATGACCTAATGCACATCTTGGCAGCCACGCCAAAATCTCAAAATGTGGGCTGCCCGTCTTTGTCTCTTGCCCGAGTCCCGGAGTGATACCCTGCCTGGAAAGGCTGGTGAGGACAGTGAGTTTTTCCATCCTCCGAAGTGAGTTTGCATGAGATTGTAACTCCACCCCGGTCCTATCATCCGTGTCTCTGTTTCTTGGATCTCAACTTCGCGTCGGGGCCACCATGGAGGACGCAGCCTCACCCACGCCGCCGCCGCCGCGCCCGGCTCAAACTTTCCGCTCCACGGCCTCGAGCAATTGGCGCCTGAAGGACGAATCGCCACGGGCCGAACAGCCTCAGGGGCAGGCGCGGACACGTTACAACCGCGGTCCAAATGGCGGTGATCGTCAGAACAATGGCAGCGGTCAGTCGCATTCGCATTCGCGCCACCGGGATGCGCAGCAGTCGAGCGAAGATGGCACCCCGGGAACGAGGCTCTATGTCGGCAATCTGCTCTACACCGCTCAGCGGCCTGACATCGAGGAGCTGTTCAAGAACTATGGCTTCAACGTCATGGGCGTGAGCATGTCGACCGACCCCTTCACGGGGCGGAACCCCAGCTACTGCTTTGTGGACCTGGACAGTGTGGAGGAGGCGCAGCGCGCGATGAGCGAGCTCAACGGCGTGGACGTGCTCGGCCGGGCCCTCCGGGTCAGCCCCGGTGTAGCCAAGCGACACGGTCAAGAGAGCGGCGGAGGCAACGAAATGCGAATGAAGGACTTTGAGAGGGGACAAGGACGACCCCGAGGAGTGCGCGAGACGAGGGAACAGAAAGGTGAGTCGTGTCGCCATTGCGCATTGCGCACACGTCTTCTTTTTCCATTGCACCCTCCTCATGATGGCTTCCAAAAAAATCTTTTTGTCCGTACTGATTCTCCCTCTCCGTCGCCTTCTTGGTCTCAGACGGAGAATACAATCCAACCTTTGACCGCTGGAATCGCAACGACGCCCAATCACACTGGACTGCGCCCCAATCCGAAGGTCGGAGACTCTATATCGGGAACATGCCTCGCATCGAACCGCAATCTGCGCACGACCAAGAGATCCAAGAGCTCTTCGCCCAGTACGCGCCCGGCGTCGCTCTCAGCGCCGTCTCCAAGCAAATTTCCCCGCGGCCCGCTCCTAAGCCCGAGCACGGAAACAACCAATACTACTGCTTTGTCGACTTGGAGAAAGGCGCGGATGTCGACGCCGCGATTGCAGCGTTGGACGGAAAGCAAGGTAGCTGGGGAGGTAACCTCAAGGTCAATCGTGCGAGGAACTCGGACAGGAAGGTCGTCAAGGAACAAGGGCTCAATCAGGAGAAAAGGGTATTGCCTGAACGAAGCTGGAGGAGGGCGAGCGGCCCCGCGGAGGAATGAATAAGGCCCTCGTGTCCTACGGTAGTTCAGTCGGTTGTCTGCCGGCCGACAACCGCCCAGGCGTCATAAGAGACCTTCATGGAAAATGCAAAGGCGAAATGCACAGGCGCAGTGGACCTTCTGGAATATTGACATGGCAGATTCCAGGCGGCGGACTCCAACCTAGTATTTGCTGATGTAGTTGAGCAGGATGGACCCAAAGGTTCTGTCTACACCGATCTGGTCGGAAGCAGGCCCTTCCCCACAGGACATAGGACGATAACAGGACCACATGAATAATGTCATATTCTACCACGCGCAGGAAGATGCTGTACTATCTCGTTTCACTTGCCCGGCTCTCCTTGAGCTCAACTTCTAAGGTGCCTTGGCAGTTAGCTTGAGAGGGTATTCCGTACTCTCGATCGCCTCCGGGTAGACGAGCCCGCCTTGCTTTCTGACTTCATCCATAATTTCCATGATCAATGTCGATTCTGCCCACGATAGGCCTGCGGACTCCAGCTTGCCTGCGACCAGGCAGCGAGCGGCTTCGTCGGCTTCGTACTGCACAATCACATCAGTAGCTACCTCAAAGACAAGGTGGAACTTGGAAGGGGCCTCATACGCACCATCATACCGTGAGCACCACCCTCGAACTCAAAATGCTTATCCAGAATATCCGATCCCTTATCCTTGGGCACCAATCTATATCTCGTCGGCCGGTAGATAGGGCCATATACTTGTATCTCGCCCCTTTCGCCTTGGACTCGGACCGCAGGAGTCTCGATGTCTCCTTTCCCTTGGTGATTTCTTGCAGGGTCGTCGCTCACGCGCATGGCAGTGGTGGCGACCGCGTGTGTTTTCGTCTTGCCCGTAGGAGTGGACTTGGGGAACTCGAGAAGAATTAGGGTGGACTCATCGGCGCCGGTTCGTGGTTCCGGCGTCATGGCGGCACCGACCACTCTTGGACGTGATTGCTGTTGCAGCTCGGCCGATAGTGTATGGTATATCGTCTGGAACACCCAGGTCAAGCTGTAAATCCCCAGATCCAAGAGTGCCCCGCCGGCCAGATCAAGGTTCACCATGCGGTGGCCGGGATCAAAATCCTTCTCGGGTATGGCGCCGATGCTCAAGTCGGAGGTGACTCGAACCACTTCACCAATGTCGTTGTCCGATATGTGTTTCCTGATGGCTTTGCTGAGAGGAAAGTACCTTGTCCACACAGCCTCCATGAAGAACAGATTCTTCTCCTTTGCAGTCTTGTACAGGGTCTTTGCCTGTGCGGCATTGACTGTGAGAGCCTTTTCGCAAAGCACGGGCTTGTTGTGGCTGAGGCAGAGCATGGCGTTTTGATAGTGGTGAGAGTGTGGCGACCCAATGTAGATGATGTCGACGTTGGAGTCTTTCGCCAGTTCCTCGTAGGAGCCATACGCAGCGGATTTGGCGGATTGAGAAGGGGCGACAAAGTTGGCAACGAACTTTTCTGCGGACGAGAGCGAGGAAGACGATGCGACAGCCGTCACGACGTGGCGAATATCGGTGACTCCTCGCGTACCAGGATCAATGAGGATATCCTTCACAAATGTTTGGGCTATCCACCCCGTGGCTGTAGCGCTGCTCGTCAGTATGCAATCGGGTTGGCCCTCGTGCTTCACGTACCCATGATGCCCCAACGAATTTCTCGCGGAGACGACATCGTAGCTAGAGTCGTGCAATGGAGATCTCAGAAGGCCAGCAGAAAAAGATTAGAACATCAAGGTCAAGGACGCAAGGAGAACAGCAACACAGCGAATGCTGGGAGCCATTGCGCAGGAACACCGTTGGGGAACTTCTTTTGTACCTGAAGACGCGGGGCATGCGCGGTGCATGCGGCCCGCCCAAGTCGGCAGCCAACCCGATACGCGATCAAATCAGCCTGAATACTCGGTGCTTGTCCTCACCCGACTCGTTCAAGGCCACGTTGATTGAAAAGACGTCTTCCCAATCAAGGCCTGTAGATAGAGTACTTTTCCTCAATCAAGTCTCTGCTCGCGCCATCGACGACGTAGGTGGCGCCGACTTCCTTAGCATCTCAGGTATTGGGAAAACTACCGGTGCGGGCTCACGCAGAGCGCCGCTGCTTTTATAGTCCTCCAAAGCAGACCTTCCCCACGTTCTTGGCACGTGATCGGACTTGGTTCCTTATGGTATAGTTTGATAGATTCGGTGCTTGTCTATTCAGCCTACTTCTTACCTTATCGAAACTGTGGACTTGCACCCCATGCAGTATCCCTTGTACTGCAGCATCCACCAGATTACAGCAGACATCAACTCGCTCCAATAAGGCTCTTGCATTTTGGGTATCTTCGAGCATATCATGAAGGCGTCTGTTCGGGACTAGATGCCTCGGCGCGTTCGACTCTCCGACTGGTCCCGCAGGGGCTGTTATATGTGCAAGCGGCGCCATAAGAAATGTAAGGCCTCCTGGAATCCCCGTTCGCCCGCATACGATGTAGACTATATGAAGCTGATCTGACCACGTCTCTCTTTTGCTACAATAGGTGATGGACAGACGCCAAGGCAAGTCCTGTGCAACAAGCACTGCTGCTTCTAAAGACTAACATACTTATCGATGCCTCGCATGTACTCGACTAGGCCTCGAGTGCACGCCATCTGACCTTTTTTGCACCGTTGGCGCAGACCATGCACCCTCAAGATCGCGAAAGCGAGCGCGCCCGAAAGAAGACATCTCTCTCAACATACGGCCACTCTCACCGACCGACTCGCGGGGGACCAGTGATGAAGCTCCCCTGGACGAAATATCATGTTACGACCAAACCCAGGCATGTTACAACAGCCAAAAACACGATTCAAACCAATGTCTGGTATTCGCCCGGACTGAACCAACGTATGGTCCAACGGATCTCCTCATTGACGTGCCATGGCCTGGGGGCAGCCACTTCCAGTACTATGTCGAGACGCTCTCAGGATTGCTTGTCAACGCGATTGGCTATGAGAATCCGCTCTGCTCGCTGGTTGTGCCACGCGTGCTATTCTCGTCACATCTGCTCCAGGCCGTCTGCGCCGTCTCGGCCCTGCATCGGGCGAGCCATGCGGAGGGTGACGAGCGGACGACGTATCATGCCGAGGCGACTGGGTATTACGTCCGGGCAATGTCGGCCCTGAGAGACCTCATCCCGCAGGTCTCGTTGCGGCAAGACGACACCATTCCAAATGATTCCGGGCGACTTGAGGTCGCTCTACTCTCGTCCATCTTCCTATGCAAATACGAGATCATTAAAGACGGGGTTCATAGCTGGCGTCGGCATTTCCAAGGCATAGAAACATTAGCCCAATTGCTGGGCCGGGACGCCTCGGCCGCCTCCATGCCCGATATCCTTCGATTTTCACATAGTTTGTATGTTGAGCGAGTTAAGCAGTTGTCCAGCCAACCTAGAGCCCTTTAAGCTAACGAAAGTGACCAGCATCACCTACCACAAAGGAATTGCCAGCTTCACCGAGCATGGTGCAGCCTCCGTCATGGAGCTCGACGACAGCTTCCCAGTTACCAACCTCGATGCCTTTCCGGACGATCCGGGACAGAATGACGGCTTGTTAGCCGTGGACCCATACATGGGCTTTTCGCGAGGCCTGATTGTGCTCTTGCGCCGGGTCATGGGGCTTCGGGGTCGCCGTTTCGAGAGCGAACACGCCCTCGCCCAGGCCAAGTCCGAGGTTGAATCCATGTACGCTTGTGGTCATTCCCCATCGACAAAACGTTTTGGGATCCCAGACTGACCAGAAGCCCGACTCGCAGAATTGAGTTGCTCATCCACAGAAATTGGACAGCCGAGCAGTTTCGCCTTCCCAAAGGCATGACTCCAGAAACAGTACTGCGACTGGAACACGTCTCACGCGCGTACGAAAGCGCCGTCCATGCGTGTCTGCACTCGGTGATTGAGGAGCTGTCGGCACGACAGGGAACCGCACCAGCGTGGGAAACGATTCGGGGTATGCTCCCCGTGAGTAAACAGGTGGCGCTGACGGGCTGTCTGGAGGACATTGACCTGGTGCCGTGTAACTGCCCCGAAGAGGCGGGCCTACTCCCCGTGCTCTTTATCGTGGCATGCGAGACGGACAGCCCGGAGCAGGTCAGGGCGGTGCTGAGGAGAGTGGCGGTGCTGGATGCGCATGTTGGCTTGGGCAATATCCGGTACGCGGCCGCCTTGCTGCGGGAGGTGTGGGCACGGAGGATGAGGAGGCCGCGGTGGCATGGCTGGAGGAGGTTGCTGGCTACGTCTAACTGGGATTTAATTATTACGTGATGAAGCCTAACACCACTTGATACGGAGCCTGATATCACTAAAGACCGGAGCCAGGTGTCATCTCGCCGCCAAGGACAGGAAGAGAGGCCTGCTCTGGAGAAACGAGGAGAGGCACAACCGGACATGGCCACTTCGCTGACGCTACTGAGCTACGACCTGACGCAGATACTCTTCCATTACCTCCCGCCTAACCTATTCTTGATAACCCTTTAGCAAAGGGTTTCTCGTTGGAAGATTGACACCGGGGCGTATCTTTTGCCCAAACAGGAAAAGGCGCAGATAGTGTTAAGCTTTTATCCTTTACCATGTAGTGTCCACGTCTTCTCCACCCCTAACCTAGCGAGGAGTTGGGGTGCATGGCCCCCCTGTCCTGTGGATTTATGAAAATACCAGTCTAATTAGCCACACGTAAAATACCACCGTTTACCTATCCACAGTTATGTCGTATCTTTTCCCGTTCTCTCTTAAAACAAGGAGCGAGAAGAAAGGTGGCAAAAGTTACGGCCGGTCGATTCAAACCGTGTAAAGATCGCGAGTGTTCACGAATAAGATAACTCCCCTGCCTTGGGTAGAGCCGTGTGTAAGATCTCTCCTCTCTTGTTCCAACACTTTGCCGGAATACATTCTCTCCACTAGAGCTCGCTTATCATACTTTCTCTACGTACCACCAAGATGAAAGCGCACACAGCGATGCCTCACCCCTTCGACCCCTTGCGGCCAGATGAAATCGAAACCGCCGTCCGTCTCTTCCGCACGTCTTTCCCAAACGTGCCACTGCGGTTCAAGACGCTCGAGATCCAAGAGCCCGTTAAGAAAGATGTCATTGACTACATCGAGGCAGAAAGGACGGGGAAGAGGCCTCTGCCCGAGCCGCCAGCACGCCTCGTATTTAGTCTCTTCCACCGCCTCGACACGCAGGCCTTTATCAAGGGCCTGGTGAACCTCAAGAAGGAGGCGGTGATTTCCCTCCAGGAACTCCCCAAGGGCATGCAAGGGCCCGCCGACGTGGACGAGATGCTCGAGGTCGAGGAGTACTGCCTGAAGCACCCAGATGTTATCAAAGAGATCGAAAAGTTGAAGCTGCCCGACGGCGTCACCGTGTGCACCGACCCGTGGATCTACGGGCGGGATGATGAAAACGAGTCACGAAGGCTGTGCCAATGCTACATGTACATTGTGCCCGTCGACCACCCGCAGAGCAATCACTACTCGCTGCCGTGCGCCTTTTCGCCCGTCTTTAACACTGACACCAAGGAGTTGGTCAGGATCGATTATTTGCCCACGGGGGCGGACCATACGGTGTCAGAGACGCAGCCGTGGAAACCTGTCAAGGCGGTCGAGTACGCCCACGATCTGCTCGACACGCCCCTTCGGTCGGATCTCAAGCCGTATATCGTTCAGCAGCCCGAAGGTGCATCGTTCCAAGTTGACGGCCACCTCGTGGAGTGGCAAAAGTGGAGGTTCCGCGTGGGCTTCAATTACCGCGACGGTCTGGTTCTGTATAATGTCACCTACGACGGCCGCAACGTCTTTTACCGGCTGTCCCTCTCAGAGATGACGGTTCCCTACGGTGACCCACGCAAACCGTATCATCGCAAGCAGGCGTTTGACGTGGGCGATGTCGGATTGGGCGTCACTGCCAACGAGCTCAGCCTAGGATGCGACTGTCTGGGCCACATCAAGTACTTTGACGGCTACCGCCCAGATTCGCGCGGCAACCCTGTACAGCTCAAGAATGTCGTGTGTCTGCACGAGCAGGATGGGGGCATCCTGCACAAGCACACCAATTACCGGAACAACCAGGCCACGGTCGTGAGGAACCGTCAGCTGGTCGCGCAGATGATGTGCACATTATCTAACTACGAATACATCTTTGCTTGGGTGTTTGATCAGGCGGGCGGGCTCGAGCTCGAGGTCCGCGCCACGGGCATCCTGTCGACCATGCCCATTGACAACAGCGACGGGCTCAAAGTGCCCTGGGCCACCAATGTAGGACCAGGCGTGGCCGCCCCCTATCACCAGCACCTCTTTTCCATGCGCGTGGACCCGGCCATTGATGGCTTCAAAAACACCGTGGTCTATGAGGATAGCGTGCCCATGACGGACGAGAATGGCATAAGCAACCCCTTTGGCTGCGGCTACGTCGCGCAGACATCCACCATTGAAAAGTCTTCACACGCAGAGACCGACCCGTACGTATCGCGCGTCTTTAAGATTCGCAACGACAGCGTCATCAACCGCGTCAGCGGTTGTCCAGTCGCGTACAAGGTGCAGACGGTGGCCAGTCAGCCCATCATCATGTCCCCCGACAGCTTCAATACGCGCCGCGCGCGCTACGCCCAGCATCCCGTTTGGGTGACCAAGTACCGCGACGGCGAGCTGTACGCGGCGGGAGACTACACCAACCAGAGCCACCGTAGCAATGGTGTGGAGGAGTGGGTGAGACGCGGGGACGACGTACGCGACGCGGACGTGGTGTTTTGGCACACGTTTGGCCTGACGCACAACCCGCGCCCGGAGGATTTTCCTGTTATGCCTATGGAGCGTATCAGTGTTCATCTGAAGCCCTCGGGCTTCTTTGAGAAGAATCCGGCTCTGGATGTGCCGCCGTCGACGCAGGGTTTTAACAAATCCACCCTTCACAGCGCTGTTAACGGGCACACCAACGGCAGCACGTGTGTCAATGGTCAGACCAACGAAAGGGGACATGCCAATGGGACATGCTGCAACGGCAACTAGATATGGCAGCTTATCTTAGGTACCTACTAATGATTGTATCTAGTTGTTTCTCCATTATAGGAGGTAGTCGTGTCTGTTAATAAATCCACGGACTTGTTATATCCAACCACCACTCTTCTCCTAACTACAGACTCTACTCGGTGGGTAAAGGGAAACCCCCTTGGCCTTCATGTGGACAAGAGGTGCAATGTTAATATACAGTTTTATCTTCTTGTCTATTTACCTTTAGGTTGATTATTAGTCGCTTGAAAGAATCTGCACATTTTCGTTTCCCTGTACCTGGTATGTGCTGCATTGAGCGAATAATATAGGCAGCATGGACCACTACACGGGGACAAGGCGTCCAGCATTGCCCATCGATGCTGGTTCTAGCAGATCTGTACGACTGCAAGTCTCTGGAGAGCGCTACGGTCTTAGTGGTGCGCCTGCCCAGTGGCCGATGTAGCAATCTGCCGAGGTGAATGAAGCCGTGGAGTATGTTGGCTTTGAACACGGTAATAAGAATGTGGAAAAGCGCAACTCGTATGTTCTATGATTACACAACACGTATTAGCTGTTGAAACGATATTTCATACAATTGGCGTATCTTTGGCTGGAAACCGTTAGCAGCACGCGTAACCCTTGATAAGCGCCTTTACTACGAACGGACGGTAGCCTCTGGGTCTTCTAATTGCGTGTGGCTTCTTAGCGCTAGATAGATAGCACCGTCATACTCGGTACAGGGACTGCATATTCCGTACACCCAACCCTGGTGTTGTTAAGCTAGGATTCCAACTCGTAGAGGTGGTGCCTTGTACCCGGCATCGTTATCTGTGGAGCCGAGATCCTTCGGGGAAACCTGCACCCTTGCAGCCATGGCTGGTGCAGTACTCGGTAATGAAGAGCCCTCTGGCTGGGCGTATCCTCTTCCTAATCTGGACGAAGCGTCTGTGGAGACCTGCGGCCCCTGCGTACAGATAGACCCTCGTGGCCGCCTTGGCTAACAGCCGGCTTCTTGACGACTAAACAACCACCCCCAGCCGTTTTCGAGAGTACTTTTTGAGCGCCGAAAAGTAGCTAGTCACGGGTTACGAAGGTCCTAGACCGACTGGGCCGACTGTGTCGCTAATCATTAGATTTCGGGTGCCTGTGTCGCTAGTCATTTACGCCTCTTCCATCTCACGCAGCTAAGATATCTCCATTCCCCAGGTACACGGTATACTTGACATCTCTCGAGATAACGTGGCGTCTCGGAGCAGCTCCCAAGTGTTATAAAGCAACCGCTAATCCTGGCGATTCCACGGCGGTGAGAAATACGAGTCTCTCCTACCTACACTGTTGATCCCTGCCCCCATAAACCGTCACCAGACCAAGATCACAAAACCCTTTTCCCCCACTCCCGGTCATTCACTGGACGAGCAAGATGAGCCTCGAAAGCACAAGCAATCCAGATGCTACCCTCGATAACCCCTTTGGCTATAAGGCCGAGCTGAAGAAGAAGTTTGGCTTCCTGTCTATGCTCGGCGTCGGCTTTGTCATTACCGGGTGCGTCCCAAGTTCAACCTCATCAGCTCTGACCTGTACGGCCTCAGTACCTCTGAAGGTCTGAATCGCTGACCTGGTGTCGCGACAGAACATGGCCAGCCGCCGCATCAGCCCTGAGCATTGCCCTCCCCTCTGGTGGCCCCGTCGCCATCCTCTGGGGCCTCCTTGTTGCAGGCCTTGGCCAAATGGCCGTGGCCCTCAGCCTGGCCGAGATTTGCTCCGTGTACCCGACCAACGGTGGACAGTACGAGTGGGTGGCCGTGCTGGCAGCGCCCGGGTACCAGCGGTTCCTGAGTTACGTGTGCGGCTGGGTCCTGACGGCCTCGTGGTGGGCTCTCGCGGCCACGGGGCCGTCCCTGGCTGCCAACCTCATCATTGCGCTCATCGAGCTCATGAACGAGAGCTACGTGTTCAAGAAGTGGCACAATTTTCTGATCTATGCTGCCATTGAGGTGGGGGCGGGCTTTACTAATGCCGTTGGTACGGTTATCATCCCGAGGATGAGTGAAGGTGCCTGTACGTGCTGAACTGAACCACCCTCCTATCATTGAGTGGAATTGCATTGCCAATATGATATGGGACAAGCTGCTTACCCGTCGTAAATTTAGTCTATCTCTCTCTCACCGGCTTTGTCGCCATCTCGATAACGCTTTTGGCTTGCACTGCACACAAGCATCAAAATCCAAGGTACAAGAGCTTTCCGCCAATATCCTACACTAAAGGCAGCACATCAATGTCGCAATACACTGACGTTGACTTCAACCTCAATAGCTTTGTCTTTGGCCGATTCATAAACACCACCGGCTGGAACGACGGCGCAGCGTGGTTGCTCGGCCTGCTCCAAGGCGCCTTTACTCTGGTTGCGTATGATGCGTAAGTTGCGCCCCAACTCGGTCTTATCTGAGCAGCCCGCTCGTAGCCAAAACGCTAATCACATTTTCTAGCACGGTTCACCTCATCGAAGAGATGCCCAATCCTCGACGCGACGCTCCATGGACCATGGTCCTCGCCGTCGCTACGGGATCAATAACGTCGGTACAAGCCCTTTCTGAAGTATTTCATGCTCACCTTTGACCTACAGCGGCTTTATCTTCCTCATGTGTGCCTTGTTCTCTGTCCAAGACGTCAACGAGCTCACCACGGCGGCGATAGGGTATGTTGGCCTCCTCGAGCGCAATTCTGCTGATTTCGCATCCTGTCTTGAGGTGGTACTAACTCGTCAAGACCGATCGTGTCCATCTTCAAACAGGCAACCTCATCCAACGGTGGCACCGCCGTAATGGCGGCCGTCATCATCATCATTCTCTCCTGCTCGTCCACAGAGGTGGTGACGTCTTCCTCCAGGCTCACCGCTGCCTTTGCCAGACAAGGCGGGCTGCCCTTTTCAAACTTGTATGCCCTTCTCCAGTTCCTGGCGCTGGCCCTATTGTTTCGTTTGGCTCACAGATTCCGTCCAGCTTTGCCCGCCCCAACAAAAAACTCGATCTGCCTCTGAATGCCATGTTCCTGACCAACGCGGCCGTCATCATCCTGGGTTTGATCTATCTCGGTGCCGCCAGGTATGGCTTCTGCAAAACCTAACAGAAACATCATGTTGACTAGCGGGTAGTGCTTTCAATGCCATTGTGAACGCTTGCTTGTTCGGACTGAGCCTTAGCTACCTGCTGCCCATTGTGGTCCTGGTGCTCCGTGGGCGCTCCGTCCTCCCTCGAGGAGACTTTGCTCTCGGAAAATGGGGCTATCCACTGAACATCGTTTCCATTATTTTCCTCATGCTCATGTATGCGCCTGGCCCCCTTGACTAGAGTCAGCGTAATACACTGCTGACCCCCCCGTCTTCGGCTTAGCCTTGTTCTCACTCTCTTCCCTCCCGATGCACATCCGACAGCAGACACCATGAACTTCGCGATCGTGGCCATTGGTGCGGTGATTATACTTGCAACAGGTAAGGCAGCAACACCGTTTTGAACTTGAGGACGAAAGGTCTGACGAGAATTGAACTAGTGAACTGGTTTGTCCATGGCCGTAACCATTATCAGACCCCTACTCTTCATATTGTCAGTCTAGACGTTGCCGCAAGGCGACAACCGGAGGATCAGGTGGTCGAAAAAGCCTAGAAACACGGCTTGCTCTCTTGGCCCATCTCCAGCGGCGTGGTACTGTGAGAGATATACCGGAAGGAACTGGATCCTTTTTCGCCCAACCCGGAAAGGTGGCATTCGAGATCCTGCATCCAATGCCCTTCTCATCTGAGGTCAGGAACTCCGTCGGAAGCTCAAGCTACCTCGAACCGCAAATCTCTTCGCCTTCCACGCCATGGTATATCCAGCCGGTGTTACGTATATTGTTGCTAGAGTCGCGCCTCTTGCCCCTGACAATCCTGTCTTGAAGCGTTAATAGTTGCCCGGATGGCGAAGAACGCACATGGACGAATTTCTACCTTGGGATTTGTCCCACCCCTTGCCCCCAATACGAGCTCTAGCTTCAAAGTGTCAAATTGGGTATGCCGGGGGAGATACAAACCGTCCGTCCTGTGCGAAATACCGTATCCATCAACTTCTGGGAGCCAAAACGAACCTTCATTGAGCTTCTACGTTGATGTGGAGAATTCTCTTGTCACTGTCCAGACAAAGTCCTTACTCTTGGCTCTTTTCGAAATGCGTTTTGTGCGCATGCTTGCCATCTATCTCACCGCAATTTTGCTTCCTGTAGGATAACAAACTGAAAATCTAGCCCGCCGGCTCCCCCGTCTTCTTGCCAGCTTCACGTGGACCGGGGTTGAGCAAAGATCCTTTTGCAGCTGGTGCACAGATGCGGGAATTCCCACTCTGGCTGCCTTGCATCAGTATCTCCATTTCTGTTACTTCGACCTTACATTCCACTCACCTGCACAGCCGAGGATTTCTATCGTAAAGATATCGATACGGAGTCTACAGTGGTGGGCTTATAGATTGTCGACACTGAAAAGGCTCCATCCTAGGAATTTACCACGTGGATGCTGCCATCGCTGTGTTCAGCACTGCCTCTCCTGAATCCATGTAGAGGCTGGCTGGCTGCATTTTTACGCGTCTTCAACGAATTGACGCGGATGGGAGTCTTTGTATCCCTGGTTGAGACGCATGCAGATGTTGTATCGACGCAGGTATCCTCAGTTGAAGATTGAAGGCTGGCGGAGAACATGAGAGCTCGCTACTGGCTTCTCTGTACCAAGGATCAAGATTAGGTAAAGGCACCACAGACGCCCCTTCTGCGTCAATTGACCTGGTATCCGACCCCAGCACTCACACAACCGATAGCGAAGCTATACATATTACTCGGTAGGGAATATAGCACTACAAGAGGAGCATTTACAGCGATATAGCTAGAGAAAAAAGCTCTATTGGAAGCCGGCTAAAGTTTACCCGAGATTGGTGTTGTACGAAACGGGTCTCAGAATGCGTGTCCGTATACGTTGCGGTACGAGGAGAGGATCGACCCGTCTTCATGGCCGACGTTGTGCCGCAAAGATGTCAAGTGCTCGAGGGTGCCACTCGACCTATCCAAGCCTCGCAGTTCTTGCACTGTCGGTCGTGTCAGGGTCAGGTCCGGCCGAACAAATGCTCTTCAGAGGTGGCATTGATGGTTCATTAGTCAATTCAATCCTGCTACTCTGGGTAAGCTTCCTGGCTTCGGGATCCTGCCGGCAATGACACGCAGGGGTGGTGCGGCTAGCGTTTTGTCAATTAGATTTTGTATTCGTCTCAGGGTGGACGCCAGCTATGTACTCAACGTCAGAAGCTTTTCGCACGCATGCCACTTACCATTCCCGGGTCGCACATTGCGCAGGCAGCAAGGTCCTTATCTCGTACACGTTTGCAAAATGGCATGAGTCTTTTGGGGAGCTTCTTGTGAACGTCGTCCCAACCTCCAGTCAGATGTCGTAGAAGCCCAATGCAATCGTCAAACATCAAACCCCCTCTGATGTCTGCATTTGTCTACCGCAAGCCGAGTTTTCCCAAGATGCTGCCGTGGGGCGCAGTGGTCTTTGAATCACCGAAAACGCCAAGGATGCTCTTCCAAACATGGTCCGGGTCTTGACTGGCATCAACTCCGGACCAGATTCCCTTGTTCTTGTAATATGCCACCACAGGGGTTGTCTGTGCGTGGTACGTGCCCAGCCTCTTCTTAAGAGTATCGGCATTGTCGTCGGTACGTTGAATCAGAGGTTCTCCGGTGACATCGTCTTTCATGGCCTCTTTGGGTGGGTTGAAGACCTTGTGGTACGTTCGGCCCGAGGCAGGGTGGATCAATCGGCCGGTGATACGGGAAACGAGAAGCCCGTCGTCGATTTGCAGTTCGATAGCGTGTTTGAGGGGCTTGCTTTCAGCTTCGAGCATAGAGTCAAGGCCTTCGGCTTGAGCGACTGTGCGAGGGAAGCCGTCGAGAATGAAGCTGGACCTGTTAGCGACGACCGGACACCGTGCAACGCTGCATCCTACCCATTCTCGCATTCCCGGTTTGTGTCCAGCTCGTTTTTGATCATATTGATCATGATGTCGTCGCTGACGAGGCCGCCTTGATCCATGATCTTCTTGGCCTCCTTTCCCAGAGGTGTCTTTTTGGCGACTTGGGCGCGGAGCATGTCCCCGGTGGCCTACGATGGACGTAAATAGGTGTTCGGGGGCGCCCAGTATGTGAAGGACATACCAGATGACAGACGCAGTACTTATCCTTGATTCGTGGAGCTTGCGTTCCCTTGCCTGTGAAGAGCAGCTTAGTACACGCGTGTCGTGAGCACGACGGGAAGCTCACCAGCGCCAGGTGGACCAATGAGAATCATGCGCATCGAGTCTGTGAGCGACGGTTTCTTCTCTCCCTCTAGTCTTCTTTCCAACGACCAGACGCGAGCTTCGAGCTTGTGGACCAGGTCCTTCAAGTCATCGACATGTTGATCTGTGATGGGTGCCATGGTGCTGGGTAGACACGGAAAAGGGGACCTGACCAAGGTCGAGGAGGCAATGCACAAAGCTAGAGAGTAGGTCTGGCGTCAGTTGGGTGTATGTGAGGATGGGAAAGAAAAGAACGAGCCGACCACGACACCGAGAAAACTGCGGCAGGAACTTGGTGCTGCAACGAGCTTCAGGTCCGTCAATGAGTGAGCGAACGCTCCGCTTCCCCGAAGCTGCGGCTGCGCACGAGCTGCAGTGAGCTCGACTGCTGCCAAGAGGTCACGTTTTGCTCACTCACCACTCACCCACAACTCGTAATTAGGTGCCTAGGTACCGAGTACTGCCCAAGTTGCCGTATTGACTTGGTCCTTCTGCCCGGCCTCTTCCGACCTCTCTTCTCCTCGTTCCCGAGCCCTTCTTTCTAACAGGAACACAGATGTGCTGATCTAGTTTCTCCTCGACTGCGTAACAAAAGCTCGAGCACGCGTGCATCAGCACGCTCACAAAGACCAATTGGGATTGTCTAAGCCTAGGGAAATCCGGCACCATTTCAGAACAAGGACCCTATTTACCCTCAACCGGCCAACGAACCGCGTTCGAAAGCCCTCATACAAATTATTGGGAAATACCAAAGGCGTGAGTCTGAGTGATCATCGACGCCGGCTACGAGAACCCATCCAATAATCCCATGCGCCGTACTGTATATGTCGCTGATGCACCTGTCTAACTCGCTTCTCTACGCTCGAGCCTGGCGTCATGATTGTCGCGATAATAATTGGCAAAGCCTCGTCGATACCCCGACCAGCGTTGGACGCGAATGTCACGCATTTCTACCTGCTATCGCTTAGTCTTTCTTTGTTCTGGGCTTGGGAGACTGTGGTGGCGGAATTAGCCATCCAAGATGATGTCTTGATGGCCCTACTGTGCCACTACTGCCTCTTTCTCATTTTCTTGGACCCAGTCTTCCATTTTCTGCACAATGTAGCTTCGAAATGCGATGGCCACAAGACACGCCAACCAGACCACTCCGAAGGCGACGTATGCTGTCGACAACCCTGCGTTATGGTCAGACTCTAAGTCTCGAATCGGGACAGACCGGGATTTGGAGTGCCCTAGATAAAGGGTTGAGGGATACTCACAGTATTTCCGAGCATTTTCGTAGGCCCGTTCGGTTTTGCTGTTGAGCTCAATAAGCGTGCCGGCCGCCCAGGTCAACCGCTCGCACCAACAGGTCCTGAAGACACCCACAAGGTGAAATATCGTGCCAACGACCAGGACCAAGGCATTGCCGAACACAATGACACCGTATATCCACCAGGCAGCTTTCAAAGGCAGCTCGGATGTACTGGCCCTTTCGCTCTTCGGCTCAAGGCGGGCTTTGGAGGAGACGCCCAACCATGAACACAAGACATGGAGGTATGCCGTCACGAAAGAGATCATCACCCACAGGATGAAGTTGAACGACCTGCAACCGAGACCTACAGTCGGCGTCGTCCAGGCGATTGCCGCTGCACAAGCGGATGGAAACGCGATACAGCAGAAGCCAAGGAGCTGTCCGATGCAGAATCGCAACCAGAAGACCCAGTCCAACCGCAGGGTATTGAAGATTTGCCGGTAACTCGGGGGAGTCTCTGAATGTGCTGCCCACTGATCCCAGAGATAGTTGTTGACATACCTGTGTCGCAGAGGCGTGCCCATCGGATTATGACCGAATTCTACAATCCTGTAGAATGCTCGCCGCGCGACTTCGGGCCTCAGACTGCTCGCATAGCAGTTTCCGGCGACCCCGAGGACCAACATCCACGAGAACCAAACGCAGTACGCCAGGTCAAGAGCCGTATCCTTGTCACCAGTATTGCTGTAGGCATCGTAAAAGGTGGCGGCAGTGACGGCAAGCATGAGCACGACAGGTATCAAGATTCCACTAATGAACCCCTTGCGTGCGATGATCACCATCTCTATACCTCGGTCGATGGCGTCTTTTGCGGTGTACTCGTCGTAGGGACGGGACTGCGTAGCGGTTGGTTGCTTGGGATCAGTGGCTGGTAAAATCTTTTCATCACGACCTTGAAATGATGAAACCATCATCGTGCCGCTGTTTGGGGGTTCTGGCGTCGACAAAGTATCTTGGGGGCCGTCTTTGGGCAGCGCCTGTATAACAGCCTCTGTCCAACCGGTTTCCGCTGTGAAAAGAATGTCACCCGCGAGAACGGTGATCCACTTGACTCTTTCCTCCAGCCACGACATCTCTTGACTGCCACGTTCCAGGCTCCTCAAGCCCTTCGCGTCCGACCATACCTCGTGCAGGGCACCGAATATAGCGCTGACAGGATCACCCAGAATGCTGCCGTACTCTTGGAGTGGCTGCCATAGGAAGTTGATCACAGCTATTATTATAGTTATGACTGCACCATTCAAAGCCGGTCGGAGCAAGCCATCCGCCTCGAAGAGGTATTCCGCATCAGGGACGTCGCCGAGTGGAGACAGCATCAGCACACCGATGTATGGCGAGATATAGGTCGAGAGCGGCAGAAGCCACTGTTTAAGTGAGCTGTACTGAGACCCCCGGCAATACTCCTTTGCCCACGCCATACTGCGCATGACGGATGGGAAGGTCTGATTATTGCCGTAGTTGATTTCGGTGTTGAAGTTACAGACTTCCCATGGGTAGTCGTTCTCAATGTACTTGTGGAAATCCTGCCGCACAGCGAGGGTGCAACATCGTGCAATCGAGAATGTCGCGCCCACGGTAGGAAGGAAGCTCAGGACGACGATGACCAGAGAAACTTGGGTCAGAGAACTAAGACAGCGATGGGAGCGGTACCATCCAAGGCTTTGGCGGGCCATGGGCGAAGTTGAATCCGGTCCTTCTTAATGAGCCATCTGAGATGTGAGTCGAAATGTTAAGCTCATAATTGAAGTGATGGGCAGGGTCGTCGATGTTTGGAAGGACACAACGCTGCAAAGTAGTGGGTGGCCACTGCATGTCCAATGATCGGTGCATTCGTAAACGTGCTGTCACTTCCGGCCCATAGCGACTGGCACCGAACTGGCCAGGCCCGTCCCGATTGCGGCTCTTCAATGTTCTTTCTGTTGCCGATACGAGGGTTTCGTTCTGTCTTGGTCTCATCCCGGAACTGCAGATTTTCTTCGGGCTCTTCAGTACGGGTCTCGGGGTTCGTCGTTCGAAGCAGAAGCCGAAATGGACTAAAGGCGACTCCAAACAGAATCTGCAGCCGGATCGCGTCTTTCGACCAGCGCTGCTGTGCTGGCAGCATTACCCAGGGAGTCCATAGTCCAGATGCAGCTGGCCAAAGTGGGCTAACGGTCACGGTGAGCCGAAGACTTTTGGCCTCTTTAGCCCTCTTTAGCCCTCCCTAAGCGAGCCTCAAACGGCGACGGCGGCACCCACTTGACATCAAACCTTCTGCAGTACTTCCGAGTTCACGATGCTCGCAGAGGCCGCAAAATCGAGTGTCAAGGTCTATGCAGCCTGAACAAGATATTAGCATACGACAGAAGTTGTGTTTCTGTTGGCAACCAACTGCCTCCATTCCCTGAAATGGCACGTCAGAGCACTCCGCCTATCGCTCTGACCTTTGTGGTGTTGACCTCCACCTTTGCAGCTATGGCAACGACGAATCTGAACGACGTCGACATGAAGAGAGACGTGGCCAATCCTGCCCTGGTCGACCCAGTGACCATGCCAGAATGTCTTTTCAGCAGCTGCTGGCACTATGACGCCCCTCCTCCGGCCATTTGTCCTCTTGTCGATGGCCCTTGCCCTAACAATTCCCAGGCATCGGACAACGGCGGCAGCAAGTGCGGCGTGGAACAGTACACCAAGGAGTGCTACTGTAACCTGAAGACAGGTCTATCCTGTGCGTGGAGTTGTAGCTGGACGGTGTGGTGGGACACGGAAGACTGGTTCGCCAAAATCTGCCCGGATTCCCCAGCGCTCAGATTGGATTTCTCAGGCCTGCCAGGTTGCGCACGAGATTGCCTCGACGATGCTAGCTTCGGGTACGGGTGCCTCACACAGTCCAGCAACTGTTTCTGTTCGAATGGCGATCTGTTCGGATGCCAGAACAAATGCAGCACCCAAGAGGAATGGAGGCAGATCGAACAGTGGCTGCAGGACGCCTGCGATATCAGTCCGACAAATGCCAGGTCGGCGTTGCAACAAGGGTACTTCTATATTTCATCTGAGCCCAGCGCTGGACCTGTAAGGCAATTTGGACCGCCTAGACCTGCGCCTCGGAAGCCCTTGACATGGGGCGAGGAATTCATTCTGGCAGTCATTGGCTTGACGGTGGTCGTAGGACTTGGAGTGTGGATTTACCACTGTTTGGCAGGAAGAAATCGGCAGCAGCGCCATAAGCTTGCGTAGCTTTAGCGCGGACGTCCTGGCAGTGAATCGGTTGAGCTCCAGAGCCTAGACAGGCAGAAGTCGGGGATCCGGGGCAGCAGCGCTATGTCCAACTCTGGGAAAGGTGAAACGGCTTATCTTGTCGAATTCCGGAGCCTTCTCGTGTATCCAGACACCAACGGATCTATGGCCAACTGGGAAGATTCCAAATCCTCGGGAGTCAATCACAACCTCCTTGTCGTCCCAACCAAGAATATCCCTCCACTTCTCACCGATGTGCCTGTGGCCGACAAACATCCTCTTTGATTGTCTGTCCCAACTATTGGTCATGATGACAGCGAGTCCGGCTCCATTGGACCTGGACTTGTGCCCGAGCCTTGTCCAGCCAACGCAATTACTGTTGTCAAAGTACTCCCTTGGCGGACCATATGCATAGAGCTTGCGCGCGACAATTATCCGTGCGAGTTTTCCTCCGCAAGCTGGAAGACGAGGCCGGGGGCCGTGGTTCCCAAATACGTCTCCCCAGAAGACGCAAGGGGTGCCGCCATTCTCCCGAAGCAAGATCAGCGCATATGCCAGTGGAATGAACCATTCCTCCACTGGTGCCGCAAGAGACTGTGTTTCTTGCGTGTCGTGATTGGCGACGAAGGTCTGTCGAGTTGGCACATATCAGCTACGGCACTCAATGGACCAACGATCACTAAGGGAGACTTGCCACAGCATGGGCATGATCCCTTTGGACCAGGGTCCCATCAAACATAGTTCTCAGATCGTCCTTCCTGCCCTTCGAGAAATCGCTGAATGTGTATACTAATTGGACGTCGAATAGATTTAGTCTTCCGTGGAATCTTTTGATTACCTTCTCCAGGACGTCGGTATCAGTGTCCCAGTATTCCCCAACATAGAACATATTGCCGCCGTGAGGTATAACCGTGTCAAGGTGAGCAATAAAGTCGGCAATAAATGAAAGAGAGTAATGCTTGATGGCGTCCAAGCGCATGCCGCCGAGATTCAGAGTGGACGTGATCCAAGCCCCCCAGTTGAAAATGTCGGACCGCACGGCGGGGTGCGAGTGGTCAAGATCAGCGAACATTCTGTTCGAAGTCATAAGAGTGTGAGTAACCGTTCCATGAAAAACTCCTTGCACCGCGGGACGTGGTTGGATTCAATCCCTTACAGGTAGTCATAATTTCCGAGCTCCTTGCTCACATCGTGGGCCCATTCGTTCCTTTTGCCTTCGCCGACGAACTTGAAGATGCCCTGTTCCTTCTTGCGAGAGTCATAGTCGACCCCAGAAAAGTGTGTCCAATTGTACTTCATGTCCGAGTACTTCGTACCACGACCAGGGAAGGTGAATTTCGTCCACGTCTCGAGCTCGTGCACTTTCGAAAGAACCTTCGTCCGATCTGAAAGAGGGTGGATGAGCTCAGCATTGGCTTTCCCCACCGGAAATCTTGTCGCCGCTCACCTTTAGGATCTACTTTGACTGCCCAGCTTGTCTCCTTTGCATCCGCGGCGGCTTTGTGGTTAAGCACAGCATCCCACAGAATACCTATGCCGAGCTCATTTGCTTTGGCGCAAAGGCTCTCTAACTCCACTTTGCTCCCCCACCTGGTCCTCGAAGGCTTACCGTTGTCCTTCGCGTCGAATTCACCGAGGTCCCAGAGATCATAGATGCCATAACCGGCGTCGTGGATCGAGGTGGCTTTACACCCGGGCGGGATCCAGACATAAGAGACCCCCATGGTTAAAGATGTGGCAAGATAGACTCAAGAGCAGCGTAGTAGCTTGTGCCCGGGATGCTGTCGTCGCTCGCAAGACTGGGCAGGTACCACTCGAAGGCCTGAAATAACGTCCTGTTTCCATTCAAGTTTGTCGGCTCTTGAGAGGTCAGCCCATTTCAGACAACCTAGGGTCCATCCCGCACTGGAAGGCTCCGCAGCCGTGACGGGCAGAGCCATCAGGACACCAAGAGGGAGAGGATCCAGCCAGTCTCATCTTCCTACCTTCTAATCCAGGAGGCTGTTCACTGCCACTCAACGACCTCATCAAAGATGAAAGACGCTGCATAGCAGCAGTCGCTTCGGAGAAAAGAGGTCCGATAAAACCCAACAGTTTTCAACGGCCGGGCGCCTGGAATTCAGCGATGACGTCACCGGTAGGGACTGGAAATCACTGAAGAGTAATTAATTAATCCTCGATTTGAAAAGGGATGATTTCAATGGCATGGGAATATGAAAGAAAAGAAGACGATAATGGAGGTGCAGCACAGAAATCTACTATGATTGAAGAATGAAATGTTAGATGCCTACGCTGTCAGATCCAACACTGAAAGCGGGCTGACTCGGGCCAAGAGAAACTTGAGGGCACAAACAGACCAATGCGCGACCGCATACACGGTACGTACTGGGGCCTAACATCCTCCAGTATCAAGTTGCGTCGCCTCTGACAGAACACCGATGCTGAAGGGCTACGGCAGGAAAAGTTTGAGGTCGGTCGCTTTGCAATTCTCTTGAAGCCTCAGATCTGCAAGACCTGCCATCCCGAGCTGCGGCTCACTGCGTTTGCAGCAGCGAGACCTGGGTGCCAACCTCAGAAGTGCACCGCAGTCCAATATCCAGAGCCCGCTGCGAGCATATGCCATGGGACCTAACTAGAACTGATATTTGAACTCTGGCGCCCTGTCCGTGAACTCTCCCGCCGGAGTAACCACGCCTTGCGCACGAAGCTCTTCTTTCTTCGCCTCGCGTTTCTTGTAGAGCACTCGGAGGATGTTGAAGACAATGAACGCAAAGGCCAAGCTTCCCAGGGACCATGAGTGGCCCAGCACGAAATGTGGCGCATCGGTCGAGGCATAGATCTGGCCGGAAATGATACCGCCAAGATTGGTGAGTGTTAGTTGTGTCCCTGGGTGAATTGTCAGCCGATATGTGCCATAGGCAGAAGGTGTTCACTTACCCAAGCTAGCAGCTCTTTTGCCATCAGGTGCGACGTTACCCGACAGCCAGGCAATGTTGCCACCGGTGCAAAGGAAGCAGGCTGTGGCGATCAGGTAAGTTGCGAAATACTGCACTCCAACAGACACATCATCCATCCTCAGCAGGATGGCATATCCTGCAATCCCAATGGGAGCACAAACGACCATGATCATAAATCGTTTGTGATATTTGTCCGAGATGACGGCCCCAACAGCGTAGACAATGGCACCCCAGATGTTGACGGGGATCACGAGATACTGCGCTTGCTTGGTTGAATAGTGCAGTCCGTTCTTGATGATAATGGGCAGGAATGTTCCGAAGCCGTAGAGGATAGTCACCACGGCGATCTGACTGACTCCGTGTAACCACGTCTTGGTGTCCTTCCACGCGAGTTTGAGGTCGTTCATCTTGTAGTGGCCATCACCTCCAGAATAGGACTCCGACAACTCAGCGCGGATTGCCATGATCTTTTTGTCCTCGTCGTTGAGGAAGTACGCCGTTTGGTAGTTTTTGGGCACGAGATAGACGCACATAGCAGCCCACACGAGAGTAATAAGACCTTCCAGGATGTACAGCCACCGCCAACCTGGATAGCCGGCGACTCCATCCATGTAAAGGATTCCAAAGGCGATGAGCCCGCCGAAAGCACCGGACAGGGCAGACGCAACTTCGATACGTCAATATCTGGAAACCCTTGGCAAGCAGCATACCACTTACTGAAGAGATACGATATCCTCTGGGCCAACTCTTCTCTCCTGTACCAGTTCGCCAAAAGAAGAGTCATCGAAGGGAACAAACACCTGTGTGAACGAGTCATTTTTCAATTCTGGCCATCCGTGCTGACAACTTACCCCTCAAACCAGCCCAGCAAGATTCTGCAGACGCAAAGGCCAGCGAAGTTCTGGATAAACCCCATGCACATGCAGACGAGTCCCCAGCAAAAGGTGATGATAGGGATAACTCGGTGGAACTGAAGCCGCTTGACGTATAGCGATGTCGGCAATTCTGCCACCACGTATGTACAGTAGAAGATTGAAACCGCCGTCTGTAAATCTTGTTAGATATCTGCCATGAATTTCCAAAAGCGGAGACAACTTGCATTGAGCTGGTTGCCGTGTAAGCCGATATCGTCGGCCATGCCTTGCGTGGCGGCAAACCCGATACTGCTCTGTTTTTAGCGTCCATAGGCCGAGCAAGCATGGCTGAGATTGCGATAGTCTGATCGGGTCAATACAGAGCTTCGAGGGCACTCACTTTCCACGATCAAGGTAGCTGATGAGCATGAGAATCATCATCACCGGCGCAATAAAGAGATCAAGCTTGCGCCGCAACCTGGCTTCTTTCGCCGCGAAGTCAACTGCCTGTGCCGAAGTGCCATTCTCTGCATACTCCTCAAGCTCAGCTTTTTGCTTCAGCTCGTCGAGAGGCTGCTCCATCGTGGTCTCTTGATTCTTCTCCATGGCCGGGGCTTTGGGTGTGCTTAGAGATCCAAGAATACAGTGTGTCTGCACCATAGAAGGGCTCTGGTCTCGAAGACCTGCTTATGACCTTTCAGCCAGAAGTTGGGGTATCAGGTCTAGAATCAAAGCACGTGGGGAAATCCCATGCCCAAATCATTGTCGAGTGGATATATCCAGCTCAATCGGATGTTTGGGAGTGGTTTTCCTACTGTGGCATGAGGTACCCAGCGTTGCAACGCAGGCGGAACTCCGGCCAAGAACCTGAAGATGGGCGGGCAAGACAGTCTACCAACGATTCTTCATAGCCTTCTATCTGACAGCCAAGCCGCGTGTAATCAGTGGCTTGCAGATCGCCCCTGGAGCCATTGGTGGGTGATACCGGCAGGTCGTTGCGTTAAACCTTGAAGCGGACAAGCTCAGAAAGCAACCTTGTTGGCCGGCAATTGAATCAGGGTGTCCATTATCGAAAGTGCACCACGGACCTTGCAGCAGAACTCGGAGCCCACCATGGAAATCGTGCAGTGAGGTTGGGGTTTCTCCAATTACAATCTGATCCCATTGGAGAAAGTGACCGAAGCCCATTGTTGTAAGGCCTTCCATGCACGTCAACGACATTCGACCCTCTCGCCCACGTTCACCCCGACACGTGTTGTATTACGCGTAATCAGGTCGACTGCTGATTGTGACAGCCAAAGTGCTGGAACTAGAAGTTGGTGTTACCGAAGGACAGAACAGGCATAACCTTCACCTGCTCAGCCTCGTCAAGCCTTGGCTAGTCGCTCCGCCAATATGGGCGCGGCAACGTTGGAGGTGTGCAAACTGAGCTGAGTTGCGATCTCCAAAACTTCCATGATTTCCTCTGGTGTGCCTCCGTATTTCAGGACATTCTTCATGTGCAGCTTGAGCCCCGGGACATAGAGGTGCGTGGCGGCCGCGTCGAATGCGCAGTACACCAACTCTTTCACCTACGGAATCTGTCAGTGGGAGGAAGATGGCAAGGGGTCATATTGAGACTGACTTTAGGTTCCAAGACGCCGCCACCCTTGCCTGAGCCGTCCACATCCTTTAGCCATGGAACCGAGGAGAAGTTAAGGTATGCTTCGAAAAATTCTGGGTCGAGGGCCAAAAAGTCTTCCCAGAAGGTGTGCCAATACCCTCTATTCTTGGTGAAGTCTGCCTTCAGCTTCTCTCTTTGGGCATCAAAGGGCTTGCCTGCGGTAGCATGTGTCTCATAGATGCCCTCCTCTTTCATCACCTCCACCAGTAGCGGCACCCCGATGTTACACGCGTGTATCCCCAACGTACCGGTTAACTCGATGACTTCTATTATCTCTGCTGGTGTTGCTCCCTCTTTCAGGGCCGCATCGATGTGCTTCCGTACACCCGGCGCGTAAAGATGGGTTGCGGCGGCATCGACGGCGATGGACATGAGCTGCTGGATCTTGGGAGATAGGTGGCGCTTCTTTTTAGGTGTGGCAATGAGATCTACGCTCGCAGCAAAGAGCTCTGGGCTGAGCTGTGCGATACTCGCCCAAGAGTCATCCCACTGCTCTTCGCCTAACTGAGAGACAAACTGCGCCTTCAGTGCAGCGGGATCCTTCGACGCCGCCATTGTGATGTTCGTGCCGTTGTGATCGTGCTACTTACTCGGAGATATACCGCACTACTCAAGTAGGGGATTACCGAGTCTAAAGTATTGTGCCATATGACTGCGGTGGTTGTGGGTGGTGTATGCTTCGACGCCCACCTTACTGGAATTGGAGTATCGCAACGGGCTTCATACGAGAAACCAGGTGTGGGGAACGCAATGGTTTCCATTTCAAGATATCAACTCCACCCCTCTTGAACAGTATCTAAGTAGTCGGGCTGGGAGAGGAACGTCCATTCGAATGACTAGTAAACCGCGTGGCGGAGGCACCACCTAGGCAAATGTGCCATTCGCATCGTGAACGCTGCCTTTCACGCCAAATTTCTTCGAGGAATGCCAGACTCGAATTGTATCCCCACCGAGTTTGCAGGTGTTCGGTCCTGGATATGATCATGCTGAAGAAGACATTCCATCAAGACTCAAGGGCTTCCAAAGAACCTCGACCGATTCTTCGGGTCCTCTTCCCATTCAAAATCGTGTGCAAAGATGACCTCAACGCCGCTCTTCTCCAATCCCTGGATTCTCTCGATCGTCTGCTCTGCCAGCTTCTTGTCGGCATGAATGCAACAAATGTGTCCGTGCTCATCAAACCACTCGCCTATTTGCCTCTCATTGCGCATAATCCTCCTGTCATGGCAGGCATCTCCCGCTAGATACACACTGGTGGTCGGGCCGGTCCTTGCAAGCAGATTGATGTGCCCAGGGAGATGACCTGGCGCGTCGACAATCAAGAGGCTGCCATCATGGAAAATGTCGAGAACTCTGGGCAGATTCCCTAAAGCTTTCCACTCTTGGATGAAGTCTGGAGCGTTTGGATCGAGAATCTGGTGTTTGGTTTCTTCGTCTATATCTTCGTAAGGGTTCGCAAGTTCGATGGTTCTTTCAGACGGCAACAGATCAGACTCAAAGAATGAGTGACTCCCTCGCAGCGACCCTTGCCCGCGCAGAAGAGCGTTCGCGCCGTTGCCGATCACAAACGTGCTTTTAGGGAAGTCTCGAGGCTCCCCGACGTGATCCCAGTGAACCTTGAGCAGCTCGTCAGCCACGGCTTCGTCGATCCTGCCGCCTACTTACGTGGGAATAGATAACGTAGTCAATGTCGCTGGGTGTCAACCCGCCCGCAGCAAGACTCGCCGTCACATCCGGAAGGGTCACCATGGGCTGCCTCGTTTCCACATGTTTCTGGATAGGTGGCGAGTACCTCTTGATATCGCGGCGAAGACCCAAATCAAATACTATCCTTGTCGTTCGATCGGTCTCTTGGTCTCGGTGGATCACCAGAAACGACAAGGAAGGAACCGTCCTTCGAGCAGTCTGAGATGCCGGGTGAACAAAGAACCGTTCGGGGAGTGAGAAATGACCTCCCGAAAGCGCGTAGACCTCGACGGTGGCTTCAGATGGGCTCTCTGGCGGCGACGGGGGCGTCTGCTGCGGATAGACGGAAGACATGCCGCCGCTCAAGGTGAGATGAGGTTATGGGTTGCACACCGGTCGTCGTGGACATGATTGAGGACACCCCAGGCTTTAGAAAGGTCGATATTGACCAAGATCGGAATCCAAGCCGGTCCCACTTGATGGAGGCTGGCCGTTGGGGTAAAAAACATGACCAGATGCAGCTTCAGGTTTGAGCTCTCGTTGCGCTTCTCCAATGAGATGTGCAAATCGTGGGCAAAAGTCGAGGGATGCTCCCACGTTCCACATGGCCAGATCTAGGGCCAGGACTAAAAGTCGGCAGCTCGAGTCGGTGACGACCCTGCGTCTGCGGCCTTCCTTGGAAGTAGATCTTTCGGTACATGCCACTCGGGCGCGCAGGAGGGATAATCAGGAATTCTAGGGTACGAGTAGAAGTTGGCTGGCCATCGATGCCTCGAGACACGTCGCAAATTCCCCCCGCGCTGGTCAAAGTATTCCAAACCACGAGGAGGCTCACCTTCTGTAGCCCGGCTGCCACAGAACGAGGGGAGCTCGTGCGTCTCCTACCTTGCGGACTACTGCGACAAGAACCTGCCTGGGCGATGTGCAAGGCAATCCGCGAACTTCGTCCAATCGCCTCGGCACCTCATTATTCTCTGTGCTTAGGGCCGCCCAGCGTTCCCCGGAGCGCCCAAGCAGCCCCGCACCGTGTGTTTCGCTTGGCCGTGCAGCCCCATGATTTCGTAGTGTCTGGTGCTTTTGGAACCCTGCACATGCGCCGCACTCTGGCCTCCGCAGAATCCCCAGAGAATCCCACGAACAAGCTACAATCAGATTTCTGTCCAGTTCCCGCATTGGGCTTCCCCAGATTGCTGTCGAGTCTAGAGTTCGTTGGCCCTTTGTGACATAATGCCAAAGCATTGAGCTCCTATGCCGCCAATGACACAGGACAGCTTCAAAGTGGACGTCAATGGTCATGAGTTGGAGGAAGACGACCGCAGCCAGGAGCCGCCCCCAAAGAAGCCGAAGAGATTCCAGTGCAAGCATTGCCAGCGACTCTTCGCGCGTCTAGAGCATCTTCAGCGGCACGAACGGACGCGTATGATCGTGCACCGGCTGATTCTTCGCGTATGTTGTTCTGACTGATCCTTAGATACCCGAGAGAAGCCCTTCGCCTGTAACCAATGTGATAGCAAGTTCACTCGAAGGTATGGTGACGACGAGAGCCGGTGACCGTCTGATACTAACCCAAGTCGAGTGACCTTCTAGTTCGACACGAGAGGCTGAGTCACGACGCCGAGCGATGGTCGAGAAATGGACGGAGTGGTCAAGGGAATGGCACCGCCGCCACCATTTCGTCGACAGCTCGGGTGCGGCAAGACAGCAACGGGAACCATGGGCTGGATCTTCCTGACGCTCCTGATCTGAGTTCGGCCGACTTCACTACTTCGCAGAACCTCGTCCCCGGCTACATGCCTGCAAATCCTAATGCGACCACGGGCGGCACGCCCAACGGCCATGATCTGTCCTTCGCGACGTTGCTCATGGCCGCTGAGCATGCTCGGCCTCAGGAATCCCAACCGCATGTTGCGCTCCAGCAACCAACCCACCTCTCGACACCGATATTTCCCGTCCCAGACCAATTTCTGCCCAACGCCACTCCTCAAGCATCGATGCAAGCACCAGTGGATCAATTGAACGGGATTGTCGGCTTCGACTTTGAAGACTCCCTGCAAGACCTGGCCAACTTCATGGACAACGGCGCGCTGTCGTCTTATCACTTCTCATCCATGATCAGCGCCGAGCAACCAATACCATTCTTCTCTCCCGAATCCTTCACTCATGCAACTGATGTGCTTCCGACCACCGAGCCTCGTCCTGCCTCCCGGGCCCAGCCTAATCCAGACCACCCCGAAGATGCAGGCTCATTCTCGCGCTTCGGCTCGCGCTTGCCCTCATTACAGCCAGAGGAGAGTCCGTCGGCACCACCAAATGAACAAAGCAGCGGCAGTCGTATGTTGTCCGACATCACCATTGAGGATCGACAGAATGTGTCGATCAAACTGGCCGAATTCGCTCATGTGGTGCCCAGCACTTTCCAGCTACCATCACGGCTGGCCTTATCGAGGTATCTGGCGGGCTACGTCAATGGCTTTCACGAGCATCTGCCATTTCTACACATTCCAACTTTATCTATCAACAATACCTGCATTGAGCTCATCATAGCTATGGCAGCAGTTGGCGCACAGTATTGCTTCGAGGGACAGAAGGGCGTCGAATTGTTTCATGTCAGTCAGTGTATAGCCATGCATCGCATTCGCCAAAGAGATGCTAGGCTAGCCGCATCACACCGGTCGGCAGAGCTGTCGCCGCAGTATTCCGGCCAGGGCAAGGGTAGCGACATGACCACGGGAGAAACACCACGCAGCGGTTCTATGTCAGGATGCTTAGGGCTACCATCTCAGCCCGATTCGGATTCGGGGATCCAAAGGGAAGACCTGATGCAAACAGCTCAAGCATTGCTGCTGCTGATGGCGATGGCGACTTGGGCCAAACACCGGGAGATTCTACGCGAGGCGCTCGCGATTCAGAGCGTTCTGGCGACACTCGTCCGAGATGATGGTTTCAAGAATCAACCATTGCCGGAGGACATAAGCTGGGCAGACTGGATCCGCCGCGAAACGACAAAACGCACGAAGTTTATTGTCTTCTGCTTCTTCAATCTGCATACGATTGTGTACAACATTCCGTCATTGATTCTCGCCTCGGAAGTCGACCTGACGCTGCCTTGTAATGCCTTCGAGTTCAAAGCGCCTACAGCCAGCAAGTGGAAGGAGGTGCGAGCTCGCTCTGGCCCGGAGGTTGGGTTTCAGACTGCCCTGCATCGACTGTTCTCTCGCACTTCGAACGATGCGAGCACCTACAACTCCTCCCTGGGAAACTACGTCCTTGTCCACGCACTACTACAGCACATTTTCTTTGTCCGGCAGATTTCTCGATATCGACTTGATCACGACGGCGATTTACGATCGGACGACGTTGCTGCGATTGAGCAGGCGCTCAGGAACTGGCAGCTGGCCTGGAAAAGGAACCCCGAGTCATCACTCGACCCGATGAATCCGAACGGCCCGGTCACCTTCAACTCTACGGCTCTTCTGCGACTTGCATACATCCGCCTCAATGTCGACTTGGGACCCGGCCGAGCCCTTGATACGCGCGACCCAGTCCAGATTGCCAATGCCTTCCGAGACAGCCCATCAGTGAAGCGGACACCGAAGCTCGTTCGAGCAGTCCTACACTCTGCTCATGCGCTCAGCATCCCAGTCAAGATCGGTATCCACCTTGTTGCCCAAACACAAACATTCATGTGGTCAATACAACACTCCCTTTGCACGCTAGAGTGTGCGTTTTTGCTAAGCAAATGGCTTGAAGCACTGAGCCTGCCAGATTCCGGTCCTGCAATCACGAACGACGAGCGCAAGATCGCCACACTGGTCAAAACAATGCTGGATGAGACCGAATTCGCGATGCCAGTGGACGTTGCAATGGACTCACCTGCTGCAATGAAATATCTGAGTGCAGGTGTCCTGAGAGTATGGGCCCAAGTGTTTCGCGGTGCTCAGACTTGGGCAATCGTCGACGTTATTGGGACAAGTCTGAATATTTATGCCGACATGCTCGAAGCTGGCTGAACTAAAAAGGACTCAAGCCTGGCGTTGTATACAGTGCGTGCAGTTTCCAACAGGGAGGCACCCAACACGGTCAATAGAGCTCCATTATCCAGAATCGCCAGCGGGAAGACCTATCGTGTCTCTCAGGTCCAGGCCCGACTCGTGCTTCTCTACACTTCTCGACAACCGCACGTTGACCAACGCTCCGTCAGCGTACCAATACGGATAGAGCCTCGACATTCGGACTCTTTGCGCCAGGACTTTATTGGCAAACCTACCCTTGGCGACTGATCCAAGCGACCTGGCCCTTGTAATGACAAACATGGGTCCAGTGGGATATGGACCGTCTGGGACAGCGGATTTGTACAACGATTCTGATTCACATGCTCAGTCGCATACCCTCTGGTTCGGATTCGGCTACGGCAGAACACAAGTGGCCTATCAACCTCGGTCACCTCCTCCGAGCCACATGCTCACTATCAACACTATTCAGATGGCAGCTGAGCTCATGGCAAAGTCCATCGCTATAATGGACGTCGAAGTACGGCACTTGCTAACGACAACGACGGTTCGAAAGGCATTCAATATGGCCACAAGAGGAGATCGCATGGGCCAGGATCCGGTCATGTTTGTGAGTGCAAAAGGTTTACGGCCCCTGGGCTATGTTAATCTCTGCTCAGAATTCCGTAATCACCAATCTTTTTCGAAGAAATCGGGCTCGTCCAGCTCATTCCTTGTTGCCATTGACCGACTTCTCCACGTCCTGATCATTCAACCACTTATACACAACCCGAGCATCCTTCCCCTTGTACCTCTCATCGCTCATTGCCTCATCGAACGCTGCGAGCGTAGGTTTATCTAATATTGTCCGCGCACCGACCATTTTTGCGAGGGAATTGCCCATTTCCAACACGTGCTTGCACAATTCAATCCGAAAGCCACCCTCGTACCCTCGGCTCGCAGGTGCATTGGCGTGTATTCCTGGAACGGGGTTCGATTGGGAGGTCACCCAACACTGTCCCCCAGATACGTTGATCACATCGGTCAATAACTTCAAATCCAAACCCATCTTCGCACCGATATTCAGCGCCTCAGAGGCCGCTAGACTTGTAATGGCTGAAAGATAATTGTTGATCACTTTGAACGCCGTGCCAGCGCCAACGTCGCCGCAATGGAATATACTGTCTTTCTTGCCCATGTGTTGTAAATACTCCTTGGCGTGCTCGAACGGTGCTTTCGATGTCGCGCCAACCATGAATGTGAGCGTCCCGGCCTCGGCGCCCATGGGACCCCCCGAGACAGGAGCATCCACGAAATCCAGGGTTGCTCCATTCGCGAGTTTGGAAGCCGCGTCCTTCGTTGCCTGTGCGACTTTCAAGATCGTCGCCGTCTCGATGGTCCCGCACTCCATGATCAATTTCTTTTGTGGGCTCCCATTCTTGCTCGCGTCGATGGCACCCTGAATCACACCCGTCTTTTCATCCAGATATACTTTCTCGACCGACGGTGCCGTGGGTAACATGGTAATGACCGTGTTTGCCCTTTGGACGGCTTCGTAGCCATTGGGGACCACTTCGATCGGGCCGTTCGACGCGTTCTCTTTCTGGAACTTGTCGAGCAGGGTTTGAGAGACGTCGCAGATCAGGAGGAGGTTGGATGAAGGGAGCTTTGCGCGTAGGTTGACGGCCATAGAGTAGCCCATCACGCCGATGCCTAGTCACGCGGTTAGAAGGGTAAGACAATCGCTCGTAAAACGGGGCGCACCTATGAAGGCCACCGTTGAGTCTGGTGAGTGCGACATCTTGTCGACGAGGAGGCTGGATTTCTGTTACAGAGAATGCTTGTGATGTATGGCTCGAGAATAGAACACAATCAGTGCTACTAGGGACTACGAGCTCAACTTCTCAAGTGCAATTTTCGAGAGTGTTCTCAGCCTCGTGGTACTCCGTACAGACTGGCTTGCAGTATGAGGATGCGAGATGTTCACTTGGTCACAAGCATCTTGACCCGACAAACATATGCTCTCCACCTCGGAGTTGAGGCCGAAGAAACTCCAAATGGATGGATCACCATCCTCACGGCAATGCGGCATTCCAGTGGCCCATGTGGACGAAGCAGGAGGGCCATGTTTGTGGTGCGAGGCATAACTGAAGAAGTGGTGCGGGCAGGAAGTTCCCCACAAGCGAAGAGTCAGTTGGCGAGGTTGGAGAAAGGGCAGCATTGGGGAAGGGGGAGGAGAATGGGAATTGGGGGCAGCCGAGGCTTAACCACAAGAGCAAAAGGGCGGGGTTGGATTGTCTTGGCACCACTGTTGCCTTCCCCAATTACGCTTCTCAAGTCACAAGGCTGTGCTTGTACTTCAGCCTCGTGGTTTCTAGAAGGTGGAAAGGTCTGACCGAAATGTCAAGAGTAATCGATAGCAACACTTCACAGTCTCCGTGCAGCCCCGCTGCTCTTCAAACTGGTCAATCAAGCCCAAGAGAAGTGCGGCAAACCCGCATGTATCGGTGACAGCCCATCTATGTCCAATTGGTCTGTGGCGGAAAACTTCTGGTAGGCCATCGGCAAGTGAAAAGCAGAAATGTCTACCAAAGAGGTAGGTATGTTGGATTCGTGGTACAGAGCTGGTCTCCGTCCAACTCGTCCGAGGTTGTCAATCAGCATTATTTCGCCCTGAAGCCGGAAACAGGTGGTCGGAGATGACCCTCAGAGCCCTGGCCTTCATCCATGCCTCAAGTGCGACAATGGCAGAACCATGCTTTTGCTAGATGCAAGGAGCTTCTGTGGCCCGCGACGAAAATTCACACCCTGACCGTGATTTGCGGGTGGACCAGCGAGCGACACGGCGAGCACCTTCGAGTCATGTATCAGGCGACTCCTTTATGCGATCCCATCACCCTCATTGCGCTACTGTTCTTCTCTAGTCTACGGTCCATCATAAATCTCCGAACACTTCCTAAGCCGTTGATAGCAAAGACCACTGGCTTCTGGAGGCTCGAATCTCATTCGGCGGCGCGCAACCATGCGTGCACTGCGAGCTCCGCGACAAGTATAGACCTATATGCAGAGTTGGGCCGAATCAGGTCTCGATATCTGACTGAAACGTGATATCTACTGTCTACGGCGTGAGCAAGTACCCAAGCTGCATCCATGGCTGTTCGGTAACAGATCCCGCGTGCACTTGCTCCATCGGTAGTTCTTCCGGTTGAAGCACGCCGAGACCTGCTGTAGCATACATGGCGGCCAGGGGGATAGCTGACCGCACCATGCCTATCTTACTAAGGGTGTCACAGAACTCACGGAGCCTCAGAGCTTCAACTTGGACGTGCGGCTGCATCGGTGGTGGGTTGTTGGCTCTCATTGGGTCACTGGAGCATCTGCAGCTAACTCGTTTGACGCAAAGACACCTCTGTACCTGTCTAGGCTGACCTGGGGGGCCAGTACAGCACGGTGACAGTTCTACGCCTCGCATGAGAAGATCCTGAATTGTTGGCAGAGAGTGGCTGAAAAGAGTAATCTGTACAAGTTGATAGGGTTCTCCCGTTGTGCCTGCAGGGGTCGATAGTACAAAGGTGAGGCAAAATGGTCGCTGAAAGTCCAAGACTTACTTGGTCGACAGGAGCATCAAAACCGAGAGTTGCAGCAATTCATCTCTGCCACGATCGTTTCAGCCAGTGGGGAATGGTCCGATATTCGACGTTGATGCATAGTACTATGTAATGCCTTGGATGAAACCTGTGAATTCAAGGCGTGAAGAGATTCCGGATCAGACGGGTCCTGACTGATGCATTGACAATGCAAACCGTTATGCTCTCATTGGAGTCAGATTTTGCGGCACTCAGATTGTCCCTAGCCTTCAGCCTCTGGTCCAGGGACTCAACATCGAAACGGTTTCTGCAGGGCAGACTGTAAATCAATCCTCCTCACTTTATAGCATGCTTGTCAATTCCATGTAAGGAAGGGCCAAGTTTCGAGACGCTAACATGACCTTCATCGATCGTGAGAGCTGCTAACATGAAGATCCAGCTGTTCGTGTCGAAGGCACAAAACACGAAGTACCGATTCTTACCTCCTTCGCCGCTTCTGGGCCATGTGCAAGTATCGCGGTAGTGCGGATTGTTGTTGTGAAGTACTGAAGCGTACAAGTCACATCGGTTTTGCCATTCTGAGCCCTACAGTGGTTTTCCGAGTGCCCTATACACGTTCGCCAGAGACCAACTTCGTGACAAGCTCGCTAGAGACAAACTTCGTGACAAGTACGACTATGCCTGATCCCTGACCTTGCGATCTTGCGCAATGGGCGCTCTGCTAGTTGCTCTATGACATATCCGTAAACCCTTTGGTTAATCTGCAAAGCAGGAAGCATGCAGAGTAAAGAGATGGATCCATCTACCGAAGGAGAAGGTTCAGAAGAATACGATACTCCACCGTACGGGATTTTCGTAACACTTGTGTGGATTGATACCATCGAGCAGGCGACCAAATCCAGACAATCCATTCAGCAAAAATATAATAATTGACAGAAGGCACAGACTCGTCGTCCTTTACAAATTTTCTTTCCTTCAGCGACTCATTCGAGAGGCAAAATATAGCATTGCCGACAGCACGCGTGCTGCAAAGGCTCTTGCATCTCGCCGTGCCCATATGAAGGTGACACTGACGCAACGAAGCAGCTCTCCCTCTTCTCTGTGAAGGTCCCTTGAAGCGTTTTTCCAACCCCTATACAACTATCTGACTCTGCATGCCTTGTTAGAAACGCCAACTGCAATGTTGGCAGAAGCTCTCTTCATGCCATCCAGCACCACGGCTATAGAGGCATATCTCGCAAGCGGAGCGGCCACACAATGTATGGTTTTCGCAGAATTGGCAAAGTAGTGTCGAAGCATCAGATATTGACCTCGCCAGACGATGGAGTTGAAGCGCCGAGACGAATCATTTCTGCTCGTTGAAAGTGGGAGAAGGAAGAGGAAGCGCTTGTCGTGACACGGCTCTACCATAATTACCACTCCGCACCGACAACATGACATGTGGAGCTCTAGTCGCCTCAATCTAACCACAGGCGAAGCGGAAAATGGTGTGCTGCAGGCGTCAAACAAGTCTCCTCTGTGTCCTTCCTTGCTTTTGGGAGGCTTTATACAAAGTATGTACGGCGAGAGCATGTCTCTCTGGCTCTCACAACTCGACGGCGTGGAATGGAGCATGACGAAATAAAGAAAGCCCATGGCCGAATCCAAGTACGATCAGACATCTGTTTTGACTCTTTTTGAATGCTAATTTGGTCTGCCCCGACCATGCTACACACAAGTTTGGTTGTCGATTCAGACGGTTGGGTTTGATTTCTCAACAGGACGGTGACTTGGATTCATCCTCCCGCGGGGATACACCCATACCCATGGCACAACATGTCTCTCATAGAGTTCCCGGGAAGAACCTGTTCGGATTCTTCTCCCTCCAGCCCTTGTCATGCGCAACAATAACCTCTACCTCGACGGGCTCGCTTCCCTCCCCTTGTATGACTGGACAAGGTTTCTTCAACAGTGGGCCAATCTTTGACAACGTCTGCCGCGCTTGCTCTGTGTCCACGTGTACAGATCTCAGCCCACCATGCCCGTCGTCGTACAGGGCGATACCTTTCTCTCCGGTCAGAATCCTCGGGTCGTGGCAGCAGTCACCGCCCAAATACACCCATTTTGTATGGCTCAGACGCGCAAGTAGGTTGACGTGACCGAACAAATGGCCTGGGCTGTCCACAACGTATACACTGCCGTCACCGAAGAAGTCCACCGTATTTGGGAACCCCGCGAATGGTTTCCATGCGTGGTCCGTCTGGGATATCGCTGCGGTGCTGCTGTCTCCCGACGTAGGGGGGAGCTCCCTCGTACGGTCTTTGGGTAGAAGGTCGGGGTTGAAGATGTCCTTCGGATAGTGCGGAGGTGCGCCGTTTGCGAGGAGATGTAGTGTCCCGGATCCAACCACAAACGTCGAGTTGGAAAAGTCGTCCGGTGTACCCTCATGATCCCAGTGAACGTGAGAGAGTATCACGATGTCAATGTCCTTTGCAGGATCCAGCCCTCCCGTTCGTAGACTGTCGGCACAATCCGGATGAAGTATAGTCGGCTGGCGATTTTTAATGTGGGCTTGTTGGGCTGCAGGATACTTCGATAGGTCGCGCTTCAACCCCAGGTCGAAGACCAGTTTCGTGACTTTGCCATCTCCAGAAGGATGCTGTATCAGGAACGACAATGAAGGTACTGTTGCTCGCTTCTCCGGATCGGCGTCGGTAATAAATAAACTCTCAGGCAAGGTGAGCTGTCCTGCCTCCAGTGCGGACACAGTCACATAGACTTCGTCGTTACCTAAGGAGCCCATTGTTGCAAGCAGCGGAGAGCACTAAAAACCGAGGTCTGACAGGCTGTACGCTCTCAAACATTGGCAATGAATTGGGACTATGTAGACGAGATGTTGTCGACTTCCCCACCATGGAGGCGACATGCTCTTGGGGAACCGGTTCCGATGGACGGAGCACTCCAACTGTGGAAGGGATCTGGAAATCGTGCTCTGCTCCCTGCCTCCAATACTACAGATGCCCGCCCACTAACCAGGTCAGTCAACTAAAGTAACATCGGCGTATCGCAATATCACGTTGGGCCATAGGTTCCCGTTACCATCAACACACCAATCCTCCATGCTTTCTAGGTCAAGTGTACGCCTGAAGCAAATTCTTGAATCATCCTCCGTGGCGGTCGAGATCGCGCTGTCAACACTGCGTCTGCTGGATGTGGAAGAGGCCGACCCATAAGATGAGTCCGAGGCAAGGCTGATTGTGTCCCAAACCGGGGTGTCCAGGAGTTGACTGTCCTCATTGGTGCCGCACGAGTATATTAGAGCCGACGGACTCCCTCCGCTCAGGGTGCTCTCGCTCTCGGTTTCGTCACAGTGTTCCTCTGGTCCTTGGGAGAGCTCCCAGGACAGCAGCCGTTGCAATGGGACGGTGCCTTCGTCGGCGTCGGCGCCATTCGCCCCCTCGTCGAGGTCTTCGTCATGGTCGACATTGAACCAGTCATCAGTGGACGTCGCCGAGCCATTGGCAGACCAATAGTCCGCTTCGCAATGACACATGCAAACGCTCCAGTGAATGTCATACAGATGGAAATTATCCCAGGTGTATTGTTGAGACGGTTTCCTGCCTCTGTGTTGATCTCCAGAGCCCTCTGGTTGCTCGCTGATATGCTTCCCGCAGTACCAGCACAGTTGTTCCTCTTGCCACAATGAGTTCTCAGCAATGAATGGTGATCTGGTCGGCTTGGGATGGATGTACTTCATGATGTAATAGGTGGATTTTCGTAGAGAAGTTAGTGCCTTGGTTGTGAGGAAAGCGAGATTGAAGAGGTGACTGAGGAAGGCCGCGCCAGTAATGGTATTAGCTGGGAATTCAATCGATGTTAAGAACGCTATCAGTTGATGTACATATCCTTCTAGAATACAGCGCACGGGATATCAAAGCGATGGTGAGACTGCGCTAAGGTCTTAAGTAGATGGCCTCGCAAAGTACAAGCGGTACCAGGCCCAAAAAGTGATAAATGACCTCGCTATGGAGTGTCAGGATGTCCAAGAAGAAAGCAAGGGGACGAGCAGAGTCATGGGAAGGTGACGCCTGCCGTCCATCTCGCCGTTGCCGTACCTTACAGTCGATTGTTGACATAAGGTGCGTCGACGCACACGGCAGGCACCGTGATGCTGTAGAAGCCCAAGAGATAGATCGTCTTTGATATGGATCGGGGGGCCGTCGCCCTGTTGGATACTCGTTGCTGATCGCGTGTCAATTGGTGTAATTGTTCGATTTGTACGACACAACGCTCTATACGAACAGGAGGCGTCTCGCGCCGATTGATTGCCTTGGTTCCGCCATGCCGCCTGCGTTCATGAAGCTCTTCCAACCATTACAGCATCCATCCTTCGCCTCTGGCGCCCCAGAAATCCCCGAGGTTCGCCAAAGTTACCATTTCCTCGAGTCCGCCCCAACGTAGCAGAGCTCATACTTGCTAGACGCAGATTCTGGTCGTACCATGCTGATGCCATAAGCTTGAGCTCGCGATGCAAAATAGTGTTCTGGTTGGTGAGTCGTTCAATTTCGGACTCTTCGTCTGGGGGCGGAACAGAGGGAACCGGGATATCTTTTGGTGGTGGAAGGGGCGGGACATCTTCCGGTATCTGCTGGAGATCTTTTTGATCATCTTCCATCTTCTTCTGCATATCTCTGATCATCTGATCTTGCTTCTGTACGTGCTCGAGCAGGAGCTTGTTCTTGGTTCGTTGGCGCTCGATAGCGATGATCATCTTCTTCTGAGCCCGAAGGGACGATTCTCGTTCTGTGGCCGTGCCAGCATGGGCTTGGGCACGCATTGCAGACATGATCGCCTTGAGCTCGTCTTCTGATATGATTTCTTCATCGTTGAGGCCTGCGATGGGTGCGTCTGCATCGGTGGGCGGACTAAGAGCGGTATCTTTGCTGGTGGTAGGCACAGCGTCGCCGTTGAGCAGAACAGCAGCAAGCCGGGCTTCCGACTCGGCCAATTCTGCTTCCTCCTTCTCGAAGTCCTTATCCACTGGTTCCGGAAGCTTTTCCTCCCTCGGAGCGGGAGTGACGCCATCTTCATAGTCTCTTAACCTCGACTGAAGCTCTTCCATGGCCTGGTTCTGTCTGGATAGTTGTTCCGCGGAGTCGTGGTATCGCGCCTCCAAGGTATGATAGTCGAACTCTAGCCTTTTCTTCATCTCATTCAGCTCGTACCTTTCCTGTTCTATGCTGGGCAAGAGTCGCCGGTACTCGTCGATCTCTCTCTGCAAATCGCCCGAGCTGGCACGTGCAAAGTCGGACTGCTTCAATTGATTCTGCAGCTCGGTCACTTTCGCTCTCAGATTGTTGTTCTCCTTGTCTAGGTCCTGGCTGGCCTCCAGCTTCTGTCTGTACTTCTCTGCCGTGTTAGCTTTGCGTGCTAAACGATCTCGCTCAATTTTCATCTCGTCGTAGTCATCCTGCAGCTTCTGTGCCTTCTCAGCCTTGATCTTGAGGACCTCGTTATTCTTACGCAGCTCTTCAACCTCCGACTCGGCCTCGAGTACGCGATTCTCCAAGGTTGCTATCAATGTGTCGTGTTTCGAGTCTAGTGGTCTCGTCGAAATGTCGGACTTGCCGGCGAGGACGGCAGTGAGGCGGTCGTTCGATTGCCGCAACTCGTCCTGACCGAGGTCGAAGCGTTCCTGCAGTTTCCCGTACCGCGAATGTGCTTCATCCAGTAGTTTCTGCAGCTCCCGCTTCTCATGAGCTATCCGTTGGTTGTCGGCGATAACTTTACCTAGTCGTTCTTCCGACTCAAGGACTGTCTCCATTTCTGTTGAACGACGTGGTGATGCTGGAAGTTCCACATCGAGGTCATCGACGAGGGCATTCTCGGCCTCGGCATCGTCGGTAGCTCCCACGTCTTCACCAGCCTCTTGCACAGTCTGCATCAATACCTCCTGAGTGGATTCGGCAAGCTCCTGCATTTGCTTCAAGTATTCGATGCGATCGGCGCAATTGATGGCAGCGACGACAAGGAGCTTGAGGAGGGCAGCGGTGTCGCTGAGGGAAGAGGATTGCGCAATGGCCTTGAGATCGGGGCGACCACCAGGGAGAGGAAGTCGCTGGCTGCATTCCTCGACGAGAAATATGGACAGGGCATCGTAGATATGCTTGAGGTTGGTCCATTTGTTGATCCACTGATCTGTGTCCGGGTTCTCTGGGAGTCTCCCAGGAAAGCTGAAGCGGTCAATCTGTTCTGGTCGCCATCAGTAACTGCACCGCAACCAAGGGAGGCATTCAAGCGCACGTAGAGCCTTCCATATTAGGTCGCCGTTGGTAAAGTCGTCTACGGTATAAACAGCATCTGCGACTGCAAGACTGTTGAACCAATCGATGAGTCCGGCAGCAATGGCTTCTTCGGTCGCCATGGGAGGGGAGTATGTTTAACTTGATGGCATTTCATTATTGCACAGGAATCGCGGAGTATTCGGCCTCAAACCGCATCGCACGGCCCCATGGTTTCGGTTTCAAGGAGAGTGAAGACGCGACTCGAACGGATCCTTTAGGGCGCGGGACGGTCGTGGTTGGTCGCGCTAGTATGACGTCGATGTCACTGAGATTGATCCTTCCATGTCAGTGGGAGGAGCGCGCAGATTGATACAATATGCCTGCGTCGAAGAACCAGTATCTACGTGTTTCGGTCTATCGATTATGTCTATTCACAAAGTGTAGTAGAGTCAATAGTTCTAGTTGTAAGTCTGGCCTCCCCGGGTCGAGGAGGAGTCCCTTCACAAACAGAAATAGCTGCTCAACATCACAGCACCGGGCAGAGTGTTGGAGATGCATTCGACCATGAGAGCGAAGAAACAAAGACTGGGGAGTCTTGAACACAAGTGGTCCACTCACAATGATATCACGACGCTCTTGAGGCAAAAGGAGCCATCCACGATGTTTGAATAGGTGGCGTACGTGCCTCGACAGGAGGCGTCTATCTGCCATAACCAGCACCCAAACTCCAGCAATGCCATTACACAATGACTTATACTTCATTTCCCGTTCATTTCACGCAGTTTGGGGAGCAACAAAAATCCCATTTTTCTATCGTTCAGGTCCTTCTGTGGCAACAAACTCCCCTCTTAATGATCGGAACTTGCAGAACCATCGATCTTGACCACGTAGTCGTCTTCAATATACGGCGCGTATGCTTCTGCCATTTCGCTGATCTTGTTGAGCGTTACTTCCGAGACTTTGGCGGCAAACCCTTTGATCAGCGCTATAGATGCGTTAGCCTGCGGTAAATCCTGTGAGCGCGGATGGGGGTTGAAGCATACAATACTCGTGCGTAATGATACCGCCATCCTTCCTGATCTCCGCCATGGCCATGTCGACAATGGATGAGGGCGTGTTATCGGGAAATGACACGACGACGGGCCTCTGTGCTGGAGGAACGGCAATCACCGCAGCGAACAAGGCGAGCAGGAAGGCAATCGGGAGGCGCATTCTGGAGGACTGCTGGTGTGGTTTGCAGATTTGGCGGCTGCCTGACGGCTCTGTGATCTTGCAATGGGACTTTAGGCGTACTAAGAGATCCGGCGAAGTGTCGAGAAAAAAATGTGGGCTATGCTCATTAATCTTGAGGTGGAAGTGACTGGGTGAGTGAATAGGTGGGATGGGCACGAATGGGATGACGGGGAGGGAGGGCGTCATTGCCCTTGGTCTGCAGGCGGCTAGTCGGCTTTCACGGCGTCTTTTCTGTCCTTCCATCACTCTCAACTCAGGCTGTCATCAGCACAGCTCTTCTACCACCTCAACCTAGTACCTTAAAGATCGAGCACTCCTCTAAGTCCCTCTCCAGTAATTCTCCATTTCAACCCCCTCCCAACATCCCCGATATTTCGGCTATCTACTTTGATTCTGTCAAATAGACCTGTTTGCCAGCGGCAGCCTAAGACATCGTCGAGAGTGGTCATTCCACCACGCCGCAGCTACCCCTCCCTCACGAGCGGCTCAAAGCCTTCGCTGTCATCCTGCGGCATCCTGCCCTGATTTGAGAGGCTGGAGGCACCAGAAGGGACGTTCCGGGCTGTGTTCTCGTCACGTCTTGGGCAGTAGGAGTGTTACAAGTTGAGCTGGGACAAAAGGAGACTCAAATTAACATACCTGGGGCGCCGCTTTGCATGGGTTTAGATAGCCAAAAGATACCACGACACTTTTTTTCTCTTGTTGTCTACCTCGCACAGACGCATACGTGGCTGATCTCGACGCCGAGTCACTACTTGGCCTCACAAAGTCAGCCCTCGAGCGCAAGCTCGTTTGACTCTGCCAAAGCTCGAGTCCTGAGGCCCTGTCCGGGCTTCTACTACCCCTAAACCATTTCTATTTTCCATTTGCGATCCATCAGTCTCCTTCTCTCGTCATGTCTGGTCTGCCGTCAGATGAGGTCGCCGAAGATTATAAGGGTTCTTTGGAAGACCTCGTGTCCAACGACAGATATCAGATCTCGAACTTGACCCTGATCGCAAAAGAGAACATCGAGCATGCCGAAGCAATCTCGAGAGTCCTACAGAATCACATCAACAGAGTGAGTCGATTCCTAGCGATCTAAGGCAATCACTGACCTCAGATAGGCACCTCCAGCACGCAAGTTGCCCGCTCTGTACGTTTTGGACTCCATTGCCAAAAACGTCGGATCCCCCTACACGGTCTACTTTGGCCGTAACCTTCATCAAATTTTCATGCTGGCGTATTCGCAAGTCGACGCTGTTGTTCGCCGGAAGCTCGAGGAGATGCTGAAGACATGGCGAGAACCAGTCCCAGGGTCACTCTCTACCACCCCCGTCTTTCCTATTGCAAGCACACAGACTATCGTCGACAGCCTCAACAAATTTCGAGCCGCCACGCCCAGCGGCAGCCGATATCAGTCCACTCCCATTCAGGGGCAGCCTGCTAGAGTAGCTTCTGTTCAACCATACCGTCATACACCAACCCCTCCTCAGTCTTTACCTCAGCTTCCGCCCAGTCTCGCTGCGCAGGTTCGGAGTCCTCAGCCACATGTCGCCGTCCCTCAGCCTGCGTATACACCGCCGCTGACGTATGGTCTGCCCTATCAACCTCAGCCAGCTCCTGCTTCATACTATCAGCCGCCTCCGCCCGTGCAGACAGCTCAGTATCCGCCTCCTACTCCTCAGCCTGGGCTCGTTGCTGGAGGCAATGTCGACCTTCAAAAACTACATGTCGATATTGACGACCTTACCACCGATGCCAAAATTGAATGCGCAACACACCCATTGGATACGGGAGCTCAACGGAAGCTGGCCAGCCTTCAGACGCTGAAAGAGATTTTGGACAGTGGCACTGCTTCAGAAAGTGACTTGGTGGACATACGGAACACGGTTTTGCAGAAGATGGCCGAGAAGAGGGCTATCAACCATCAATCTCCATCGCTAGGGCTGGTGCAGCCAGTTCACAATCCTTATGCCCCTCCCCAACCAGTTGTTCAACCTGCTCCTGTACTTGCCCAAGCTCACGCCCCTACTCCGGCCCCAACGGCCGTGTTCAATAGCACAAACCTTGCCGAACTCCTCCGTGCCACGGCGAACCAGCAGCAAACATCACAGCCTCCAAATTATCACCCAGCAGCCCAATCCGGTGTGGCCACCCCGCAGTACAATGCGCCGGCAGCTCCCCCCGTAGGCGAAAACCCGCTTCTTGCGCAGCTCCGAGCGTCCGGGCTCCTGTCTGCGGCGCCTACTCCACCACAGGGAGTGACACCGCCAATTCCAGCTATTCCCAACTTCACGTTCGATCCCAACATCGAAGTCAGACTGACTTCGGCCTCAATACGAATCACGCGGCCAACAAAGATTGCTGCTTTTTTGAGCGCGAGGCCGAACCAATGTAGTACCTGTGGCAGGAGATTCATGTCCGACGAGACCGGCAGAGAGAAGAAGGCACGACACCTTGACTGGCACTTCAAGACTAAGGCCAGGACGCTCGAGGCCGAGAAGCGAGGCCAGAATCGGAGTTGGTACGTGGACGAACGAGAATGGATTGCGAGCAAGGAGTACGAAGATGAGGCTGGCCCGGGAGATGCAAATGGAAATCCCGCAGCGGCGGCCACGAAGAAGAAAACGCAGGATTTTGTGCGAGCTCCAGCCGACCCGGTTCTACGATCATTACCCTGTCCTATTGATCAAGAGCCATTCAAAAGCGAATGGAGCGAGGAGGTGCAGGACTTCATATGGAAAGACGCTGTGCAAGTTGGAAATCGGATCTATCACTTGTCTTGCTATACAGAAGTGACCAAAGGCAGAGACAAAGATGGAGTCAGTACTCCTGTTGCAGGAATGGGGATGGGCCGCACAGCGACGCCTGATTCCGTTCTGGGTAAAAGAAAAGCGGAAGAAGACCCAGGTAGCATCAAGTCGCGGATCAAACTTGAGTCAGCCCAAGCGTAGTATGCTCGGTCGACGAAGCGCTCAGCGATGGCGTTGGTGGGCCAGTGACTGTCATTTTGACAAGACGGTATTTGCATAGCAAGCGAGGATGGGAATTGCGGTAGTAGAACGGGCAAGCTGAGAAGTATTGCTCACTCGGCAAGGCTGGGCAAGGCTGAGATCGGAGATAAGGCTCAGTGGTTCTCCGCATGCGCGTAAAGCTCGACGCATTGGCGTTTCTCCACAAGAAAAAAGTTGAAAGAACAAACACTGCTCGCTTCCTGTCACAGCACATTCTGCGCCGACTTTGTACCATAAATTTCCACTCTTGTTCCTTTCTTGAGTCAATCTGTCTCGGCCGCCTTCTTTGAAATTCTAGCAGCCGTTCCGTTCGAGTCGAGTCGCAGCACCATAGAATAGAATACATCGCAACCTTCTTTACCAAGCTCACTTCCGTTATCAATCTCGCAGTATTACCACTCCTGCACGATCCTACCGGGTAGACGTTAGATCAAATATGTCGCCTCCCGCCATGGCACCGGCCTTGGGAGTGGCTGGAAAAGAATACAAGAGGGAATCAGGGACCGCCCGTTTACTGGGATCAGGTGCGTCCGCTGCATTTGACGCAGACAGCTACGAGGTCCCAAACCTGACAGAAGAACACAGGCTCCGCCGGTATCGCCGAGTTGATGGTGTTCCACCCTGTCGACACAATTGCGAAGAGATTGATGAGCAATTCAACTAGAGTACGCACTGGGTTCCTATCACAACCGTCGCAATCTCATTGACCATATCCAGGTCACATCAGTCTCCGCCTTCAATAAAGTCATCTTCAAGGAATATGCTACAGCTGGCGCGCTCACAAAATTCACGTCTCTCTTCCCCGGCTTAGGCTACGCAGCCGGCTACAAGGTTTTGCAAAGAATATACAAATGTAAGATATGCAAGCCAAGGTGGCTTCCACACACTGGTGATGCGGGCTAACAGGGAGTCACAGATGGCGGCCAGCCCTTCGTGCGCGACTATTTGACCCAGCACCATTCTCAAGACTTCGACAAGGCCTTTGGAAAAGGAACAGGCAAGGCGATTCTCAATGCGACCGCGGGATCACTGATCGGCATCGGTGAAATTGTCCTCCTACCCCTCGACGTCCTCAAGATCAAGCGACAGACTAACCCGGAGGCATTCCGTTCCCGAGGTTTCTTCCGGATCGTGGCAGACGAAGGCATGGGCCTGTACCGGGGGGCTGGTTGGACCGCTGCGCGAAACGCACCTGGCTCGTTCGCTCTTTTCGGCGGTTCGGCGTGGACGAAGGAGAAGCTGTTCAAGCTGGAAGATTACAATACAGCGTGAGTACCTGCCCAAATACCCGCCACCTCGGACACAGGTTAACAACGAGACAGCACTTGGGGTCAGAACTTTGTCGCTTCAGTTGCCGGCGCAAGCGCTAGCTTGATCGTCTCTGCTCCTCTCGATGTCATTAAAACCAGACTGCAAGCGGCTTCGTTCGAGACTAATGAGTCAGGATTCTCCATCGTGGCCCGCATGGCTAAGAACGAGGGCTTTACTGCCTTCTTTAAAGGGCTTACGCCAAAGATGCTTATGACCGGGCCCAAGCTTGTCTTTTCATTTTGGTTAGCACAGGTTCTGATTCCAGCTTTCGGGAATGTCGTGTGAGGGGAGTCATCATCTACCGTTCCGCAAGAAGAAGGGATTATGTTGATTTTGAACGAGGCAGCTCCGGCCTCGACTTCCTGCGGGGCGGCCTTGATTATTGCGAGAAACAAAAAGGTGGCCATTCACGTGTCCGGGAATCGTGTTCAGAATTGGCGGCGAACTATGCTGGGACGAGGTCGGGGCAGATCTTTGCGAGGCGTTGGGAGAAACTTCGACTTCGTCTAAAACTGTGCCGAAATACGAATCTTCACTTCAACACTTCATCCCATGTCATCTGGGCAGGCGTCCCTTCGCATCCGGACCGCCAAGTGTTCTTTGGGACCGTCTTCAGGCTGGAGGACTCGACCTTTCCATGTCCTAACAGCCTCGCTGCCCCATCTGGCGTCAAAAGAGCCATAATTGACAATCATCCGCAGGTACAGCCTCACAATCACTATGGATGTATGTAGGAGCCATGGTTTTCCATCCTCCATCCTCCTCGATTACTGGTTTCAGACCTCTCGCACTACGCTCCACTACTACTCCGCAAGCCTCTGGAGCCTCTGCCAGTGACGGGTTAGCCAGACTTCCTCACATGGCATGCATTAATAGAACAAATGCACATGTATCTTTCATTCGAAGCGCGCGGTCCTGACAGTGATGATAGCTCCATTGGCACGCACAGAGACCGGATACATGTAGCAACCAGGAGTTGCGCCCCTCCAACTCTGCACCAACGAGGACATCGACAGTGATGGCGCTGTTGCCATTGCGGACCAGACCAGACAAGGCTGCCGAAGAGGATGCAGAGCCCCACTCCCCCCTTGAGGGAATCAGTCGGCTTCTAGACAATACGGCCATCTCTCAGTGAAAGCTCTTCGATTGACGCGCCTGTCATCTGGAGCTCCAGACTGCACGCCAGGTCGTAGGTTCATAGATTGGGGCTGATAGAGAGCGCGCGAGTCAGGCCACGACAAAACGGAACCTCATGTCGCCCCTAGATGGAATCGTAACGGCTAGGACGTAGTTCAATATTATTTTGAGGTTTTCCTCGAAATGCTCAGCCATGGTGATTGACCGCCCCATATTCGCCAGGTCGACTGCAGTTATTAACAACTTAGGGGCCTGGTATCAGCATTGTGCTCCGGGTAGTGGTCTCGTGCTCCCCCCTGAGTGGATTCAGCCAGCGCTACAGCTTCCTCTGGACTCATCATATGCGGCATCTACCTCGACTTTCCCGGAGTTCCCACAACGCTCACGCCGTTCCTGAACAAGGAGCATGTATTTTGCCTGTTCATACTTGCTCGCAGACCTTTTCACCCACCCTCATGCCGTTGGACTCTTTAAGAACTGTGCCACGACCGACATGTAATGCTCCGGGACATCGAGATCTATCACGATGTCAGGAACCGTCTCGAACTCGTAACTCTGTGACCGATAGCCCCCAGCCAGCCTCGACTAGAGGGGCTTTCTGGCCCGTTTTGGAGTGAAGTCCTATTGATACAGGTTCTCGGGAAATGGCCACACTTACTGCTGCAATGGGCCGCATTGGGGAACGTGTACCACTTCACCTTGGGAATGCCAGAGAAGTAAGGATATACACAGCTATCATCCACGGCTCTGTTAGTGGACAAGTCCTCTCGAGTACAGAGCAGGGAATATGGAGATGACTTGCCTGTCTCGCCCTTCGTCCCACTCGCCGTTGAGCACGAGGCAGGGTACTTTGATCTTGTGAACCTCGTCCACTATTGACCAGGTCCTGTCAACCGTTAACTTGAGCTGCTATCCACGGCGGTAGGTCAAAACGCGGGCTTTGCATCCTGTGAAAAATACCCCGGGGTGCACTCAGTCTTACTTCAAGCTTCCAACCACGGTGAACTCGCTTGGCCCGTTCATCGTGTAGTAAACTGTCTGCGAACATGCTTGTCAGCCGACGCTTCGCCAATACCACCACTAGGTACTTCGGAAGCTTGGTCGTACATCGTCCTCTTCCACATTCGCCATGGTGTCTGTAAGGTCCTTGGGGAACGGGTAGATTCTGCAGACATGGCGCTTGTAAAATTCTTCAACAGCCCATTTATCTGCCTAGACGTCAGCGTCGAGGAAGTCGACAGGCCCGCAGCCTGGCAACGCCAGCACCTACATTCTGGGTCGTCGTACGTCTTGTCCTTCTCATGCTTCTGTAGCGCTTTCTCGACGTCCGCAGGGAGCTGTTTCCGCCATTCATTGCATGATTCAACCCAAAGTTCCATGCTACTAGGTGAGTTGGAGATAACGAGACGCTTGAGCCCCTTGTGGCCTCGAATGGCGAACATCGCGCCCAACATCCCTCCCCTGACGTCCCCGGGGATATCAGTCTTCAGCGCTCCCAAAGCACCAGAGGCAAGGAGACTCACCAACTCTGGCCTAAGAGGTCAAAATCGCTGGCAATGCCCAGGTGCTCCAGCAGATTGTCAAGTTCTGCGATGAACAGCTCGGGAGTCCAGAAGTCGGTATCGAGTCTCTTTTCGCGAAAGTGTGTTGATTTGCCGCATCCGAGCTGGTCGTAGAGGACCACCGGGATCTTGTACTCTGTAGAGAGGTTCTTCAAGTTCGCCAGGTAGTTATGTCCCATGCCGGGGCTGTCATCGCCGGTTAACCTGCCATGTCCGACGGCGATTGAGGAGAAGGCGCCGTCGCCCTCAAACCCGGGCTACTCACCCTCCATGGAGAACGACAAGAGGCCGCCCCGTCGAGGAAGTGCTGAGATCACCGCATATCTTGTACCACGTGAATGCCTCGCCTGGGAGCCCGGGGTAGGAGAAGGGCGCCCTGCCTTCCTTCGACATAGTCATCTCCTGTGATCTTAGAAAGCGTTGTCCGTGTACTCGCCTGTGGAAATTTTCGGCGGACAAGGAAAGAGAATCAGGGCCGATGACATCAAGAAGAAGGGGGGACACCTCCCCGGAGGGAGTCATGTACTCGTACTATGTCGGTTTCCGGTCATGCAATCATCATCAGGCTCTAAGCGATGAGGGATGGGATGGACTGGGCCGTCCTCTACTCGTGCGGCTTGCCTAGCGTGGCAGAAAGTTCGATCTGGAAGTCCACGCGTGCATAGACATTGGAGCTCGAAGATCCGACAATGGGTTAAGCCTCTGGCCCAGTCCGCACCCAACCCTTGTCGTGAGGGTGTGAGGGTGTGAGCGCTTAGCGACCTTCCTTATGGGGAAGCCGATTGCAATCCCTTGGGGCGTGCTGAAGAGGAAACCCGAATTCTCCGGGTCGCTCTCCCTCCACGCGAGCCAGTGGCGCGTGGGTAATAAGTGGATTGCGGAGCCGGGAAAGGAAGGTCGTTTCCAGGCCTGGATACTGGGTCGACCATCCAGACGAGGCAGGTGAGGCAGGCGTTGGTGGACGCCCTTCGGTGAATTCCCGGTGCAGCTTGCGTACTCGTAACAGGGAAGCGACTTGACGTTAACAGCAAGAGATCTTCGAGAGCGATCCTCTTCTGGCTGCTCCCTGAGAGCAGCTTCCCACAGAAGTCGATAGGGCAACAAGCTTTCCGTTACTGGTGTATCTGTTGCCGACCATCGTGTCGACTTCCTGTTAGACCACGCGTTTGCTCAGCTGAGGCATCAAGAAACAGTTATAATCCTACAAAGGTGACCGGTATTTTGTGTGTTCAAAGCACCCATTCTGTTTTCATCTCTGGCCCGTTTCTCGTGGCTCCTTTCCCACTTCTCTGCCTGCCCGACATGGAAAGCTGTCAGCACTAGCATATAAGTCTGAGATTGTTCAAGGTAGCAATATATACATTGTGAAAGATAATCGTGGAATTTGCCGGACGTGGATGCCAGCAAGCCTGGCCGTTTCTGTCGGCGCATTTCCCCCTGCCGATATTGGTGACCCGTCACCGCCTGCCCGTCCTGGTATACCGTCATATCCCGAGCATTGTCTTGACCGCGCGGGCATGCAGTCTCACCGTGCTTGAATCTGGCCCGTCAATCGACTGTCAGAGGGAACGCTCGCATCTGACGAAGGCCCAAAGAATTCCGTCAGGTACAGCCTGGCACGATCACAAACCAGGTCCGCATAGTAGGCTGGCGGGCGAACGCGCACAGCGGTGGTAATAGCTGCTCTGAATGTGCACGACATGTTGTGCGTCAGATTTTTAGGAGAGCCGGTGGTTGCGGAATGTTCTCCCATCGGATGTGCTTTCTTTGTGCTCTAATAGCCTCTGAACATGTCATTCAAGACAACATAATAATGAGCTGATCTCCAATAATGAGCTGATCTCCCTGTGCCTTTCAGTATAGTTTGAGCCGGCACGAAGAAATCCTAGTTGCGCTCTTCGGTGACACCCCGGTTGACAACGGGCCCAGACAGGGGGTCTTGAACCTTTTCCCCGCGGAATTTGAGGCATAAACGCGAGTATTATGTCTCTTCTTGAAAATGATGATGGCCGAACGTAGAGGAGTCATCCTTGCGGCAGGATGGATTTTTCTGAACGCGGATTGTATGTGGCAGCTCATCATCCAGACTTTTTGATTTTGGTTGGCCATCCGAAACACCATCCCGGTGAATCGAGCCATGCCAGTCCATTGTGATTCGGAGAGCGCCTCAGAAAAGTCAGGAGGGAGATGCACTTACGATAATGTTGAGGAGAAGGTGGCGTTGGTCGTGTACTTTCCCATTAAGTGGCCGACCTCCCAAGGGGTCTGCTAGGGCGGACACCGTTTCCTACCTGCGTTCTTGACGGCTAATCTCTGCATGTCACCGTGCGAGATGTCCGTCAATAGACGCGACACTACCGACAACGATAGGAGCCGTGTCCGATGACTCAGGGGTTGGATGGGCAACGTTCAGTCCGACAAGCAGAGTGTTGCCGAGTTCGATGGTTCTCAACTTCTTTGCCGTTTTCCGGAATCTGATTGCGACCAGCGAGTTTGTGATTGCAGCCGCCAAGCTTGAGGTTCAACTGAGAGCAACATCGGCGAAACAGTGGCGATTCTGAGCTCGTGCGAATCTGCTGGCAGCCACGCAGACATTGCTCGCCCTTGCTCTGACATCGCAGAGGAATTCTACGCTCTGAAAGACTAGCGAAGTTTCATTGACAAGCACCACGTGCACCAGCTTTGCCCCGAGCCTGCATCGCTCGGTTGGTTTTCACTAGTAATCAACTCGACGCTCATGGCTACAGCTGGTGTTGAATGAACCGAGCGAAAAATGAGGAACAGTGGTGAAGTAGAGGCGGACGTCTAGGCATGCGGAAGACTGGCTCAGAGCTGCGTTTGATGATACTCAACTCACCTAGCTGCTGGTGTCCATCCATCAATCCACAGTATACATGGCTTTCTCCAGCTGCCGCTTAAGAGTAGGTGGAAGCTACAGCAGAGTCAAACCACTGTGATGTCGTGGTGTGGCGGTCGAGCAGAGAGACAATTTTGAAGTCATCGATGCCTGACTTTCAGGTGACTTTCGTGATTGGCTGCTCTGTCCGGAAACGGCCTTCTCTCTCCATTTTAATACCTCGTGTTTGACACAGTCCGTACGATCTACTCGTCCTGCTACAACTATCCTTGTCAGCCTCGTTGCTACTGTGACTGGGCGTACGACAGATTGCTTTGCCCCTCCATGCTGTGTAACGAGGAGCAAACTACGTCAGCCACGTCTTGTGATGATGCTCCATCCTTTCATCGCTACACTCCCGTTCATCCATCGCATCAGCAGACTGTTTCTCCAGGTGACTGCCCAGGACCGATCTCTCTTCATATCGGTGCCATTGATATTCGGTATCCGTTGATCTCTTATCGCCCGGCTCTGACTTCATCTCGGGTTCCCCGCATAGCTTTTCTTGGTCCTTGATTTTTGGCGTATTCTCTCATCCGAAAGACAATCGAGGTCACAACAGCCTCATTGAAACGGCATCCCACTCTCGAAGATGGATGCCAACGAAAGATCTTGGGTTGATATCAGTCGACGTGGGCTCATGGTGAGTTGTGCATATCCAATGTCCGCTCAATGGTAGCTTGTTCTTGCTTCGCGGGTGCCATCCCCGGATTCTCACACCACGCATGTGCATCTAGCTCGCTACAGCTGTAATCATCCTTGTCATCTCAGCGTAAGGCGTTCCGAAACTGCTCCTGTCTGTTGAAGGCCCGCTTGACATGGCTGACTCTATTTGGTTTGCAGTATCGCCTGGGCCAGGAGTGTACATTTGTTGCTTCCGATGCCCCCAGCCCTCCCCATTCTAAACACATTTACCGTCATCTTCGGCCCCTTCGTCATAGCATTCATGGCAAGACTCGGCATGAATGCTAGAACAAGCGCCATGTCATTTCTCTCACCAGGCGTCCGCTATCTCCTCCCTCTTATCCCATTTGCACTACTCATCCTCTCCGCCGTTTACGCCGTCCCTTCGGATCTGTTGGCCTGTGGCCTTGAAAGCCAATGGAGCCACCTCTTCCGAGCCAAGGACGAGAATGCAATCCGTGCCATTGAGCAGGGTCTGCGTTGCTGTGGGTTCAACTCGCTCCATGATCGTGCATGGCCATTTCCCAGTCATGACGTGGACGCAAGAGCTTGCGAACGGACGATGGGGTACACGGTTCGATGTGTAGACCCGTGGCGACGGCAGCAACAGGTTTACGCCGGCCTTGTTGCATTGGCAAGTTTCTTGAATTGGCTGCTGCTGGTGGGATCTTGCATATTCACAGATCCTGTCGAGATGCACTGACTCTCGGTAGCTCTTCGTTGATGTAGCAGCGCAGCCTAACCGACAGCGATTTCGCTTGCCTACTGTTGGTGTATCCCGAGGTGAGAGAGCCAGACTGCTAAGAGAACCGGAGGTAGAGCAGGACCGTGAGACGAACGAAGACAGCGAGGCCCCCTACTCAGGTGCCCATTAGCATGTCTTTCACACCGGCAGGTTCTCGTTGAGACGGCCAATGCTCATCCGCCAGTTTGTGTCATCGAGTGAACAAGACGTGTCTTTTAGCTCCTACAGCTATGCGGCCGAATGGCCACACAGACTGATGGACTTCCGAGGTTGTTTGTTCAAGGGCAGGCATAGAGAAACCGGCGATTCGGCTAGGTTGTGGGGACTGAAATGCTGCTCTCGAGCGTTTTTGGAAACATGATACGAAGCCACACCAGGAAGAGGACCTGCATTCTCATGCTCATTGTATTTGTGGGCCCTCGCAACTGGAGCCTTCATTTATCTCACCGCTTCAAATTCTTCTTTCAGCGTCTAGCTCTTGTCTTGGAGCGACTCGACTGTGGCTGCTTCATGGTCCCATGCTGCGTCGCTCAAAAACACGCTTTAGCACAAGGAGTCCCAAAACTCCAACCGGACTTAGATGTTTCAGATCTGTGATGCAGGTGTAAGGGCGATGCGATGGCCCGATGAGGAACCAAAATTCGAGCTCCATAGCAGTAGGCGGTGTACAAAACAAGGCGACGCGAAATCAACAATATATCAATGAAGACACTTTCTGTACATCCCTCGTTTGGCCCAACTTCGACCTCCTTTTCCATCAAGCTGTCACAACTGACTTATTCGAGCAACCAGCCTTGCGTCCGCGCCACCCACCTAGAATGTCCGCCACCACTGGGACTTGCTTGTGCGGTGCCGTCAAATATGGATACACCGGTAATACGAACCAGCTTGTGCTATCCTCTTGGACGCCACTGACAAATCTCTAGGTGATATCGCCTTAAAAGCATTTTGCAACTGTAACCTTGATTTGAGGATCTTCTGTCCGACCTACACGACTGATGAATTGCAGGTAAAGATTGCCAGCGGTGGGGTGGTGCTGCCGGCTTACCCAACGTCGTCGTGGACCGCTCGAACTTCAAGGTGATTGCTGGTAAGAGAGCAGGGGATCTCCAACGGGCACTAACCTCTGCCGTCGGATTGTGCTGATGGTGTGATGACAGGAACACCCAAGACCTTCGACATCGTGGGTGATAGCGGCAAGATAAACAAGCATTTTGTAAGTCGACACCTCTATCGATCTTGCCACGATCCTGGGAGGGCCGTGACGATCAAATGCATTTTCGCCATTAACTTGGAACACAGTTCTGTGGCGAATGCGGATCGAGCCTGTATTGCGAACTGGAAGTAATGCCTGATAAGACTGCTGTGAGTTCATCCAGGCTTTGAAGCGGCTGGTTTCCGATCTCACAAAGTCCTTGTGCTTTGATATGAATCCTGAATGCTGAGGACATAGCAGATCAAAGCAGGATCTCTTGACCAGCCTGATGTCGGACAGATGCAGGCAGAATTGTATACCAAGAGCAGGGTCAGCTATATGAAGCCGATTGAGGGTGCCCAGCAGGTTCCAGCGTTCCTTTGAGGCGAGTCGAGAATAAGTGGGTGAACTTGTGGCAAAGGATGACGAAGCTCGCCTCAAGAACGTATTGGCATGGCTGATAGTTGTTGTCAGAATGCATCATCGTAGGAATATTTCCAGGGGGCTCTTATGAGCATCTTGTCCAGAACCCCGTCCGCTGTGCGGATAATTGTGTAGCAACCTGGCGACCGTAGTCAACACGGTCATCGAGAACGCCGCCATTGTGGATGTTCCGGAACCCTTCCAAATGCTGAACTGAAATCACTTTTTCACAGTCCCATCACCATAGCCCCAATAAACACTGTTGAGCCGTAGAGCTTTGTTCCAAAGCGCCGGAAAACTATTGTCTTGCTCTGGATACTTTTCGCGCTGCTCTCTCTGTATCTTAAATGCCGTGGCAGCCAGGCCAGTTCCGACCGCAAACAGAGGATCGATGAACCTGCGGTGAAGCAACGGTTGTTAGTCTGACAGCTCTCCGGCGGCTTCAAGGAGGCATGGCACGCGCGTACTTAGAGATGAGCCATGGCTGAGCGACGGAAGCCATAGTACTGTATTGCTGTCGTTGCAAGCCAGGGGTTCTGACTCGCTAGTAATTCGAAGAGACCGAGTAATCGTGGTCGTTGGCTGTTGAGGCTCCAATGTCTTCAGCCTAGCTGTCGGGATCTGGTTGATTAATGGTACGAAGTACCCGGTACAGGAACTTGGGACGCTGGTGGTGCGGAGAAGTTGGCCCACGGCTATAATTCGGTCGATGGCGAGCACCATGGGAGCAAACCACCGATGGGTTTAGCCCTCTTGACTTCTTGTAGAAACATTGTTTCTTCCTAGGAGGGTCACAGGCGTGGACGCGGCAGAGGGATTATGTAGTCTGGGTGATATGCCAAGTTGCATCCAACGACTACGCCGCTGCCTTCATCAACCGTACTTTTCCAGCACGGATACTTTCGACCTCGACGCGACCTTGTTTTACGTTCTGAGCCAGCGCAAGCAGCGCAGCAAAAGATTAAGATGGCGGCAAAGCGTGACTTTTGAGTCAACAATCGCTTCCGATATCAAGGCTACGCCGACATGCCACCCCCATGGACCTACGCGATGTGCTTCCTGATCTCGACCTCAAACCTCATACCCACCTTCTTCACTCGCTAGACAAGAACGGCGTCTCCGTCTCACAGCTGGTTGCCCTTGCGCCTACGGAGATAGCGCGCATTTGTCCTCTTCCGCCGCGCGATGTTGACAGGCTAGCCAGGGATGTTGTCAAGGCTCTTCAGCAAGATGTGCTGAGAGGTGTAAAAAAGAAACGCAAGAATACAGCAGACACGTCAGGCGAATATCAAACCAAGGCAAGAAAGATCAACAACAATGAGCAAGCTGGGATCAAGACGCTTGACTTGAATCTTGACAAAGCACTGAATGGAGGCATCCAGCCTGGTCACATTACAGAGGTGGTGGGGGAATCCCGCACCGGAAAGACCACATTCGCTCTGGGATTGTTGCTTTCGGTCCAGCTTGCTCCGCCTATTGGACTGGGGAAAGCTGGGATCTTTGTCACTTCTGAAGGACCTCTCAACACTAAGCGCCTACATCAGATGATATCGTCGTACGCTGACCTCCCGCCGAAGCAACGACCGTCACTCGATCATGTTCATACAATCACTGTCACTGATCTAGAAGCGCAGGAACACATCCTTCGTTACCAACTACCCGTTGCGGTTCAGCGGTATAACGTCGGATTGGTGGTTCTGGATTCGGTCACCGCGAATTTTCGAGCGGAATATGGCACCCGCACACCTGCTCAGCTTGCTGATCGAGCAGTTGAGTTGACCAATCTAGGTAACATACTGAGACAGATCGCTGTCGAACATCACCTCGCGATTGTGGTCACGAATCAGGTATCGGATCGCTTTGACGAATCCAAATCTCTGGTTCGTTTGGGATCGCCGGCAACGATCTCCTCTCCCGCCACGACTTTGCAGAATCTGCCTGCCGCAGTGGCGGAGCGTCGACACCAGACACAGAGCCTAGATCACCAACAGCGCTTCTTTACAGGATGGGGGGATGAGAAAGGGAACATGCAGCATGAACAGATGAAGACTCCAGCACTCGGGCTAGCATGGGCTAATCAGATATCTGCTCGCATTGTCCTTAAGATGGAAAGCGAGAGACAGGAATACGTCGGAGGAAGCATTTGGAAAGACAATAATCCAAGCCGGACCTTTAGTGTAGTCTTTGCTCCATGGGCACCCACAACCAAACCACCAATTCGGTATGAGATTGCACCACAAGGTATTGTTTCGGTCGAGGAACCTGAACAGCCGATGGAAGCACCAGGGGCGATAGATGAGGAGCATGCGGAGTTGCTGGACGAGGCGCTTTGGGCCACAGACGAAGACGAAGAGTTTCCGTGACGGAGTCGCGGTATTTGATCTCGTTGGACAAGGAGCATCGTCAATGAGAGGCTTTCTGTATTTTGTCATTCTGCAGTCTACAGCTTTTACACACGTGCAGGGCGTTTCCGATAGTGTGCGGTCTACTCGTACTGTTAAGCGGCAGCCTGCGCCAATGCGGGCAGCAGAATGAGGTAATGAGAGGCAACCTTCAAAGGATCATTTGATAGAGGAGACTCTGGTTGCGGTCCGCGTCTCATCCCTAATGTAGAATGTGTAGCCGAAGTCCGCGGCTGATTGGCCGAACGCCTCCAACTTGACGCTTTGAGTTTCTGGTTCTCTCGACATCGTCCCGTCGTGGTGATCGAACAACCACTCATTTCAGCCCCCCTGCTCGCCGTGAACTGCTCCCTGATGTCTATAATATGGTAATGCAAACTTCATGGGCGAAACGCGATTGTCAGTGCTGCCTTAGTTCGGCTTCATCCTTATCTTACCGGCTCCGCGGCTGGTGGCGGAGAGCTGGTTTGTGTGGAGGGATGCAAGTGACTGGGCATAGCCAAAGGACAACTCCGCTCCTCGCCATCAGCGTGTGGAAACTTATGAGTGTCCTCTTCAAGTGACAAGGTGGGCTATTTCTTCTCTTTTCACACCTTGTACTCTTCTCGCACCTGATTTCGCCCAGCGCCTTGTACAAGGAAGGCCCAATATCTCCATCTGTCACAGGGTATTCGTCCGTCAATTACAAAATGGCCGTCACAAACGGACACACCGTTCCAAATAGGGTTCACAAACACCCGCTAGACCAACTGAGTAGCGACGAGGTCAACATTGCTCGACAGGCGGTTCTCGACGCTCGAAAGGCCGCTGTTATCTTCCGGAACACCTTTGCTGTTGAGCCAGCCAAAGCCGAGCTGGTCAAGTTTCTCGATGCTGAGCATACTGGATCTCTCTCAGCCGAAACTCCTCGACCTGCTCGGCAGGCGCGCGTCCAGTATGATGTCGTTTATGAAGATCGAAGCCATGAGTACATGGAGTCAGTGATAGATGTTGCCTCCGGCAAGGAAGTCGAGCATAGACGTGTGCCAAGGACCTCACAACAGTCTTTGACGCTGGACGAATTCAAGGAATTCAGCGACGTGTGTGTTGAATCCGAGATGTTTAAGAAGGCAATCAAAGAACTCAATCTCGACGAGAAGTTCGAGGTTGCCATCGATCCCTGGCCCTATGGTGGGCCGGATGCGGGAGAAGTCACTCCAAGGTATGCCGGCTTCGAGTCACGTCATCTGTGCTCTCTAACCACAAGTCTCAGATATACCCAAGGGCTATGTTTTGCTAAGCTGCGGAACGGCAACCCCGACAGCAACCACTATGGCTTTCCTCTACCCATAATCCCTGTCATGGACACATACAAGAAAGAAATCATCCGCATTGACCGTCTTGCCACTGGTGGCGTTGAGGATGGACTGAACTACGGAACAGCTGGCAAAAACGTTCTTGAACACTGTCAGCCTGCGGAATACGTTCCTGAACTGCTGGACACTCCCCTCCGCAGCGACTTGAAGCCTCTGAATGTGCTACAGCCCGATGGGCCGTCGTTTACCGTAAGCGATGATTCCCTGATTGAATGGCAGAAGTGGAGATTCCGAGTCGGGTAAGGACTGATTTCCAACACCCATGGGCTGGAAGCTAAACAGCATCTCTCAGATTTACTCCTCGCGAGTGTGCAGTCTTGCACGACGTCCACTATGATGGTCGTAGCGTGCTATATCGTCTCAGTCTGTCAGAAATGACCGTCCCGTACGGCGACCCTCGACCACCGTTCCATCGCAAACAAGCTTTCGATTTTGGTGACGCAGGCGCAGGCCGAGCCGCCAATAATCTTGCTCTAGGCTGTGACTGCCTGGGTGTTATCAAATATATTGACGCCATGCTGGTCGATACAGAAGGCAAGCCGTCGGTCTCTAAGAACGTCGTTTGCGTTCACGAGCAGGACAACGGAATCGGCTGGAAGCATACCAACTTTAGAACTAACCGCGCCGTCGTAACCAGATCAAGGGAGTTGGTTGTGCAATTCATTATTACTCTGGCGAATTACGAATATATATTCGCGTATAAGTTCGACCAAGCTGGAGGGTAAGCCGCTCCGCGCTAGGATATTTGACCCTTAGCTAACACTTCTCCAGCATCACTGTCGAGACTCGAGCTACCGGTATCGTGTCTGTGGTCAACATTGACCCCGGCAAGACCAGCCCTTACGGCAACGTTGTTTCTCCTGGTGCTCTTGCTCAGAACCATCAGCACATCTTCGCCGTACGGATCGACCCTGCCATTGATGGTCACAACAACACGATCTTTACTGAGGAGTCCCTACCTGTTCCAATGAACCCGAAGACGAACCCCCACGGCAACGCATACGACGTCGTTCGCAAGCCTGTCACCAAGTCAACCTCAATTCATGCCTCGCCCTTCACCAACCTCACTATCAAGATGGCCAACTCCAACAAGATCAACCCAATCTCTCAAAGACCTGTCTCGTACAAATTCATCCCCTCACCAAGCCAACTCATCCTTGCTGATCCAGAGTCCATCGTCGCAAAACGTGCCGCGTTCGCCCATCACCACGTGTGGGTCACGAAATACAGAGACAATGAGTTGTTCGCTAGCGGGGAATTTACAAACCAGTGAGTTTTTATGGAAGATCGAGACGTTCTGTAGTTCTCGGCCGAGGCCAGCCACATACTGACCGTTCTGTAGATCGCAGAAAGAAGAGGGCGGCGTGGCCGACATGGTGGCCCGGAACGACAAGGTCGACAACGAGGATGTGGTTGTTTGGAACGTCTTTGGGCTCACGCATAATCCACGTGTAGAAGACTGGCCCGTCATGCCGGTGGAGATCCATCAACTTCATCTTCGGCCCGCGGACTTCTTTGAGCGGAATCCCGCATTGGATGTGCCTGGAAACAAGAATGTCGCAAGTGTGGAGGTTGGGAGAGGGGCAAATGGCGACTGCTGCCAAACGAACGGCAATGGGTCAGTCCAGGCAGACCCGACATCTCATCTGCAAGGCTCCGAGGGTATCCCCGTTGCCAGCGTCAACGGGCACTAAATCCGTGACTCACACATAGAACGTCACAGTGGCGCCACGGACTGGTGCAGCGAACAGAGATTCCGACTCTGAATATCCTTCTTCCAATCTTCTTCGAATGGCCGCATCAAGAACTGGTGAAGACACGTGAAACGACGCGACTCATTGTTGGGGTCTCTACTATGCATTGAGCCTTGGCCACTGACTCGTGTCCATCGGCCCAATAAATGGTTTACGTCATCTGCGCCGCCTGCTGTTTTGTCATCTTGAAGAGTTCCAACAGTTTCTCCAGAAGACTCAATTGTCCGCAGTGTCTCAGCATGTCTCTCATCAAGCCTCGTCTCTACTTCTCTTTGATCTTGTTCTCGTGTGTGCTAACGTCTCACCATATTCCATCAGGACACAGCCTGTCGGTAGACTGAAACCCTCGATTCCCTCCGTGCCCATAACGAGCAGTGCTACCAGTAGCGATGAAGATCCAGTACAGAGATGAGAGCCTCGACTTTGAGGAGGTCCCCGATGAGACACTCAACGAGCTGGCTGTAAGAGCTGCGTCGCGCATTGGAGCGGATGTAGAACGCATATCGTTCTTTTTCCTGCCCAAGCCCGGTTTCGTGAAGTACCCGTTTGCGGAGCGCAAACTGAGCGACTTGATTACTCCCACCACACGAATAAAGCTAGTCGGGACGCCAAAATCGGAAGTCAAGAAGATGGTCGAGTTGAGCACCTCCAGCCGAAGAACTACTCGCCCAAGCAATTTCAAGCCGGTCAAAGCGAACAAAGTGCGGGACTGGAAGAAGGTCCAAGAAGAGAGCACCTACACATTTCACGCGATCGAACCGTTGCCGTACCTGCCCAATCCGGAGAAGAGCAGGAGGTATCTCGAGCGACTGGCCAACGATCCGGGCATCAAAGCATCCATGCGTAAGCACGGTTTCTCTGTGGGTCTGTTGACGGAAATGAATCCCGCCGAGCACACCACGCATGAGTCAAAGACGCTGGGCTTAAACCGCAACCGCGGCGAGGTCATTGAACTGCGACTGCGGACAGATTCCTACGATGGGTATCGCGATTACAAGGTCATACGCAAAACCCTTTGCCACGAGCTATCGCACAATGTGTGGGGAGAGCATGACCGCAACTTCTGGAACTTGACTAAGGAGATCGAGCAGGAGGTGGAGCGCAACGATACACTTCATGGAGGCCATCGACTCTCAAGCGAGGAGTTCTACAATCCAGACGACACCTATGACGATGCTGAACATGCAGACTCCGGGGGTTGGACTGGGGGAGACTTTATCCTTGGAGGGTCAACGAGCGAGGCTGGCTTAAGTCGTCGCGAGATCATGGCAAAAGCCGCGGAGTCGCGGATGCGAAAAGAAAAGGAGGCAGCAGAACGTGGGGATTCGCAGTCTCCGTCGTGACTTTGACTCTATCTCTAAGTGGGCTTTTGTGCGATAGCGAGGCGTTGGTGGCCTATATCTCGTGCTTCATGCTTGCGAATCTCTTAGCTACTGTACGGAGCAGATGGCAATAGTACTCGTCCACTGTACATATTGTGTTCGGAGAGCCATGAGTTGCGAGTACCTGTACTCCACACGGAGTAGATGAACTTCGGCCCCCGAAACAAAGAGTATCGTACGAGTTACATATCCCAGCCATTAGGGCCCCGGACCCGGCGAGCCGGATCTGGGCCTGGACGATCTCCAATTCGGGGCCACGGCACCCTAAAAATATAAACTCTTAGGTGCCTGTGACTTGCGGAGCCATGGCCTTTCTGAGATCACGAAGCTCCCCCGGGAAAGGCAATACGATGACTCGCCCCGGCATCGACTTGTCCGGGGCTCAAGCTGGGCTAACGAGGGCCCGAAAAACCACCAACCACGATCCGGGCATTAACGTCCAAGGGGAAAAGAAGGAGCTGTTCGGCTTCATCGCTGGGAGCCTAAGCACTACGAGCGCCTTTAGACCAAGATATACCGCGTATTGCCAATACCCCGAAGCTGCTGAGTGAAGGTAAACTCGTACATAGTCGGAGTACATATACTGGAAGACTGAAGAGTATATCATGCTGTAACTTTCTTTTCACATGCAGCAGTGATTAGCCTTACACCGACCTTATCAGCGTCAGAGATCGGCTTTTGGTATTACACTCGCTCCTATTTCCCCGAGCTGCTTTGCCTCCAACACCTCGACGGGCCGTCGGCAATCGACGTCACAACTTGACTTTTCACCTGTAAGTGACCTGCATTTCCGTCGCAGTTGAAGTCAAATCGCACTCAGCGGAGATAGAGGGGCTTTTATTTGATTCAGGTACGGCGCACACGGCAAAGATCCTCTGCATCTGTAGGGCCTTTCTTTTTGCGGGCTGCCGCTTGCCGCTGCACTGGCAGTGACTCCCGCCTGCACCACCATTCACTCAAGGAGCCGCCACGAGTTCTGTCAGATCAGCTCTCTCTGACTCTTTAATTCTTTTCCATTTTGTTTGCCATCTCATAGATCGATTCTTTTTGCCTGTATCGATACTAAATGCCTCTGCTAGAAGGTCTCAGACAATCCGCCTCGCCTAGTACGGGTGCAAATACCCCGAGTTCCCCGACGAGTGCACGTCGCATCAGCGAGGCATATTCTGACCTTGCGCGCGTTGCCATGATCACAAACGCTTCGAGTACTGCTCATGAGAGCGACTCTGTCAATCATGCGGCCTACCACTCGAGTTTGATGCCTCCTCCCAAGACCGCATTTGGCAGATCAGCGACAAACGCATCAACGAGCAAACTGCCCACCCAACCCGCACACGCCCTGGGAAGAGCGTTAACGGATACTCCAGCGCCGAGCGCACCTACTAGTCCTCAAATGTGAGTGCATATCCTCTCATGAGCACTGCTGGCGACATTGACTCATCTGGCGCAGACATGCCCGAAACAGTTCAAATGTCTCGGGGTCTGCAACACCGAAGATTCGCGCGACAACGCTCGATATCCCTGGCCTTACTCGATCGAAAGTCTCACCAAACGGTCAGATCTCAGAAAGAGATGTCGCTGCAAAACTCATCATCATTATGGTCGGATTGCCGGCAAGGGGGAAGAGTTACATTGTCAAGAAGATTGCTCGATACTTGAACTGGTTACAGCATCCCACCAGGATCTTCAATGTGGGAGATCGCCGAAGAGTGGCTGCTGGTGTTGGTCAGACCATCCCAGATCGAACGACTGCCGCCCTGCGGGAATCAGTACGCCGCATGAGCGCCACCACCCTCGGCCCTCAGAGCGTTGTGGATCATGGCGAACTCCTTCCACCGCCAGCGATCGAGACGAAAATCCTAGTGAACGGCGAGATTACAGCCGATCCCATAAGTCCGCTGCAAATGAACGGCTACAACGCGACCACCGCAGACCACAAGGACCCTATTCAACTCTCTGCGCCCGAGCCTATCGACCAATCTGCTGAATTCTTTGATCCTAACAATGTCAAGGCCAAACAAATCAGGGAACAGGTAGCGCATCAAGCCTTGGATGAACTCCTCAAGTACGTGCTGGAGGACGGTGGTTCGGTGGGGATCCTAGACGCCACGAATCACACCAGAGACAGACGTCTGTCCCTCGTCAAACACATCCGTGACCGGGACGAGAACATTAACATCCTTTTCGTCGAGTCTCGTTGCCAAGACCAGAACTTGCTAGAAGCGAATATGCGTCTGAAGCTATCCGGCCCCGACTACAAGGGAAAGGATCCAGTGGCCTCATTCAAGGACTTCCAGGCCCGTGTGCAACAGTATGAAAGATCCTACCAGAACCTAGACGAATTCGAGGAGGAACACAACATGGCATATTGCTCAATGGTGGATGTAGGTCGGAAAATGGTTACCCATCAAGTGAAGGGCTTTCTTTCAATTCAGACGGTCACCTATTTGATGAACTTCAATTTGGCTCCGCGACAGATCTGGATAACCCGACACGGCGAATCAATGGACAATGTCAATGGCAAGATCGGTGGTGATAGCTCCTTGAGCGACAATGGCAAGAAATATGCACAAGCCTTGGCGAAGTTCATTGGTGAGCAGAGGAATGCATGGGAGGATTATCAGGCGGAAAAACAGGCAAATATCCATTTCCCTCCGCTGCCGGGTGATACGACACCGCCGAACCCGGAGTACACGGCTCAGGCTCTTCAGGAGAGGAACTTTTGTGTCTGGACATCCATGCTCAAGCGAAGTATCGAGACAAGCCAGTGGTTCAGTGATGAAGACTACGACATCAAGCAGATGCGGATGCTGGACGAGCTCAACGCCGGATCAATGGAAGGCATGACATACTCAGAAATCCGGGACAAAATGCCTGACGAGTACGAGCTTCGTAAGCGCGACAAGTTGCACTATCGATACCCTGGGCCCGGCGGAGAAGGTTATCTCGACATCATCAACCGACTCGGCAAAGTCATTCTGGAGATCGAAAGAATGACAGACCACGTTCTCATTATCGGCCATCGCAGCATATGCCGGGTGTTACTGGCGTATTTCATGGGCCTTAAACAAGAAGACATCAGCGACCTCGACGTCCCTTTGGGAGTCGTCTACAGTCTTGAGCCGGTAAGCAAAACCACTCCCGTCACATTTGGGGAAGGGCTGACATCTTTTGCAGAGGCCGTATGGCGTCGACTTCAAGGCATTCCGCTACGACCCTTCTGTCGATGGGTTCCGACACGACCCAGACTACCGGATGAGGCGAGCAGTTGACCCACAAGCCTGATTTTCGTTTTGCCCATGCATTATTGAGCCTGATACCCCTATCTACATCCGCCTTGTCATAATGTCACCTTGCGTACCTGGATATATATCAATTATAGTCACACACCGCAATTGGGCGCCGCGAGACATTTGCTACGACTGGACTAATACTCCTTTTGCGCTTTCTGCAGGCAAGAATTTCTCTGGCAACAGCGTCCGGATCTTCCGACTCACATGGATTCCTGGATGGAATGGTAGTTGAACGTGTGTGAGATTTGCACAAAGTGTTCGCATTTCATGGGGACGGATACTTGGAGATTTGGCGACGGTGTTCAGGAACGACGGTATTTAGCGCGGTCGCTTTTCTAATTTCGGTGACGCTCTGTATGGCGTTGGGCGGATCTGATCTTTAAAGGTTTGTGGTAAGGAGCTCGAGCAGAAGAAGCGGCAGCGGAGATGATATGAAGTCTCCGGGGCCGTTCAGGAATTTGTGTCCGGCAAGACGGAACCGGCTATATCGCCACACATTCCTCCAGGGCCAGTCTACGCGCCAATGGGATCCGCACGCTGGAGTCCCTTGTCATACGCGAACTTTGCTAGCGTAGCAACTCTCCTCTGGTCCTACCAGTCGCCTACGAAGTGTGCCTGGGCTGAACGAACAGTGTGGAGCGAAGCTGGTGCTGCCCAGGCGCATAGAGTCATTGATTTAATCATTGCTGATAAGAGCGCCTGTCTGAGCTGATCAGAAGAATTTGCACACATCTTGCCGTGTTTCCGTCCCTGTTCTGCCCCTCCACTTACCTCCCTTCCCTCATATTGCTCGTTCCTGTTGTAACGGGCTTGAGGTTCTTCGTTTCTCGGACAGCCCGGGTGACCTTCACCAGCAAGAGAAACGCATACATGCTAGCATCAGCCATCCGCATGAAACTCCTTCATTTCGTTGGTCTTCGCATTATGCACCGGACAAGGAAAACGACCGTACAATAACAATCACTTACCACGGCGCTCGTCGTTCGAGCTCCGGCCAGCACGGGACACGCAAGATACCCGAGCGACCTGCGTGCGACAATTCGTTAATCCCCGATCATCCACTCCGCAATCAGTGTCGATATCGTCCAAATAAGCCTCCTAAAGGCTTGGTGAGTCGAATTCAATTCAAGCTTGTCAAGCAATTGTCTTGTCTGTTCCAAATTCACCCCACGATTGGACGAGGCAAAGAAGACACCACGAAGTCACGAGCCGGAGAGGATCGTTCCATTCCACCCATTCGCCATCATGCCGACACTTGTTCTGACGAACTTCAATATTGTCACTGCGGCCTTGGGTGGCTTTATCACCGTCTTCGCACTGGTCAGTTATTTGCTGAAAGAGCGCTTCTACCTTTCAGAAGCATGTGAGTGGCCCGAGACTTTTGCGACAGAAACGTGTGGCTGACATCCTCATCAAGTAATCTCGTTGGTGGCAGGTATCATTTTTGGTCCAGATGCAGCCAACCTCATCAGGCCCATGGAATACGCCCTTCACTCGGAAGAAAACCTCGACTACATCACCCTGTACTTTACGCGGCTCGTCTTGGGCGTGCAACTTGTACTCGCCGGCGTCCAGCTGCCAAGCATGTATCTCCGGACGGAATGGAGGTCACTCGCTCTGCTGCTCGGCCCTGGAATGTGCGGCATGTGGATGTGTGCGAGCTTGCTGGTGTGGGCATTTGTTCCTCACTTGAACTTCCTCCATGCGCTGGCGATCGGAGCATGTGTGACCCCCACAGACCCCGTCTTGTCGAACTCCATTGTCAAGGGCAAATTTGCAGACAAGAACATCCCAAAGCCATTGCAGAAGATCATCATCGCGGAATCGGGTGCGAACGATGGTCTGGGTTACCCGTTCCTGTTCCTCGCCTTGTACCTGATCAAGTATGTGCAGCACGGAGGTGCGGGACAGCCGGGCGGCGCGTCAAAAGCCATGGGCTATTGGTTCGGGGAGACGTGGGGCTATACCATCCTGTTGAGTGTCGTCTACGGCGCTGTTGTGGGTTGGCTTGCAAAAGAACTCCTCCATCTCGCCGAGCAGAGGAAGTTCGTGGATCGAGAGAGCTTCCTCGTTTTTGCCATCACGCTGGCTCTCTTCATCACGGGAACGTGCGGCATGGTTGGCTCTGATGATGTGTTGGCGTGTTTTATCGCTGGAAATGCCTTCACCTGGGATGACTGGTGAGTTTTCTATCCCATCGCCTTTGGGGGCCCTTGCTGACCTGGCGCAGGTTTCGCCGCGAAACCGAAGATGACTCCCTTCAGCCAACCATCGACATGTTGCTCAATATATCGGTCTTTCTCTGGTTTGGCGCGGTGTGCCCCTGGGCAGACTTCCGGGACAACGACGTCATTCCCATCTGGCGATTAATTCTGCTGGGGATTACCATCCTGCTTTTTCGGCGTCTCCCAGTTGTTTTCGCAATGCACAAGAAAATCCGCCAGATCGAAGAGTTCCAGCAAGCTGCTTTCGTGGGCTTCTTTGGGCCGATCGGAGTTTCGGCGATTTTCTACCTCTACGTCAGTATCGATTTTCTACGTCAGATCACCGTGGACGGTATCGTGAGGGACGATGCGGTGCGGCTCGAAGAGGTTATGAGGGTGGTAATCTGGTTTCTGGCCATCTGCAGCATCATCGTCCACGGTCTCTCGATCCCACTGGGCAAGCTCGGATACCACCTTCCAAGAACCATGTCTCAGGCGCTGAGCAGTGAAGTAAGCGAAAGTGAACCAGACCTTCATGTCGGACCGAGACACGGGCAAAGATCCACAAGTCAGTTACGGCCAGCGAAGAACAGTCGCCTCGGAAGAGACAAAGATCGCCGACCAAGCACGGGGGCGTTCATGATCGGTCAGGGACAGTCGACAAGGACAACGACGATGGACCTGGAAAGTCAGCTGGAGCCGGATAGGCCAGTAAATATCATTGAAGATTCCCCGGTGGGAGGATCGCCGGCTCCGACGACGATGGTGGAAGGCCAAGCAGATATTCAACTCAAGCAGCGAAGGGCAGTAGAATTTTCCACGCCTGCGGAGCCGGAGGCAGCCAAGGTGGGAAAGACCGCGACAGAAGAAGGAGATGTGGTTTGACCGCGGACTTTCCTGGTCCATGCTACGTGTTGTATGTATCCGGTGAAGGTGCTGTTAGCTGGCCACAACTAGATGTAAAGTCATGATAAACATGTCCGTACAGAAAGGGAGCTTCCGCATGATGGGGTTTTCAAGGGGGCATTGGCCGGAGAGACAAGTCCCGACCACCTGAGGGCACATCCCCCCTCTCCCCTCCCCCCTCCCACCTCAAACTCCACCACTCCCTGCACCCTCCAGCCAAACACCATCACGGCACCAGGGTGACTCCCCCATTCTCGACCGAAAGGAACCAGGTGGGTGCCTGTCACAACCACAGTCTCCCCCGCTCGCGCGACAAGAGACCGCACCAGAACGCTACCCTCCCCCCCTGCAACAACCCTACCTCCCCTCTGCCTTGGTAGCTCCCAACCTTGAGGCGAGGCCAGTCCTGTCACCGCTCTCTGACCCTCGCTCGCCCCTGTCTGTCTGCACCTCACCTTCACCTTTCTCTTCGCACTGCCTGCTTGACCACTCTACCTCTCCTTCAAGTGTGGGATTGAACTCACCGTCACAGACTACCACCACTTACCTCTCAAACGCGGTCCGGACGGTCACCTAGATGCTTGACCTTGGCCGTTGACCACTTGCCTTTCTCTTCCCGACCACGCTACACGCTTTTCATTCCGTCGACTCGTCAATAAGACAATCTGTCGCGACTTGGACGAACTAACCGGGTCCTCGGCCTCCCATACCACAGACGGCTCATGGCACAGCCACCTCAAGCCAACGACGCCTCCCGCGCGAGTCCTAGCCTAGCTACGTTGAACACCGCGGCAGGGGTCAAGAGAAAGAGAACCACGGAGCGGAAATTCTACGCTGTCCGACAAGGGAAGACGCCGGGTATATATGAGACATGGCCAGATTGCTTGAGCCAGGTCAGGGGACACAGGGGTTCAGTGTGTACGTGTCGTTAAGTGCGACTCGGCGCTGTCAGGTCTAATATCGTCACAGTCAAAGCGTTCCAATCACTTCACGAGGCTCAAGCTTTCATGGAAGGTAAATCCCTGGCATCCTCCGGCGGCTCGGGAGAGCAGAAGTTCTACGCCGTGCAGAACGGACGGGTGCCAGGCGTCTACACCGAATGGACCCAGGCCCAGGCTCAGATTCGTGGCATCAAGAAACCGAGACACAAGAAATTCAGTACGCGGGCGGAGGCGGAGGCGTTCGTGGCGGCAGGCAAAAAGGCCAACAGCCTCGATCCTGCAGACCATATCACCCCCGAAGAAGAGATACGGCGGTTGATTATTCAAAACTCAGCGCCCGGTCTCCAAGTCAATGGAACCTGCGGTCCCATCGACAAAGAGACAAACCTTCACAAGCCTGGTCGTGGGCCACTGCCGCCGGGCGCTGAAGATGGATATGACCCCAACATCAAACTGGCATCCGATGGTACGATTGTTGAGCGAACGGAAGAGGAGAAAAACATGACTAAGATGATGACCAAAGTCCCCAATCCACCAGGAATGCTTCGCATCTTTACGGACGGTTCGAGTCTCAGCAACGGTCAAGCTGGAGCCAGGGCAGGCGTGGGAGTCTATTTCGGACCCCAAGATCCAAAGTATGCCAACTCTCCATCCTCCAAATTAAAATCCAAGTCCAAATCCAAGCCCATTCGTTACACTGCCTCCAAGAAGCTACAGCCGCTCTACACCATGGACTGGGCAGCCCGTCACCGAGGCTATGACGATGGGCCAAAGAAGGATCGACAGCATGGCGAAGACGATGATGGGAGCGAAGCAGAAAAAGAAAAGCTAACGAATTGGCGTTACAGAAATGTATCCGAGGCACTCAAGGGCAGCAAGCAAACAAACCAGCGCGCCGAGCTGACTGCCATCTTACGAGCCCTGGACATTGCGCCCAGGCACAGAGAAGTCACCATCTACACCGACAGCAAGTATGCCATTGACTGCGTTACGAATTGGTATCGTAACTGGGTGAAGAATGGCTGGGTGAATTCCAAGGGTAAACCCGTGGAGAACAAAGACCTGGTGGCAGACATTCGAGAGAGGATCGAGGAGAGGGAGCAGCTCGCCAAAGTCACGTACTTTGTTTGGGTGAAAGGCCATGCCCAGAATGCGGGTAACATCGCAGCCGATCGTCTTGCGGTCGAAGGTGCCTTGAGTAGTCGGGCACTTGGGAATGGAGACCATGAGGGAGCTGACGAGAGGAGGACGAAGGAGGAGGTGGACGACGGAAAAGAACTAGCAGATGAGGAGACTGACAGAGCCTTCGAGGCCATGGAACGAGCTATGGAGGAAGACTTCGATGAGGAGTCGGAGTGAGAGGAAAGCGTGCGATATGTCCAACGATGGCAAAACACAGCGACCCAGGTATCTTGACCTCATGCTGGACGTGTCACACTCCGCGGTGCCGGTGAGCGGCGTACTTTGTACTCGAGCCGCAAGCAACCGCCCCAACGGGAAGACAACAGAGTACAGAGATCGCGAAAGGACCAACGGCTCAACACATAGTTGGAACCGATCCAGCGGAGGAATACTGGGTCGGCTCCAGTCTGACAGCTACCTTGCACCGGCTCAACAGCGGAAGACAAAGGATTAGGGAGGGGGGGCAACATCCATGAAGAAGCCCAGTCGCGTACTGCATGGTTGTCATCCCAGCATGCAGACCTGCATCTCCGATTGTACCAGGCACGGATATAGGTATTAGTCAGTATGCATACCGTGCTGAGGAAGAGCAAGTCAGCAGATCTGGGGATCAATACACAAACAAGGCGTCGTGCCCGCCAGGTTCCGGTCTAGGGGGCATGCTGTCCCCGCGTGTGCCTGTAGAGAAATCCAATGCCACGATCTTGGCTAATTGATCCGCGTCAAAGATCGGAGATCTGGTCTTCATGTGTTGTTACGACGACAAGCGGACAATAGCTGCCTTGGGTCATACTGACGGCCACTGGCAGAATGATACCTTGCCGCATCTTTCCCAGGACGGTGCTAGTTTTGCGGTATTGAATCTGTCGGTGGTTGAACTCCACTCAAGTCCTTTCCCTCTCTCTATAGACTTGCGACCTCGAACCCGCGGCACCAATGGCGACACGCACTCAGCCGTACGACAGTACAAGTATATCTCCTGCGGCTTACAGGATCGCACCGTAGGGTGGATGCCTGATTACCGCAATCGGTCCGTGAACGCGAAGCTGATTCATGGCGAGCCGCCCTCATCCATAACGATTCGATTCGCTTGCGCGCCAGACGAGATCATCGCTGCGTCTACCTTGATCGGGTCCCTTGACGACCACCGCTCAGGACTATTTACAGCCGCAGTTTACGCCTCCGCCTCGGAACACAAATCATATGGCATTCGCCTCTTAAAAAATGGGTCTGCTGAGAACAAGCGAAAGGGGATCAACGCCATGGCGTGCATGGTTGCCAGGCCCGTTCATGCGAGTACGAACAGTATACAAGGTGTTGATGCTGCAGCGGTCAAAGTGGTGGCTATAATATAAAGCCAGGGGGGTGAGTATCCTCAGGCCTTCGCGAAAGAAGCCCTGCTTTATCTCTGAATATCCGTCGACCTTGGACTCGCTCTTCCTGCGTCAGCTTCAAAACACAACATGGCGGTCTCCCTTTCGTCCTCTGGCCTGGCTGTTGCTGCATTGCTCGCCTTCTTCGTCTGTCGCGCCATATATCGAATCACACTCCATCCGCTTGCGAAGTTCCCCGGTCCGAAATTGGCAGCCATATCGTCGTTATATCAGGCTTGGTATGACTTGAGACCTGGGACATCATACATCTTTCAATTTGCTGGTTTGCACGAGAAGTTCGGTGAGGGCTTGCAGGCTCCGCGGTCCTTGACGGCGAGTACTGACGATACTAGGTCCAATCGTACGCATCACGCCAAATCAGCTGCATATCTTTGATATCGCCGCATACAATGAGTGGGGGTGGCCAGCTCCATGGGACAATGGCTGAGCTGACAGCATGGCAGGATCTTCAAGATTGGAACACGCTATGCTCGACATCGCGAAAATTGTACGTCCCTTTGCCGCTTCAGTTGATAGTCCTTGGTCTCGCACGAGTCAGCATAAGCGCTATCACCTCGTGCGAGTCCGAGTTCCCCCCCGTGCGAGTCGGAATACCCCCCCGTGGCAAAATTTCTGAGAGGCAGAGACTGTGTGATGTCGACACCGCTGGAGGAAGATACTGACGTTTTACGCTTCAAGATAACAATGAAGCCGCCAACGGATTCTTCAATCAGTTGGAGTTGAAGACAGCCAAACCATGGCGCGATGCATACCAGCCCTATTTCTCAAAGGCCGCTATCACCCGCCTTGAACCGTTGATCCACAGTCGTATCAGGAAGTTTCTGTCCGTGTTCGAATTGGCGGCTTCGAACAATGAACCTCTCGACTTGAGCATGGGCTTCCGCAGTGTGACCAGCGACGTCGTCACGAGCTACATGTTCGCCGACAACGGGTTCGAGTTGCTGGACGCGAAGGGCTTCCAGTCCTCAATCTTGATTGCATTGGAAGAGTACTTCAACTTTGCGCAATGGGCGATGTACTGGCCGACCTTCATGGCGTGGTTGACGAGGCATCTGCAGAAATTGACCACGGAACAGCAGGAAAAGGTACGTTTCCCTCCCCAGCATCGAGCGTTGCTCGAATGAGCATCTGGCTCGGGCGGCTCCTGCCAAAAAAGTCTCCCTTGCTGAATGACGGCAACAGTTCATGCCGGCCCTCGCTGCAACGAATTGGATCACCAAGGTAAGCACCCGGAGACTCTGCTTGCCGCTTGTTGTGGATCCCGGTTCCTGGGCTTATCTGTGCACCATAGCAATGCGGGCTCAAGGTGAAGCGGATCATGCAAAACGGAGGCTCCGAAGATGGAACGCCCACTGTCTTCGACGCATGGGCGAAACCCAACGAGAAACGAACATGGACTCCGAACATGAGACAAATGACCGCAGACGCCTTCACCTTCCACGGTGCGGGGACGGATACCACTGCTCATACGCTGACGACTGCGACATGGCATTTGATGAACAACAAAGAGTGTCTGCAGAAGTTGCGCAAGGAATTGAACGAGGCCATCACGGAGCCGGAGAATGAGCAGCTGGTCAGCTCAAGTGTGCTTGAAAACTTGCCCTACCTGGTGAGCATGCACTTGGCAGTCTTGGAGGAGAATGTTGCTGACCATGTCTTAGAGGGCCGTCGTCAAAGAGGCCCTGAGAATGAGCATGGGCGTGCCTGGCAGGTGAGCTTCCTCGAAGATCGAGACGAAACCCCACCAGTGCTGCATTTGGCTGACTTGAACTGCCACTTCCTAGGATGGGTCGCGTCGTGCCCGAGGGCGGAGCCGTGCTGTGCGGACAGAAGATCCCTGGAGGAGTAAGGAATCCAACCCCGTCTCTTTCCTTTTCTAGGACGTCGAATTTTCAAACTGACCGTGTCGTGCCCTCAACCTGTTAGACCGCAATAACCAGCGTCTGCTACTGCTACCACTTCGACCCCAAGTTCTTCCCCTCGCCTCACACATTCAATCCCGAACGATGGCTCTCCCCGGACGCGCCGCAGCTTGAGAGCCGCTTCATGGCCTTCTCAAAGGGACCGAGATCGTGCATCGGGATCAACTTGGCCTACGCGGAGCTGTACCTGAACCTGGGCTATATGGTGAGGAGATTCGATCTGGAACCGTTTGAGACGACGGCCAAGGACATGGAGTGGAAGGACAACTTTGTGGTCACGACGAAGGGCCATCTGAGGGTCAAGGTCAGGAGGGTCGAGGAGGGCGGCAACTGACAAAGAGGACCTGGGCGCCGAACAACAGAAAGCGGCTAATTCCTGCGTACACTGACTGTCGTGTGCAGCGCCCGCCCGCGGAATCCGATTAGGAGATGCACCGTCGTTCTAGGGATTTAGACATTGGGCTTTTTTCTTTCGTTTGAATCGGAAACACCCAACAAGAGGGATAAAGTACCCCGTAGTCTGAACCATCACCCCTTCATCCCAACTGTCGCTTTTCTGTCCGATCAGACCGAGAGCCACGCCCCACAGCGTCTAGACGCCGTCCAATAACACGCCACCGATTTGCTCTCGGTAGATCAGTCGCCGACAATTATCGGGGGGTGGCACGAGGGAGAACTCCGCATTACGAAGAAGAATCCGGAGCGTTGTTTGTCCTAATAGACATATTTTCCACCGTGGAAAGCTCTTGACCTTTTCTTCCATATGTAACTTGTTATATGATCCATTGCCCTGCGCGCGAAAGCTCCCGTTCTGCCTGAACCGAACTCAAGTCATTCTGTTCCCACCCGGTTTTTCCTTAGGCGTGGCCTACCGCAGAAGTCGGGGCAATCGGAACGCGCACCTGAAGCGCAAGCACCGGCAAGCATGTCGAAGCTCATAAATTACACGGAGGGTGAGCGAGAAACGGTTTCATTTTTCCCCGCGGACGATACCTACTTCTTTACGCGCGATCACTCTTACTAACGAGTTTTGTTGTTCCCCTCGTGCAGTCCAGAAACACACCTCGAAAGACTCGTGTTGGGTGATCCTGTACGGCAACGTCTGGGATGTCACCGACTTCCTGCCCAACCATCCCGGCGGGTCGCAGATAATCCTGAAACTGGCCGGCAAAGACGCCACAGAAGAGTACGACCCGATCCACCCTCCAGGCACCCTCGAGGAGAACCTCCCCGAATCCGCGCGCATCGGGCCGATCGACCCCAAGAGCCTGCCGGAGCCGGTCAAGCCAGCGAAAGATGTGGGACCAGCACCGGACACGGAGGCTGAGATAGAGAAGCCGCTCCAGGCCATGCTCAACCTGGATGAGGTCGAAGAGGCGGCCACGAAGAAGCTGTCCAAGAAGGGCTGGGCCTATTATTACTCCGCCGCGGACGACCTGATGAGCAAGCACCTCAACAACACAGTGTATCGGCAGATCTTGTTGCGGCCGCGCGTGTTCGTGGACTGCAAGGACTGCGACCTCCGCACATCCTTCCTCGGCCACAAGATGGATCTCCCCATCTTTGTCTCGCCCGCAGCAATGGCCAGATTGGCTCACCCGGACGGCGAATGGGGCATCGCCCAAGCGTGCAAGAAGTTCGGCACCATCCAGATGATCAGCAACAACGCGAGCATGACACCGGAACAGATCGTCAAGGACGCTGGTCCGGATCAGGTCTTCGGCTGGCAGTTGTATGTCCAGACCGAGCGGAAGAAGAGCGCGGATATGCTGGCCAGAATAAACAAGCTGGATGCGATCAAGTTTATTTGTCTAACCCTAGACGCGCCCGTGCCAGGAAAGAGAGAACACGACGAACGAAGCAAGTTCCTCGTCGAAGATACCTCTCAGGCCATCAAGGATGCCGGTGGCGCCGAGTTGAAAGGTGGTGGTGGGATTGGCCAGTCGTTGTTCTTTGGCACGGACCCGACACTGACATGGGTCGAGACGTTGCCTTGGCTGAAGAAACACACGAAAAAGCCCATCATCCTGAAGGGTCTGCAGTGCCATGAAGATGCATACATCGCCGCTCAGCATACTCCACAGGTTCAGGGTATCATCCTCTCGAATCATGGCGGCAGAGCGGCGGATACAGCCCCGCCTGCTGTGCATACTTTGCTGGAGATAAGGAAGTATTGCCCAGAGGTGTTCGACAAAATCGATGTGGTTGTCGACGGTGGAATCAAGAGAGGCACGGACGTTGTTAAAGCTCTCGCATTGGGAGCCAAGGCTGTGGGAATTGGTCGTGCAGCTCTTTTTGGCCTCGGTGCCGGTGGGATTGCAGGCGTCGAACGAGTGCTCGAGATTTTGAGAGATGAGACCGCCACAGCGACGAGGTTATTGGGTGCTGCGAAGGTGACGGATCTGGGTCCGTTGCACGTCAATACAAGAGTGGTGGAGCGGGATATCTATGATGGGCCCGCCAACCTTCCTGGTATCGAAGGCGCTATGAAGGGTCTGTGGGTGAAGGCGAAGCTTTGACCCAAGACCAGATGACAACGGTGTTTCGTGATATTGGCGTGGCGTTCACTTGCAGCGTAGGTTGTCTGCATTTCTGAGGGAATAGATGGGACTCTTGTGCTGTCGGTAAATATCAGTCGACGATTTCAAAATGCTTCTTGTCCAACCCCTGTCCCGAACCAAGACCGCAACTCATCCTTCTCCGTCTTGAGTGCTGATGTTCCATTGCCGCCGAAGTACTGTGAAATCCGTGTATTCTCGTCGTCGATGTCGTCCAGCCAATCTGCTCTCCGTGCCAGCCCATCCTTCTGCTCGAGCATATCTTTGACGGTTGCCCAACTCATCCTGCATTCGTTTCCGAAACCCCAGACAGGATCAACCGCGGATTTGAGCCAGTCGACACACCTGGCATCTGAGGGATACCCTGAACCCCAAGAACTCACCTCTTCGGCTTGGGACGGTGCAGCTTGCTGTTGCGTGTACGCTTCTAAGAGAGCTTCACAGCTGACGTCTCGGGTAACCTTGGCGACAACGCTTGCTGCACTCACGCAGGGAAAGAGACTGTCGGCCTTCTTCTCCACGGTGATCTTAACGGTCGGGAAGATCAACGCCAGTTTCTTCTGATAGACCTCGGGTTTTCCAATAGTGTCCACATAGATCTCGGTGACATTGACTCCGCGATCGAGCACACCTCGAATCAGCTCGACGGTTGCATCCATGGCCTGAGCGTTGAGATTGTACGATCCCCCATATCGCAGCATGCCGGCACCGATGTCCTGTGCGGAGAGGGATTTGATCGCCCACCCGGACGACTTGAACAGATCATGATCGCTGGTGCACACTGCTTTGGTCAGATTTGCTCGGACTGCCGGTGTAAGCACTTTCGAGTCGTCGAAGTGATACGTGTCGGCGAGCAATGATTGCTGTATCTCAGTGGGGAGGTAGTAAACTCCGTAGATCATCGGGCCAATGACCGGACCGCGACCGGCTTCATCGACGCCTAGGACGCATGGTGTTCCTGGAGCAGGTGAGGATTGACTCCTTGGCGTGATGGCTTCAGGGATACTGCTGTAGTGTGCATAGGATTTGCCGGACAAGAGTTCATCTCGATGGTCTTTTACAGATGGTGGAACAAATACTGTTGAGACGGCTATCTCGTCCTTTTCCATGATGGCTCTGTATTCTTGCAGTGATTGCTGGAGATCCAGCTCAGATGAAGCCGTTGTGCTGAGAACATGATGGGAAAATAAAGCGCGACACGAGCCCGCGACGCGTCCGCCGAGGCGTTATTGCCGCAGACCAATCATCTTTCACGTTGAGCCCCATTTGGACGCATGAAGCTAACCCCAATTCGGCTTTACAGACAACAAGATCGCCTTGATCTCAATCAACATTCAGGTTGCCTTCAACAATATCTTGCAGCTAATAGCTCCCAGTTGTTCCTCCCGATATAAGGCGCTTCACTCCTGATCGTCATGGCTTCGCGACCCGTTGCGCGCAGAGAACCTGCTAATGTCGACTACTCGGCAGTTGGAAAGGCAGGAAGGTGAGGACATGGGGATACTGTGAGTATGAGCTGTCGCTGACCGCGCACAGGCGCACTGGAGTCACTCTTGACCAGCAACCGCTCGATGCCTATGGAATGGAACAGATCTCAGCCATTTTCTCCTCGCCTCGGAAACCGTCCCCGTTAAAGAACATGGTGGTGATGGAGATTGAGGGAGAAGCTGCTCCTCCTCCGGCACTGTCTGTGCAGCGAACGGCCCGAAATACACCAGCTCGACCTCCTCGTTCGTCCTCGCCTAGAAAGAGCGGCATTAGTGGTACCCCACGGAAGGGCAACGGAGTCGACATATTCTCTACGACCAAGAGCTTGCAGGATGAAGATATCGAGGACCATGAAAACATCCCACACCCTGCGTCGACGCCGAGTCATGATGCGCAAAGTCCGTCGCCTGCCTCAGTGCGGACCTTGCAGAGGACGCAACCGAGGCGCTTCAGCGCAAGTCCGCCCAAGTCCCCCCTCGCGAACAGGATGACAATCAGTCCAACCCGACTGCACAAACCTAGAGCCAGTCTGGACTTACGGCGGATTGAGAATCAAGTCTCTCCCTCTATAGAGGATGGAGAGTTTGATGCATATGACGCAGCCACAGAAGAGTTTCAGGCAGCTATAAAGGGGACCATTGACGTGCCCCCATCGAGCGAGCACGTGGTAGGTGCCACGAAGACGGCGCGCGAAGAGCCGAGCGCCCCGGATATAGGCTTTGATGATGACGAAACCGAGCCAGACAAAGAGCTTGAAGAGCCAACAATCCCAGTACCACAAAACCAAGCCAACTCGAGGAAGAAGAGGAAATCCGACGCGATCGACCAGGACGACTCGGCCGCATCGCCCAAACCAATCAAAATTGCGAAAAAGAGAGGACGACCTCCCGTACTGAGAGACATGACTCCGCCGGCGCCGAGCCCTAAACCATTGTCGGCGAAGGCGAAGGGGAAGCAACCTCTAAGGGACATCGATGTGAACTCAAAATTGTCTTCTCGACAGGAGAGAGAACTTGAGGTGATTATCGAAAAAGTGAGAGCACGGCCGGGGCCTCCAAGATCATTGTACATCTTGCGACGAGAGACTCCCGCGGATGATGGCATAACGCACACAAGAAGCGGCCGAGTCAGCGTCAAGCCCTTGGCATATTGGCGGAACGAACGATGTGTGTACGGGACAAGCCCTGGCGGAGCAAGTCTGGCGGACGGAGCGCGTTTCCCACTCAACAGCATCAAGGAGATTGTGCGCTCTGAAGAAGTGGCAGAAAGACCTGACAGCAAGAAATCGAAAGGCAAGAAGAAGAAGACTGGCAGAAAACGCAAAGGCAAGAAGAAGAAGACTGGCAGAAAACGCAAAGGCAAGGCGCGGCAAACCTCCGCAGAAGAGGAGGGGGAGGGAGCAGAAGAAGACAAAAGCGACAGGTCAGGCTCAGACTTCGACCCTGACGATATCCCAGAAGACCCGGATGCCGAGCCATGGGAGACCGGGACCGGCACGCTGCGAGGCAATATCGCCATCTGGGACAATGTTGCACAAATGCCTACGGAACACGAGCAGGAGATCGAGATCGCCCATGCACCCGCAGCCATCCCAACCCGAGAAGTCAAGGGCTCGAATTCGCACGACGGCCCAACTTTCCGATATGCGAAGTTGCTGTCCACGAGATTCTTTGGCACCGGACTTGTAGACCTGCCCCCTGGCGGCATCAAGCGGCCGAAGAATAGTCGGAAGATGCATATGAGTTTCTTTGTTGTCAAGGGGAGAGTCACGGTTACAGTGGGCCCGTTGGGTGGTGAAGAGACTGGAAGCATGAACCGATTCAGCATCGGCAAGGGAGGGTTCTGGCAAGTTCCACGAGGTAAGTCTGGAATGGCCCATGGTCTTTTTGGTGAATGTTGGCAGGACTGACTTGAGCACAGGTAACCAGTATTCGATTGAAAATGAGATGGAGAAGCCAGCACGAGTATTCTTCAGCCAGGCATGTGAGCGGGAGCCAACAGAAGATCAAGATTGATATCCATGCGCGCAAAGTTACGCGCCATAATGAGAGATGTGTATGCCTCTTCTGCTACGAAAGTAATCTCGGGGTGGCTGATTGACTATTCAGTTGGCCCGGGTTTGGACGATTGTGTAATAATTCGTCCTTGCAATCAAAACGTGCTTTGGATGGGCGTGCCTTAGGCTCAGTATGATACCTCTATGAACGTCACTGTCCTCGGGGAGAAGAAGAAACAACTGACTACGGGTGATTGATGACAGAGTCGACAAAGCTATTGGATGTATTCGAGACTTCGTTCCAATGGCGGCAGCATGGCTTTGCCTTGAGCATTCAAGTATGACGGGTGGCAAGCTCTAGCCCTCGTAGTTCTCCAATATCGCGTTGACGATGGATGATCCAGCCCTCCCCTCGCCCCCAACGTGCTCATGTCCTCCATGAGTCGAGATGCCAGCAACCGCGGCGATTGGGCTTAGATCGCGCGGTCTTTGCGTGCTGCTGCTGCTTCGACATGCTTCGACGGGGGGCCGCGACGACGGGGCCCGGGCGTTTTCAAATCTCCTCCATTTCTTCGTCCATCAAGTCATCCAGAGGGGGAAACTCGCCAATCTCGACCTTCTCCGGCCTTGCCAGCACGCCGTACTTGGGTCGGCATTCGAACACCCTCCTCATCTCTTGCTTGGGCTTGCCATCCTCGCCTTGGGTCTCGACAGCCACGCTTCCGTCATTCCTGCCGACCGGCTCGTCCAGCTCGACTCCGACCCAGAGACATCCTTCCTCCCTGTGCCCGCCCAGGCCAGCGACCTCGCCGGAAAACCGGACGACGCCTCTCTTTCCGTCGTCGTTGCCAACCCGACATCGCAGGCCCTCTTTGATACCCCGGGCGGCCATTTCCGTCTCGTCCTTCCTCCTCCGCTCTTGCGCGACCTCCTTCTGAGACTTCGCGTTCGGGTCAAAGCGCCCGAGCTTCTGCCGCCGTTTCCATGCGAGTACTGAGTCGTCGAGTTTCTCGTACTGCTCTTCGGGCATTTGGTACTTCTCGACGGAACTCAGGTCGGCGGCGAGGAAGTTCAGATTCTGCCGCTCGTGCCTGGGACGTACGTCGATGACTTCGATTTCCGAGCCTCTCCGTAGTCCGTAACGAGGAGTCGAAAGTAGATCGGCCTCGTTGTCGAATAGAATCCACGTGCCGTCAAGCAAGGACCTGGTGCGCAGAGACTGACTGAACGCTGGGATTCCCGTTATGGGCTCAAGCTTCGCCTTCAATTGCGAGACGGTCCACGACGGTGTTATTCGACGTTCCGCTGAAAGTAGCGGGCCCCCGGATGGGTTGGTTTCATCGGGCACAATGACCTGCACAGCAAGATCACTTGGTGTTTGCAAAGACATTCCTTGTGGTCGCTGTTCGAAGCCGCTTTGCAAGATTTGCGAAGTCCCGAAGTCGCCTTTATGTCACGGTCTGAGGCCTATGACTGACACTCCGATGATCTAATGCAGCCAAGGATTGCAAAACTTGATCTGAGAGCGCAAAGGAGATATTGGGAAATAATACTCGGACTGTGTTTCAATGTGGTCGGTGGACGAGGACGAGGCACGTGCAGCCTTTCAAATGACGCCATGTGCAATAAATGACACGTCCTTTGAAACTTGGGCAGCCGAAGAATCGACGAAGATTCTTGATTGTTTGCTACTTCATCTCTTCGTCTTCATCCTCGGAATTGAACAGTTGCATCTGTTCATCTATTCGCGTCTTGAAGTACTATGTGGAAATGTCTTCAAAGTACGCTTTCTGACTTTGAGACAAGATCGCCTTCTGTACAAGTACTTCAGGTTGCTGAATCCCTCGGCCGGTCTTGTTTGCAGCGATCTCGTTTGCAGCGATCTCTTGACCGCATCCAAGCGAGATGGTGGTATGCTCTCTTGTTTTCTTCCATCACATATGTGGCTTGTTAAGTGGCAACGTCCAGGAAAAGGAGCCGCAGTCCGGTGAAGCTGACCTCTGGCCACACATGTCTTCCCTCACCTTGTCAGAAACAATACCCAACTTCCCTTCTCAGAAGCATTCGACCAAAATGGCCTCTCTGCTGTCGGCGTGAGGGCTTATTCAGATCGTGCGGCCTGAACAAGAGTCCGGCGGAGGATCTTTCCAGCCGCTGATCGAGGGATCTGTTCAACGAAATAAACATCGCCTGTGATGCGCTTGTATGAGATCAGCCTCGAGGCGATGAATTCCTTCACGTCTTGCCCCGTCAGCGGGGTGGCACTATCGAGGCTGCTGCGCACCACATAGGCAGTTGGAAACGTTTCAGGGACACCCTGCAAGTTGTTTCGGGTTATGCCGACCACAGCCGCATCCGCAATCTGGGGGTGCTGGACCAGAACGCTCTCGAGCTCTGTCGGTGATACCTGCCACCCATGGACTTTCATGGTTTCCTTGACTCGGTCGGTGTAGTACAGCTTCCCGCCTTGCACATACAGCCGGTCGCCGGTTCGATAAAAGCCGTCCGAGTCGAAAGAATCCGCGTTCGCTTCGTCGTTCTTGAGGTATCCGGAGAAAAGCATTGGAGTCTTGATGAACGCCTCGCCTGGCTTGCCCTCCTCTATGATGAACTCCCCTTCCTCCGAAACCAGCTTCAGTCGTACATTTGGCAGCAAGCGGCCAACACTTCCCGAATGGTCCCTTTCTTGCACGTCACCGAAACTGTGCCATCCTGCCTCTGTGGTGCCCCAAACTTGGGTTACGAGTGCTTTGGGGGCCAAGACTTGGTATAATTCGTTCTGTACAGTTGCAGGCAAGGCGGCACCGGCCGAAATGACATTTCGGAGGCTCTTGAGTCGGGGATGTTCCGAAGCTGGAAGCTGGGTCAGGGCGCTAACGATTGGCGGACACACCGGAACATCGGTTATGGCGTTTGTCTCAACTGCTCGCAAACACTCCGGGAGGGACCATTTGGGCAAGAAGAAAGTCGGAATGCCCAGTCGGAGTGGTAATACCAGCGCCAGGGGTGATGCAAACGCATGAAAGACAGGTAGGCAGATCAGCTGTGATGGCTGTCACAAGTGTCAGTGTGGGTTCTATGAAGTTTCGAGGGGCAGTTGATAGTACTTGATATGGTCTGGCGCCAAACTGATCCTCAAGCAACGCAGTCTGCGCAACAACGGATCGATGTGAGATCAAGGCAGTCTTTGGAAGGCCGGTCGTACCACTGGTCAGTGAGTACGCCGCAATACTCTCCTGCTCGAATTTGCTGTCATTTGTGGGAAGAGGCCAATCATTGTCATCTCTGAGCAGCAAAGTGCGCCAGTTGGAGTGACCACGGACAGGCGGGGTATTGCTTCTAGGCAGGCTGAAATCATTGCAAGGACCATCAATTATGAGCGCCCTAGCCTCAACCGTCGCATCCATACGGGCATGGTCACGCTTGGATTGCACAACTAGCGCAGCATTGACAGTATTGTCAGCGCCGGAAGGGCCCATCTCTGGACCGGCGAGCGCCGAGACGTCCTCCATGGGGTCTATGCTGAAGATGTTGGAGGGGTCAACCTTGAACTGGGCGGCGGCCGCAGCTTCAACGATTGGGTCCATGCAGTCCATCTGAGCGAAGACGAACTTTGGCTTGGTCAGATCCAGCAGATGAACCAGTTCGGACTTGGTGTATCTGGGATTGGACCCAACAGGACGACCCCCGGAACCGATTATTCCCAGCCAGATCAAGGGATACCAGATCTACAGAGCCTTGGTCAGTCAAGTCGCACAGCATGAAAAGAAGCGCAGAAGACGGCAGCAGCCGACCTTGAGCAACAGAAGTGTGACATACGTTGTTGAAGGCATGCAGGCATACACATTCCCCCTCCTGTAAGCCGAGCGCTCTGAGGCCCTTGATCAGTTGCAGCACAATCTGGAGAGCTTGTCTGGCAAGAATCCTATGGGTCGGATGGTTCGCATCGATGAAAATCTGGAGGTGAGGAAGCGGGATCAGTAACAAGACAAATACGTGCAGGAGCTCAGGCAGCCTACCGGGGTATTGTCGTCATATCGACTGAGGTTGCCAAAGGTATACGTTAGAATGTCTGTAGGTGGAATCGGGACAGTCTTTCGAGAGGTCCAGACAGAATCCATGACAACGGTGGGGTCGACCTTGGAGAAAGACATTGTGTAACGGTGGCTTGGAGAGACGCAAGACAGGTGTCACAATGGATGGACCATCAGGTAGGACAATAACTGCAAGAAGCACGCTTTATCCAGGACGATGAGGAACAAAGCCGTGTACTTGGTTTATGCGAGGATACAGCTGCCCCGGGCAGTGGGTTGCGCAATCGAGGGGAGACCAGGATGCGCTAGGTTGAACGCAGCTGAGGAACTGCGGTAGACAGCGGCCGATCTGAACGCCATCTGATTGAAAAGGCAGCTGCTACTGGAGTGGGAGCGAAAAATGCTTCACGGTGAGTGAATGGATTTGGCATTGACCAGTGCAATCGCCAACATGAAAGACCACAGCAAGGTGGCGCAGGCCAAGTCACCGTCACAATGGGCAAGAATCATTGCCAGTCCCAGCGCAGACCACCGCCTTGCTCACCGGTCGACCTCGAGATGGGAGCGGTGGGTTTCTTCATGCTAACATCGGGCTTCGCTTTGCTTCTCTCTGCTTTCTGACAGCGGCTAGATTAGTCAGTCCAGAAAGACCCCTTGGATTCTGCCTGCTGCAGGGGGGGATACTGAGAGGTTGCAGTGAGCATACTGTGAGTGCCACCGTGGAGATGGAACACACCGAAGAATGGGACAGTGCTGAGTGGTAACTGTGCTTGATTTAGTCCTTCCCAGTCAATACATGATTTCTTGCAGCGCTCCTGCGGTCACTGAAGGATTGGATCTCAAAAACAATATATTGGAGACTCTATCAATTGGCTACCGGAAATGCGAACCCAACTGGTCCATTCTTATGCCCCGACCAGATCGATTGCCGCGACCCAAGGTCATGGGTCAATCGTCCCTAGGGCCTCCGTCGCCATGCGTCCTTCTAATTCCCAATCGAGGACGAATCCACGGCTTCGGAAAGCAAATGCGCACGAGCTACCCACACGGCTTGCACCGTCACTGCGACTGCCACCAACACCAGGCACCTCGATCGCAAACATCACTCAAGGCATCACACCGGCTCCCTTTGTGTGGCTCGCTTACCTCCGGACGCATACATCTCGACCTCGCCTCTTCACCGTGTCTCTTCACGGTGTTTCTGTCATCCTGCGGGATCAGCCGCATGATTTCTCATTGCCCACGTTTTCGAGTCACCTGCGACACCTCAGCTCCAACAACCATCGCCGCTTGCCCCTAGTTCACTCCCCGAGTCACTTGCCGCTGGACCTCCCCGCTACTCGGTCACGTTGGGTTTCAAGAAAAGTTATATCCCATACACGGCCATCCTGTCTGATTCACCTGTCCGGAAACTAGAAACACCACTCCTATGACCTCGCCTTCGATCGCTTCCGCTTCCAGTACCTCCTCCATTGCTATAAGGCACAGCAGTACCTTCACACAGATGACCGTGTCTCACCTTATCCCGTAGGCTCGCTGCGACGTCACGGCATCGAGACTCTGTTGAAGACGCCTAGTAAGCGCTCATTTCTTGTCGTGCCCACGAATCCCGCCTACTTCACCCCCCCTAGCTGCACATTCCTCAGCACAAGGAGAACCCCATATTTTGGCCATCCCTTCACAGCACGTCGTGACCTCATCGACTCACTTCCGCGGAGTTCGGATGAGTCCTCCGTGGGTTCGCAGGGGCTTCAGGACAGGTCTACCACGGTTGGGGTTGCGTTTGACCTTGTTGGCCATCGCAAACGCGTATTTTTCGAGGTATTTGCTGATAAGTTGAAAGCAGCTCTTCCACCATGGCAACCAGAACTCCTGTCCCCACCCTCGATTCTCATCAACACCACAACGGGCTCAATGTCGGCGACGGAAAAGTGGTCACCGATGACGGAGGTCTCCATCCTGAGCCGAGCAACGTCGCCAGCTATCCTATATCACAAATCGATGGCGAACGTCCTACCACGTCCTCTGTGGAGGACTCAGAGTTGGCCTGGCACAATACTACGGTAGCACAAGATCAAGGGTCTTCCAGATCAGGTTCTCTCATCCTCGAAAAGAACCCACTGCCCGGGATGCAGATGCCTGACAAAAAGTACACCCGCCTGTTGCGTAACTTACGGTGGACCATCTTCTCCGTCTATCGACGCCTCAACGCCCTCGTCTTGACAGCGAACATCATAGCCATCGTCATCCTGGCTGCACAGCACAAGCTTATCTCGATGTCACCGGAACGCGCTGCAGCTGCCGTATCCATCAACTTGACGGTTGGTGTATTGATGCGACAAGAACTTGTCATCAACACGCTATTTTGGATCTTCGGCAAATGTCCTCAGTGGTTCCCTCTACGCGTTCGTCGGCTATCTGCAAAAATATATCATCTCGGAGGTGTACACAGTGGGGCGGCCATGTCGGCCACTTTGTGGTTCGCATTCTTCAACGTATCCATTGTCAACTCACTCCAATCCGGAAGAGTACAGAGACACCAGAGCAGCATTCCGATCATCACCGTTCTCCTCGACGTCCTGCTCCTCTCCATAATCGCTATGGCGCATCCTGCCATACGCGCAAGAATGCACAACCAGTTTGAGCTAGTACACCGTTTCGCAGGCTGGTCCGCGCTGGGCATGTTCTGGGTCGAATTCGCCCTACTGACGGACGCGAAGGTGCACGACGCCTACACGCCAGAACCAGCCAGCCAAGTAGTATTCAAAAGCCCAATCTTCTGGACTCTTCTGGTTGCCACCATCTCCATTGCCTTACCTTGGGTGTGGTTGAGAAAAGTCAAAGTCAACGCAGAACATTTATCGGACCATGCGATTCGGCTACACTTTACCTACACCAAGCTGCCTCTCTGTGCGGCTCCCCGACTCTCTGACAGTCCACTTCTCGAGTGGCACGCGTTTGCAGGAATCCCTGACGAAGACGGCCCAGGGTTCTCGGTGCTCGTATCAAGAGCTGGCGATTGGACATCTCGGCTCATCAGATCACCTCCGACCACCCTGTGGGTCAGAGGCATCCCCACTATGGGAGTGCTGCACGTGGCCCCGATATTTCGCAAACTCGTCCTGGTCGCTACAGGCTCAGGTATTGGTCCAATCCTGTCGCTGCTCAGTAAGAGGGACGTCTGCTGCCGAATACTATGGAGTACCCCAACACCAGAGGTCACTTATTCCAAAAATGTCATAGAAACAGTGCTCAGAGCTGATCCCGAGGCCATGATAATCAACACCACCCTATCTGGAAGGCCGGATCTGGTCAAGCACACCTACGAGTTGTACGCAAAGTCTGCCGCGGAGGCTGTTTTTGTGATATCAAACCCTCGCGTCACACGCAGGGTCGTCTATTCACTCGAGTCACGCGGCATTCCCGTCTTCGCTCCGTAAGCTATTTCCCGGTCTGGTCCACTACAAGAACTGGCTTCTAACAAAACGAGCAGGATCTTTGATAGCTGAGTGCGCTCCAGCCGCGAGAGAAAGAAAAACAGGAGGAAATACACTGTATGTGCATATGGGACGACAGGATGTTGTGTGGTGATCAGCCTGTACAGAAACATAGGAAAGCGGGGTGTTTTCGGATGGTTCACACGCGTTGTCCGCGAGCTTCATCTTTCCTCCCAGTAGCAGCGACGAGTCAGGTGTCCGGGTCATTGTCATCTATTTCGGGTTGCCTCTTTTGCATTACATCCTTTCGGGCCCGGGTTTCAAAGCGTGGGCGATGGCGTCATGCACATACGGCAAAGGCACCGCTGGCACAAGAAGCGTGCGCATGAACATTTTTGGAATGATCCCAGCATCAGCAGCATTGATTGATAGCTCATAAGAAGCATTACGTGTCCAGCTTACATCAGACAATGCAGCCAATGAGTATCTACGTCCACATCAGAATAGTCGACCTCCCTCGCTAGCGACAGTATCTATGAGGCCGAGAAAGTCGAGGTCCGTCAAACGATTTCGTGCGACTGGATGTGAAGAGAAAAGCGTCATGTTCCAGACAGATTCATTTTGGTTCAGTTGCTAGCAATTCATCGCTCCGCAGTGAGTACTTATGGCTGCCTAGCGAGGAGGAGTCAACATATTCCGGGGCTCAAATCTCGTGCCCGAGCTCTCCTCTGTTCGCTATGGCGTTGTTCTAAGATTCCGCGACTTTTTTCTTCTTCCCAACCACAGGTCAGGCTCATACAGACGGAGATATTAACAGACGGGGCACGCCCCGTTTTCCGAGTGTAGGTTGGTGGAAGGGTTCGGATTCCTCGATCGTTTGCGGTTCCTTGACGTGGTTATGGTTGCTGGCCGAGTGTCGGTGGACTTGCGTCGCTTGGGTTCCGCCATGGCCTTGATCTCTCCGCATTTGTGGACCATCTGAAAGGATCGTCGATAAGGGCAAATGCCTTCTTCGACACGAACCAAGGTTGTTTCCAGATCGGGTGGGCTGATGCCGGCTCCTTTGTACAACAACTTCTCCAGAGACTGTTTCCTCTCCGTCAGCTTGGCAATCTCGGCCTTCAAGGTGGTGATTTCGCGACGACGCTTCTCGGCCTCGGCCTCGGACCCCTCCATCAGTCTTTGACGTTCCTCTTTCTCCGTCTGCTTGATCACGGCAATGTCCTCTTCGTGCTTTTTCAGCAGCGCTTGGTTGTCGGCCATAAGCCTTTCGATCAGCAGCTTATCGGCGGAGCGGCGCACAGACACTGGGGGTGTCCCGTCCTCATCCTCGTCAGAAGCGCTGGTTTCATCAGCAGTCTCATCGGCGGAGTCGTCTTCACTTACAGCAGTCTGGATGGCGCTCGTACCTTCCTCGTCTGGGGGAGGAGAGCTCTCAGGATTGGTCTCGGAAGAGTCATCCTTCGAGGGCGAGCCCTCGGGTTGTTGCAGGGACTTTCGCGGTCGTTCGACACGCAACAAGGGCGAATTCGGTCCTGCAGGTGCGTGGACCTTGCGTGGTTTCACTGAATTCTTGGCCTGTGGTATGCCTGGTACAGGCGCAGCCTGTGCGCCTGTAGAATGTCTTTCACCCGGAGAATCCTTCTTTTTCTGCTTTGACTTGGGTTTCTTTGCTTTGTTTGCTTTCTTGGGAGATACACGCTCGCTTGGATCGGCACGGGCCTCAATTCCGGCTGGCCCCTCGGAGAGCTTGCGTTTCTTTGTAGCAGAGGGTTTTATGGACTGGGCGGATGTGAATTCAGTTCTTTGAGCACCGTCCTCACTCCCGGCGGCTTCATTCGACGATCCCTTGCGTTTTTTTGAAGAGGACGTTTTTTTGGACCTGGAGGAGACATTTTCTGCGGCTTCTTCGTTGTCTTGAAGTTTCTTTGAGCGATTCTTAGAGGCTGAAGACTCTTTGGACTTTTCAGGGGTAACAGCCTCAATGGGTTGAGTATTGTCTACACCTTCAACAGCTTCTTCGGCCTTCTTGCGTTTCTTTGAGCGTTTCTTAGAGGCGGACGGTTCTCTGGCATTCACAGTGGTTACAGCATTAGTGAGTTGAGTATCATCCACACCTATAGCATCCTCTTGAGAATGCTTGCGTTTCTTAGGAGACGATCTCCCAGGCTTCTGTGGGGATAACCCTTCGGATGCTTGGGCGACATCTTCAATCTCAATAACTTTGTTCTCGATAATTTCGTTCTCGGTAACTTCATTGCGTCGTTTTGAGGTCTTGGACTTCTTGGATGAGCCTTTGCTCCCCGTCTGCTTCGCGCGCTTAGGACTTTCCACCAATGGTGAGATGGCCTCGACTCCGTCGTCCGGGTCCAGATTGATAGCACTTTCTTCTGAATATCCAGTCATTCCTGCAATTGTGGTAGAGTCCGTATCAAGTTCCTCCTTGATAGTTCGACGCGTTCCGGGAGTTCCAGGTCTTGGGGGATGCGGTGTCTCCGCCGCCAAAGTTGGGTTTATGTAGCAGCCGGGCTTCGTTCGAGCACCAGGATAACGATTCATGCCGGCTTTCTCTCTTGTGTAGCCTGTAATCCCCTCCAAGAATCGAACCATATCGCCTCCTTTTTGTGGAAAGTATTCGGCAGGAATGAGAGATGCTAGCTGTCGACATGTGGTCCTGAAAGCCGGCTTTTCGTAGATCGTCACCTCCTCGACTCCAGGAGGCCGCGTATCATTGTGATACCGGGTAGCTCGATCCAGAGTTTTGTGGAAGGGGTGTGTGATGTATTTCCTGTTTGGAGCGTACTTGACTGGAATAAATGCACCAAGATTGTCGGTGTACCATCTCAGACTGAACTCGTCCGAAAATTCTAGTTGCTCTAGGTTAAGCACATCTGTGCCTGTCTGTACACCGGTCCTCGGTGCCGTGGGAGCAATTGGCGACCGTTGGGAGGGCACGGTCCTATGTGGAAGAGAGATACGGTCGTTGCTGGCCGCAAGATTGAGCGCCGGTGAGGAGTGGACGCTATTAGGGGTTCGGGGCTCTGGTGGAAGCGCGCGCGCAGAGTCGATCCTCGAAAAGGTGTCCATCTCGTGGATCTCGATAGAAAATGAGAGAATTGCGTATTGCTCTGAAGTGGCACTCACCGACGCCGCTTTTGCGACCTTCAGAAAGGAGGTCGCGTGCAGGCTCGGGGTAGGGCCAGCATGATTGTCAACTGAAGTGTCTAAGAGGAGGAAGGCAGGGGCGGGCAAGAGTGAGTGACGCGAACGTTGATGAGAAGGCCTAGTTAGAATGTGTGATGAGCTTGAAATCAATCTTGTCAAGGCGGTCGGGTAGTAGTGACAGTAACAGTGAAGTCGCGTGTGACAGCTCCCTCGTTTACGCCTCACAGCGATCTTAAGAGATTGTCTCGTCTCGAGAACCTGTGCTGGATTCCTTGGCCAGGTGGATGCCCGCAACTCTGCTCGAACTCGTCTGTAAATGCCATACCTCCAATCAACCTCGACCAGCTTGCCGTTCATTCCACTTCTCCTTCACGTGGACGCATGCGGTAATGTCGACAGCTGGTCTGGCCGGCTTCTCATGTCCTGGTATCATCTCATTCATCTGCGAATAGCCAGCGACCAGCTTTCATAGCCTCATCATATCGCTTCGCGACCTCCTTCATTTCCTTCAGCCTAGCTGGTTCTCGATTCTGCTCCTGCTCCTGGGTGCTGGGAATATCCACACTCCAGAAAGCCGGTGGCGAAGACGGTACTTCGAAATTCGCCCTATGCATCCTGCCATACGCGTTTGACAGCCGTTTTGCTCGAGCTTCATGCACCAGGTTGGTCCGCGCCAGTGGTGTCAGCCCGCTGATTTTCACCTCCGAGCCTGGTCCAAGAAATTCAAGCAGTAGGTCGTCTTCAGATACTTTTGGATCCGGAGGAAGCGTCATCGCCAACGCCTTGAATGAAGCGCCACAGCATTCCGCCTTGTTGCAGCCAGGCAAGCACTTTCTCGCATCCTTGCCTCGGACAACTTCCCGGAACGCAAAGTCGAGGCCGCCAGCATACTTCGGATTGACCTTGAAATGGGAGAGGTTGAGCGAATGGAGGGGGCGTCGCCTAAGCGGTTCGTCGTTTTCAGTTCTTCTGATTGAAATAGACGCCTTCTTAATGGACCGTGGGTGAGGAATTTCCCTTTCTACTGGAGCTGCCACGCTGGACGCTGATAACAACCCCTGGAGACGTTGGTTGGGGGAGCTGCTGGGATCTGCAGGTGGTTTTATTTTCTGCTGCCTCTCACCGTCACTCTGATATTCGCCGCCATCCTCGGCGACTGCCGCAATAGCCTCAGTTGCTCTATCAAACTTTCGCGTGGACACACTCTGTTGTTGTGGGCGGCCGCCTGGTGCCACATTAGTGTCAATATCGCACAATGCTCTGTGTCCGCCGCTGCTGATTCTAGCCCGCTTGCGAGACGCATTTGTAGGCGATTGCTCGTTCCCAGACCAAGTAGGCGACGAGGTATTTGGTGTCCGCGTTCGCATAGCTTGAGCCAGACGCTTTCTGAGACTGTCAATCTCTGCTTGCTTCTCTGCATCTCTCCGAAACAACTGGTCAAGTTGAACTGCAAATTCTGGGTGAGGTGTCTGCGATTTGGATTGGGCCTGGCGTAGGCCCTGCACTTCTTGCCTGAGCTGTTCATTCTCCCGCTTCAGGCGATCAATGCTCCTTTGACAGTCCTCTAATTGCTGGTGGAGGGCCTTGCTCTGCTCAAGCGCCAACGCTAACGTCGACGTCAGTGACGGGCTACCGGGACTGGACATGTTGTCTGTCTCGATCGCGTGTGTTGGAACGGGAGGTACTTGGAACCCTTTCAGTGCTTTGGCGACCTTTGGACTGGACGCGTCTGTGGAGTCAAAACGGCGTGAATTGGTGGCTAAAATTACTGGGTACTGGTACTGAGCCACAGCGGCTGCTTTTATCTCGGCCGTACAGTAGTGCCTTGGCGAAAGGTGGGGCAAACGGGCAAACGGGCAAGGCTGGAAGGCTAATATCCCGGGCTATCTTCTCCCACCGAGATGGCGAACTCCATACCATCGCACCATCCCGATCGACCTCAAAGCGACATTGTCGACATGCCCAAGCGAAGAAGGAGTGACGAGGATGTCGACGGAGAGGATGCCAGGGCAAAACGGAGTCGCATCGGCACCAGACGAAATCTCCTTGATATCAGTGACGAGATCCTCCTCCGCATCCTGTCCTACCTGCCTACAAGAGAATTACTACAGGCCGAATGTGTGTCGCGCCGGATGCGAGCCCTTGCCATGGATCGGGGCATTTGGAGATTGAAATATCTCGATACCTTCCGCAGGCATCGGTTGAAGACGTCTATGGTGGTGGGAAGTAGCGATGGGTCGATTGATTGGAAGAGTCGATTCAAAACAAAAACAAATTGGTCAAATGGCAAAGCAAAACTTCACGAACTGGAAGTCGCACGCCCGCCTGCGCCCCCTGTAATTGCAAGGGTGCAAAGCGGCATCATATTCACCGTCGACCATTCAGGACTTCGAGCTTGGTCGTCTAACCAAGGGTCAAGGACGTTCCGCGCACATCTCTCCCTTGACACGACATCGAAGGCAACGTGTCTGGCTGCAGAGACTGTGGGTCGACGGATAAAGGTCCTGCTCGGCTTTGAGGACGGGTCCTGGTCAATTTTCGACTATGAACAAGACCAATTGGAACGCCATTCCAGCCATCAATCTGCTGATGGACCCATATCAGCCGTCTCCCTAGCCTATCCCTACGCAATGACGGTTTCTAAAACAAATTTTTGGAGCATTTACCAGCTGGGTACCACAACCTCGCAGACTTCGTGCGGTGGAAACATATCCACTGTCGCGCGGCTTCAGTCTGATGCTTCCTTTTCACCTTTATCGGTATCTCTCCGACACACGCCGAGTGGCATCATTGCGGCGGTTGCGTACGCTTTTCAACGGCTCTATTCTGGGTGGTGCATGGGTTTGCAAGAGATCCGACTGAGCGCCGCTGGACAATTCCTAGAGAGCAGACTGGCCTCTACAATTGAGTCTACAAAAGACCGGAAATCGGTGCGACAGAACAAGTGGAATATGGCGACACGATTCACGAGCTCCATGCCATTACCGCAGCATCCTCAGATGAGGAGTCCACCGACTTCTCTTTCCTATGAGCATCCATACCTGATCGGCACGCTGGCGGACAACACCATGATGAGTTTCCTCGTGACTTCGAACGACGAGCGTCTCGAAATCAGTCCAGGCCGACGGCTCTGGGGTCACACCTCTGCCGTTTCAGGCGCAGAGGTCAACAGCAGGGGAAAGGCGGTGTCAATTAGCTCTCGTGGAGACGAAGTACGGGTATGGGAACTAGAGAACGTAATGACAGGCGTTCCAGCCAAAGCAAGCACTCAGATCAGACCCGTCGAGGCATTGTCTAGTATCTCAGCGGCCTTGGCCCGACGGGGCTCTGGACTGGGGCTTGCTTTGCATGAGGTGAAACGCGAACTCGAGCTGAATAGGCGGTGGGTGGGATTTGATGAGCACCAAGTCGCGGTGCTAGGCGAAACCGCAGACCATACGCAGATCATGGCTCTGTACGATTTTACGTAGCGACTAGGCGAATGGCAACAAGGAGACCTCGAACAAACTGCATCGTCGAGACTATTGATATGGCAAACGCTGCCTGGCAGGGGCGTGGTCCGCTGCGCTCTACAACCACCGAATGTAGCCAAGGACCATCAAGCTGTCACAACTCCCACCTTCGTCATTGCCTCTTTCTCCCTTTAGCACAACACAGTGCGAATTGAAAGTGTAGGCGGCTCGGTTCGTTATTGTCAGGAGCTGATTCTGGGATTTGAGTTAAGTATGCGCAGAATCAGGACGGCGCCCACTTTCCAATGCAAACACACATACAATTATCCGGCTAGTGACTTGGAATAACACTCATAGGGTCGCCGTTGAGGTCTAAACTGTCTCCAGCACCAGTACGAAGCAGTCCACCTGAGGTATGGTTGACGAATAAGACACCACGCCTTTGCCCGTGACTATGGGAACCCAATGGGAAGGGCCGAGGCGATGCCAATTGGGAGGAAGGATTGATCTGGCCAACTGGTACGAGCACCACGAGCACTCGTACGAGCAGGCTTGGACGATGACGTCGATGACTCCCCACATCGGCGAATAGTTGTTCCTGAATTTCTGCCAATCCACGCTAGCTACATTCCCATCTCTCTGCGCAGGTTCAGCTGCTCCATTATTTTACAATTTGAACGAAACACTCACTGCGCAAAACCCCTCGGTCGTGAACGTGCTGTTTCCATCTTGTCTCTCTAAATTACTCTTCGGGTGCGTATGGGCGTATAAACCCTCCACACACAAGTTGTCTCCCGCAAATCGCTGATCGATGAATTTCAGGTGATCGCAGACTAACAAAAGAATACCAAATCAACAACATGGACAGAGGCTGTTACAACTGCGGCGATTCTTCGCACCAGGCTCGAGACTGCCCTAAGAAGGGAAACCCAACTTGGTGAGTCGCCGCATCTGAGGATTTCGCGTTTCGTCTTTTTCATCTTACTGACATGCCGTAGCTACAATTGCGGAGGTACATTGCACATTTCGATGACAGAAATGTCGCATACTTACATCCCTTAGCCGAAGGCCATCTCAGCAAAGATTGCGCAGCACCCCCCAAGCCAAAGTCATGCTACAAGTGTCAGTCAAGTTTCTAAAGAAAATCCTCCAGGGAGAGAACATATCCTCATTGTGCGCAGGTGGGAATGAAGGTCACTTTGCTCGCGACTGTCCTCAGGCTGCAATTGTTGGGGACTCGAGTGGCGGGTGGGGCAGCGTTGGCGGGAACACCTACCGTCCTGCTGGTGGAAATTCCTACGCCGGTGGAAATGCCTATGGTGGTGGAGCTGGCCGAGAGTGCTATCGCTGTGGGGGCCAGGGCCACATAGCACGGTAGGCTATTCTTCAGTACTTGCGATGTGATATCGGCTAATCCTGTGGAGGGACTGTACAAGCGGGGGCTCGGGATTTGGAGGCGGGAGCTACAACAATCGCGGGGGCGGCGGGCAGACCTGCTACGTGAGTCTTGTCTTATGCGCATTCCAATCGACGCTGACTTTCGTGGACTAGTCTTGTGGTGGAATTGGTCATATGTCACGGTACGTACGTCGTTCTCAACAGAAGGTCATGTCTTGCTCACTCTAAGCCAGGGATTGCACGCAAGGACGGGTTCAGAAGTGCTACGTATGTCATTCCTCCTGAAATATAATCCGCCTTGCACTGACATCGCCTCCTGCAGAACTGTGGCGAACAAGGTCATCTCTCTCGCGATTGCCCATCCGAGCCCACCTCTGAGCGCATCTGCTACAAATGTGAGGACCACTGAACCGTTCGAATATGGCAGTATCTGACTGAATGACTCAGGCAAGCAACCGGGACACCTGCAATCCGCTTGTGTCAACTAGCTGTCGTGCAAGAACAGCCTTGACGAAACAACCAGCACTTTTCCTTTCGCTTCCAACTCACGCAAAAATATGGTCCCCACGGATGGTCAATGTGAGATATCTCGCATGGAGCATCCTGATGACATGACGACACACATTCAAGCAAATGACGACAATTTGCGCCAAAACCTTTCAGTTTCCACAATCAGCGGCGGCTCAACATCCTGGGGTGTACCATATGTGATTGGTGAAAGGTCTTTTTGAACCAGTTGACGATGGAGACAGTCCGAAATGGTCTCTGCGATGTAGGGATTTGCTGGAGACGAGCAAAGACAGATTGCGAGGAATCTCGTCGGGGCGGATCAGATCACATGTGAACCGAACAGACCGTCGGGGGACGGGGTTGGGCTGAGGCGAACTCGGCTCCGCTTGGGGGGAAAAGTTTCATTCATTCACTGCGGCCAGCAAGCATTGCGGCGCATCAACGAACAAGGCGTGTCGAGGTTGACGCCGGCGGCACGCTTGCGTCGTGTTGATTTCTAGTCAAACGAGTTTAATCCGGTTGCTCTGCAACCAGGCAGGACAGCTCGTCGCTCTCGACACATCAATATGAAGTTGAACGCCCGTATGCCACCACACTTTTCGTACTCGTACTTGTTCCATTCACCAACAGTCTGGCAAAATTTGGCCACTATTTTCGACCCCGACCACCGGTGTTGTAGCAAGGATGCGCGAGAGGCCCGTCTATACCGAGTACTATACTGAAAGGTCGGTATTTGCACTCCTAGGGTGCCAAACCTCAGCAGGTTTGGTTCCCTGACGGCGCATTGTGAGATCCTTCGACCGTCCGCCGAATATGTATGGAAACAAGATGTCGACAAAAGGTAGTTGACGAGGTCGGAGCATCGGACAGCTGAGCCCGTCAGAGCGAGGGCATTGGTCACCAGGTTTCAGGCAAGACACTGCCACCAGCGCAACCTCCAATCACGCGGCGCCGAATAGGCACCCTTGTCCGGCTCGCTGGACTCGTTACGCGGCCCCAAGAAGCCCGAAGCTTCATCGCCCGCACATGGCCAACGCTGATTTGTGGCCGTGGGACTCTGCTCCTATTTCTGGGTCGGAGGTATACGTGCGCCCCAGCATCTTGTTCCGTAGACTGCGGCACAGACACGCACCTCGAGGTTGTCCTCCAGCCCCTGGTGTAGATCACGGACCTTTGAGACATGGTATGTATGATCTCTGAACCTCCCCCTTCCACGCCTTCTCCTCTCCCGCCTTCCCTCCGTGCTGAACAGAATTGTGCCTTGATCCCGAGAAATCTCTTCGAGGTCGAGCATTGACCATGGCCAGAAGCATCACAGTCATTTTATACACCACCGCGTTGCTGGCGGCATCTGCCCACGCTCAGTTCGGCTACGGATGGCGGGGTCCAAATGATGGCGACGGCTGCCCGCCCTGGGTAAGCGATTGTGATGGATCCGACGACAGTGGCAGCGGCGGCGATGGCTCGTCCTCAAACGGCATCTCCCAGGGAGCTCTCTTCTCAGACCCTGCCCAGTTCAACAAGGCGACTCGGATACTTATCGCTCATGCGGTCATGGCATCGCTCGTCTGGGTCATGTTCATCCCGTCTCTGGCGATCCTGCTCCGCCTCGACCTGAAGAACCCGATTGTGCTCAAGATTCACGCTGTCGGCCAAATCCTCAGCTATGTCATCTACGTCGTCGCCGCCGGTATGGGCATTTGGCTCGCCCAACAACTGGACCCGTATTCCAACGTCTGGAACGACCCCCATCCGAAGCTCGGGCTCGCAATACTAGCACTGGCCTTCTTCCAACCAATCGTAAGTCCAAAACACCTGGGTGTCGATGGCTTCCGTCGACGGGCCTCGATTAAGGCGCGCTCGAATGCTAACACCAAAACTAGTTTGGTGCCATCCATCATTCCATCTACAAGAAACGCGCCCAGAACGTTGATTCTGGCAAGCCCACCAAGCCCCCCGGCCGGACAGCACCAGGACGCGCCCACCTCTGGCTCGGGCGGCTTCTCATCGTGCTCGCCATGATCAACGGCGGCCTGGGCATCCGACTGGCGTCATTCAGTCCTTTCCAGACCGATTCGTCGTCCACCAAAGCGAAGATTGCGTATGGTGTCGTCGCCGCCACCATGTTCTTGGTCTACTTGTTCTTCGTGATCGCATTCGAGATCAGAAGGGCGAGGAATACGAGTCAGGAGGTGAGCAGGAGGGAGGATGTAATCAGAAACAAAGATGGACTACCCAGTTACGATGAAAGCGAGGAGTCCGTCGGCAGGAGCAGTCGATCTGGTGTAGCCGCCAGAACGGTATAAGGCCCCCAAGAGGCGTTCCTGATGAAAGGTCCGGAAAAGCTACTTCCCATTTCGAGTCTCCCCACCTGTACACGAATTTATGAATGATAATGGTCACGAAACAAGCGCGGCACAAAGACGCTGATATGCATCGAGCCAACTGAAACTTGATAGTAGTTTTGCCGGAGGGTACCCAATGTCGACGGGATGCTCTTTAGGTTGACGGCGACTTGGGGAGGCTGGAGCACACCAGCGGAATATACTGAATATTATATAGTTAAGGACAAAGACCCCGGGTTCAGCACTGCCATTTTTTCTTCAACTGACGTGTCGGATGAGGTGGCAAGGTCCAGGGTCTCTGAACAGTCCCAGGGGGATTCTAAAATCATCAAAGCCGAATTGGGCTAACTCCTGCTGGCTGAACGCAATCATGACCACACACCGGACAATAGGATCCTGTCTACCAGATGCCGGGAATTAAGGCATATGGTACCTTCTGCTTGACCTGCTTCCACTGCTCGCCATACTTCTTGCCCATGTACTCGTCCAATACGGGAATGGCCCTCGTGCCGAAATCCCTCAGAAAGAACGCCCCGACAAAGATCCCCCAGAGAGGACCGCCTGCTGCCGTGGCATAGCCAGCCCGCCACAACGAGTAACCCGTGTACGACACATGGCGGACAAGCGAGAATAGGCCTCCGGTGTAGATCTTCCCGTCATTCTTCGGGTCGCTCTTGAAGCTGTCTCGCTGTAATTCCGAGATGGTTTCGGTCAAGATGCCCGTGATGTACAACGCTGTTCCGACGTAGACACTCCAGGGGGGAAAGTATGTTGGGTTGCTCCCAGAAGCGCTGTACGCCAGCGTGTTCAAGGTGTTGAGGAGGGTGTTGAAGAAGCTGATTGCGAATGCCGTACTGGGATAGATGGGCTCTCTGGCAACGACGAATTTCCAGAAGATCTGTTTTGCCGCGGAGCCGATTGACATGCACCATATGACCGTCTGAAATGGTGTCAGGCCAGTTGACGAGAGGGGAGCGCCGCCTGGGACAGCCGGCACGGAAGCACGCAGGCCAAGAGCCGACGCGACTCGTGGTAGAGGTGAATTCGTCAACAGGTGCCGCTGAAGAAGAGGATCAAGTCCTCTCCCTAGCACGAACAAGACGTTTCCCAACAGGTCGTGGCCATAGGTGCCACGGTAGACAAGGTCGAATTTCTGGGATTCTGCCATGATCGATGGCAGTACCGACGTCAGATTAGCGGATACACGGTTGTGGGAGGGCCACCCAGCACCAGCTTCGCCGACTCTTATAGCTTTCACCAGACAGTCCAACTTAAAACTGTATCGAGATGAGCTGGCAAGTGGAGCGTAAAAACTTAGCGCGCACTGTCGAGAGGGGTACGTATTGGGGGACCGGCTATGTGATCGGAAGCGGGCGTTAGCTCTGCACCACCACCAACAGAGTTTGACAATCTCAATTACCCGAGTGTTCAAATTCGTCCGTGCTCCCACTTGCGATCGTCGATTTCCCCATGGCTGCGCTGTCGTTTGATGTCGGTTTAGGCCTTGAGGGCAGTCACGTATTGATCACGGGATCCTCTGGCGCCATAGGCAGCGTACTTGTGAGAGCTTTTCTTGCGGCGGGAGCGTACGTGTCAGGTTTTGACATCGTCAAGCCGCGAGAGCCTTTTGAGCATGCACGGCTTCAGACACAGCAGGCCGACATTACAGACGAGGCTTCCTTGGAGAAAGCGATGAAATCGGCCAGAGAAAGATATGGGGTGATCACCACCTGCGTGTTGGCAGCCGGTGTTGATTTGTCCTACTGTCAACACGATTCCCTCGTTGACATGGAACTGAAGGAGTGGCAGAGGATCTTCAAGGTCAACGTCGATGGCACTTTCTTGACCTGTCGCGCTTGGCTCCGAGGCATCACGAGCCACGCATCACATCAAAGTCGCAATATCGCGGCTATTCTCTTTGGGAGCGAGGCAGGCACCTTTGGCGTGGCGGACTGTGCCGCATACGCAGCCTCCAAATCAGCAATCCAATATGGCCTTGTCAAGTCTCTTGCCCGTGACGCAGTCGACATTTATCCACGATGCCGTATCAACGCCATTGCCCCGGGGCCCGTTGCAACAAAGCAATTCTCGAAAGAATGTGAGGACGATCCGATCACCTTGTGGCGCGAGGCTCAAGCGACCGTGGCCTTAAAGCAGGCCGTCCCACTCGAAGCCGTTGCAAGAGCTTGTTTGTTCCTTGCCAGCGACAACTTTTCGGGCAACATCACTGGACAGATCTTGCCAGTGGACTCGGGGAAGAGTGGTGCCCTGATGTGGCCTGAAGCACCAGTCCCGTGAGAGAACATCATGCCACGGGCTTGCACCATTTCTTTTAGACTGCAAAATAGTAAAATTTTTCAAGAGACGAGGCTCTAGCGAAGCGCTGCACGGAGTCTAGAAAAGCTTTCTTGTGGTGTTTTCATCGTAGGCCTTGGCTCCGCCAGTATTTACCCGTCTCTTCAAGGGGTCTGGCGATCTAAGAGGTGATGAAGCGCCATGTGTCCACAGTCGGCTCCATTGATTGGAGGCGGCGGAGGGCGAGACCTCACCCGGGGCGTTGTACCACCAGGTTCAAGTATGCAAAAGAGTGGACAGGGTGGGATACGGGGTTGCGCAACGGCTTCCGGAGACAGGACAAGCTGTAAGAGGCTGGGATCACTGATAAGAAAGGCGCGAGGAACGTATTGGGGAAATTTGGTCATTGCTCGAGACTCGAGGCGCAGGTATCTCGAGAATTGGAAACGCTCGAGGGTTTTGCATGGGAACGTCGATAGAGGCCAGGCGAACTGCCAGACATCGGCCGCGCCGCCTGAAATGCGATGAGACAGAAAAGATTAATACCCAAGGTCCGTCGATAAAGAGATTGATACGTACCGCTTAGAGTGTGACAGCTTCTTCATGTACATCGTATTGCGTCGGCGCCGAGCCTGCTTTTGCCACGCTCGGGTGGTGAATTTTCGCCAGACCCTTGCTCCGCGTTTCCAGCCGCTGCGAAATGACGCCCGTTTGAGGTTGAGGGTATGGAGTCGGAGCGAATTGGGCGAAGTATGTAGCTAGATGGTCGATGACTGCTTCCTCATGGCACAGAGACGGGCAACGGGCATCAGCCCTGGCACACGGTCACGCTGTATTCGTACCAACGATAGATGGAAATGAGATATGGAGTCGATTTGATGAGTTTCGGTGGAGTGCTGCAGTCACCGTGCGATGCTACAGCGCTGCAGCTTAGGTGTACTCACTCGCCCTCAAGTTGGAGGTGATAGGCGTAAATTCCCTCTGGCCTGGAGGGTCTTGGAAATGCCCACAGAGAACTCCGCCTCTCCGCAAGGTTGATCGAGTTCCGTTCTAAGCATAGCCAGATTCACTAATCATCACTACGAGTACGGAGTACTCTGTTCTTTCATCACCGGCCACCTCAGGTCTTGCCCAGCTCACCTGTATGCTGTGTATGTTTCGATTTGATTTACAAGGTCGCTACATGTCGATTGATAGCGCATTCGTCGCTGAGTTCTGGCACCACCATTGAGGACGTGATCTGTCCGCGACTCCCCACCACGCCACAGCTCACATCGCACAAAGCGGCACCGCGAGAAACGTCTCCTGCTCGAGCTCCGTGCAGACTACCCGATCGACGCAACGAGGTTCCTCGATTCCGACGACATACGGCGCAGCTTCAAGGATCGGTTTAGTTGTCGAGCGTTGCAAGAGATGGCATAGGGGCGTGGCGGTGACAGATAAACTCAAGGCCTCCAACCTCAGAAGCCAGGCGGCAATGGCGACGGCTCACGACGACGACATGTATCTTTTCCAAACTGGCCTGGGACAGACTCCTTCCTTCGCTGGGCAGGACTTCGATGCGTTCTTGGGAACGCCTGCTCCGGATGTCGACCAGACGGGCCTCTCCGCAGGCTTCCTCAATCCAAGTGATCTCACGATCAAACGAGAATCCGAATCCTTTAGCCCGCCTTCCCACGATGGCGCATTTGTGCGCGGCTCGCGGGGTTCAGCCTCCGGTTCCAGCAGCACATCGTCCGACTCGGCTGCCGACGACGAACGCAACATGTCGGCTGCTTCGACAGCCTCTCCTCCTGCACATGACACAATTCAAGGCACCTGGGGAAGTGGAATAAACGGATTTTCCATCCCAGCAAATGAGCAGCTATTCGGGGACACTTCCATGGCTGGCATGGACCCGGATTTCGAGGCCAGCAACCAGCAGATGGCCTCGGCTTTTGACTTCGAGACGGCAGCCAGCACACCAAGCGGTCTCGAGATGATGAACAAAGTCCCGAATACCAAGACCCCGCTCGTAAACCAGTCCTTTGGCAGACCGACAAATTTCTCGGGTTATGGGAAGCAGCACTCGACACAAATACCCACTGGGCAACCGCAATTCTTCTTTGCCGGATCAAGAGAAGCGTCGCCTCTAAACGCTATGCTCCCTGCTACCCAGGCTCACTCGCCTTGGACGAAGCACTCTCCATCATCCGGCCTGGAAGAGACTTTCAATCACATCACCATGAATGGGGATTCACCCGGCAACGCGACCTTTTCGCCCAACCTGCAATTTTCGACAGGTACATTCGGCTTCGACCCGGAGTCAAGCACAACTCCCTCCACTTTCACCAAAGACATCTCCTCTCCACCGTCAACAATCAACTCGGCCGAGGGATCGCCTACGTTGACGGTACACCCTACGTCGCTCAAGTCGCGCGTCGAGACTCAAATACCCATCAAGTTGACCCTCTCTTCCCTTCCGGCCGGCGCCAAGAAATTGAGATTGCCCAGACATACGGTCTCGAAACCCAAATTCCTAGCGAAGCCAGAGGTTGCCCGATCACCAGAGATCTTGGAACTTTATACGTCTTTGGTGTGTACGAGCGCGATGCAGGACAAGGTGAAATTGCAGCGGGCGTTGGCGCGCGCAAGGGGTGAAGGGCTAGGCCCGTATACCCGACCGAGCCCGGCTTCTTCGATGGAATCCGAGTCCTCAAGAGACGACGAGGACAAACCTTTGAATGGTGGTGAAGTTCAAATTTGCGCCGGCTGCATACAGCGTGAGAGAAAAAGGGCTTCGAGGAAGAAGCAGAAAAAGCCGGAAGAGGAGGAGCTCTTCCAGAAAGATGAAGAGAGGAGAGTTGTTGTATTCAACACCAACGAAGTCAAGGAATGGGTAGACGTTCCTCGAGACACCAGCAGCCACGAGGGACATAGTGCGTCATCTACGACGCCCGGCGCCGTACAGGTCGAGCTCCCAATGCGCATCGCTTGCTATTGCCGGCACCAGAACGAGAAAATGGGCTTCCAAGTGATATTCACAATCAAGGACTACCGTGACAAGGTCGTTGCGCAGGCGTTGACAAATCCTATCATGATAACCGATGACCACAAAACTCACAATCCTCCATCCGCTGTTTCGAATCAACCAGCACCTTTACCAACTCCAGGACAGCAATTGCCAGGTGCTGGAGTCTTTTCAACCAACGAACATGAGCACCAGCCTCAGGCTCAGGCCATCAACTCAAAAATGTCAAGGCAGTCCTACTCCATGACCGATCTGCACGCACTGCAGCATAATTTCAATCCCAACTTCTCCATGACTTCCACCAGCACCCCGTTCGCCGTCCCCTCGGCCATACCGCCTCAGACTACCTCAACCTTCACCCCACGGAATCTCTCCAGGCCTGCTTCCCCTAGTGGTCCTGCAGGTCCTACGATCAAACGCCGGAAACAGAGTGGTTCTGGGAAATTGCCTTCTGGACTGACAATGACTCGCCTCGACACGTCGCACCCGCATCCACCATCCTCTACGATGCCTAATACCGCCGCTTCGTCTCCCTACGCTCCTAATATGACGTCCTATATGGGACCACACGATCGCCCGTTCGCGGTGCCTCCAGCTGCACGTCCAGCTCCTTATGGCAATAGTCCTCCGACGCCGAATGGTGTAGACCCTTCCTTTGCTGCCAACATCAACCGCTCAGTCAGCCACGACAACATGCAGCGTCAAGTGATGATATCAGCGCCGCCATCGCGGCAGCCGAGCAGGCCTGGAAGCCCGGGCTCTGCAAGAAACAGCTTCGGTGCAGCTGATGCTGCGTTTGGCCAAGCGGTCAATAATCAGCTTGTGGGCCAGCCTACGCGACGGCCGTCACCGCTGATACACAAGTTAGTTCCTGCAGAAGGATCCGTGACCGGAGGCACTGAAGTCACCCTTCTTGGGAATGGCTTCTACCAGGGGCTTGAGGTGATGTTTGGTGATACCGAAGCCACGACCACGACCTTCTGGGGAGAAAAATGCTTAAATTGCATTGCCCCTCCAGCCCTGCAGCCGGGGATTGTCCCTGTTGTGTTTAAGCATGACCATCCTCAATACTCTACGATGCCACAACAATCTCAAACCAGACCATCACTTTTCACTTACGTCGATGATCGAGAGTTGGAAATGTTCCGCTTGGCATTGCGAACGCTAGGCAAGCAATTGCAGCATCCGACTGACGACCCTTATTCTGCAGCCCAGCAGCTACTTCAAGGGCAGTCTCATGCGATGTGGCTCGGACATGGCAATTATGGCATGGGCGGAGGACATCAACGCCACGCTGGTGGAGCGTCAATGGATTCGCTTGAGCTGGAGGGTATGATGTTACAATTCCTGGAGCACATGGATGATCAAAGGCATTTCAGAGCCCCCAGACTGGAACTACAACGTCCGTCTGGGCTCACACTATTGCATTTGGCTTCGTCATTGGGACTCACCCGATTTGTTGCCGGTCTATTATCCAGAGGCGCTGATCCAAATATGGTCGACAACAATGGTCACACGCCGATGCATCACGCCGCGATGAACGGTCACACACATGTGATTCATCGTCTTCGCTTGGCTGGTGCCGATCACCAGGCTCGCAGCATTCGCCAATTTATTCCTGCAGATCTCGCGACGTCTTTACTAGCGTACCAAGCAACAATGACCACCGTTGACCGGTATCGATCACGGAGTGCTGGAGGGACCCCTCTGAGGCTGCATAGCAGGAGCTCGTCTTCTCTTCGCTCATTCTGGGAAAATGCCTCGAATCATTACACAACCACGGACACTGACGACGTGGACGACTCCGACGGCCTTGACGACGAAACGCCAACAAGGGCTTCTTCAGAAGAGCCTGATCTCCCTCGGTCGCAGATCGTCCGAAAGCCAACGGCTAGCGTCCCGCACTCACGGAGAGGCTCACGGAGAGGCAGTATGCAGCCGGGAGCGTCACCGGGGTCAAAGTACTCTTCAAACGACAAGTCCGATCCGCCACAAGCGGTGGCACCATCGGCGTTCATGCTAGCGTGGCGAGATCATCTGGTTGCTCAATTGCAACAATTCAACGAGAGCGCCCAATCGGTCATGCCCAGCCTTGCCACCTTGAATGGACCCCTAGCCGCGCTGCAGGACTACCAGGCATATCCCATGGTTCGCCGAGTGAGCGCCCTCTTCCCTCAGCGTCCGAGCCCTCGACAACAACCCAGTCATCGGGAGGGGTGGTGGGAGACTTTGACAGGGAGCTCATCCCCCGCGCCGTCATCACCTCCGGCTTACGGCGATCTTTATCCCGAAGAGCGAGGAGAAACCGAACGAGACTGGAGCATTAAGAAGACTTCCGCCCTACAGGCAGCTGCTGATGCTGCTGCCGATCTCCATTTCGAGCAACAATCGCCGGGCGAAGGGTCTAAATCAAGTGCATCCTCCCTCGAAGCCGCAGCTGCTGGCAGCAATCCGATTGAGAGAGTCGAACTCAGCCGTGATCGGAAATTGTTCTTCTTCTGGGTATGTATCTTCCGTGCATCTCTCGTGAGCTTACGGGCTAATGTTGTGCAGATACCTCTACTTGCGATTGTCCTGGCGTTGATGATCCGTAGCTCGGGTCTCACCACGATGTTTGCGTCTTCTGATGGTCGTACCCAGCCTTTGCCCACCGGAGCGGCCGCGGATGTGTTTTGAGATGTTTTTAGGTGCGGGAATAGTGGATGATTCTCCATTCATGATTTTGGGGTTTTGCCTCGAACAGCGAGATGACCACGAATAGGTTTTATATGCTCGTAAATGCTTGTACGTGAAAGCAGGACATTGGTCATATGAACCTTACTATTGGATAGAGATGCATAGTACTTTGAGCGAGCGGTAGCCGTATTATTTATGTTCCAAAAGACCGCACCACCGCAAATATACCGTGACACCCTGGTCGACGATTAGGTTGTTCTGCGGCGCACCAATTGGTGCACCGGATATTCGGATCTGGGCCGCTTTGCGGCTCGCAGATCGAGATCGGAGTGCGCAATTGGAGCTTGTACTTTTCCAACGTTACAGAATCACGAACCGGGTGTGAAGGGCAACGCGGAATCGCGACGACACTCGCGCTGCACATCACCCTCTCATCCTCTTCATCTGGCAGTGATTTCCGCGGCCTCGCGTGGGCTGTCAAAAGCCTTCCGCCAGAATCGATGATCTGCGACGTCGTTACGAGAACCGGACCCCATGGCCGAGACCAGCGCGAACACAGAGCTAGAATACGAAAAACGGCATGTGCATGAGGTCTACGAAGACATTGCTGGTCACTTCTCCTCGACCCGATATAAGGTGCGTCGGTGGGGGTGGGGGGATCTGTCGAGAATGGTGTTGACGAGTGCGACAGCCGTGGCCAGTGGTGGATGAATTCTTGCGCAATCTACCCGCTGGATCGGCTGGCCTTGACATTGGATGCGGAAATGGGAAATACTTGGCTGTGAATAAGGATATCTTCATCATTGCCTCGGACAGGTACTTTGAAGGGCAAGGGAACCCCTTCATTGCGTTACTGACAACCTCCCAGGTCGAATGCCTTGGTCCAGATTGCTCGCCAACACGAACCCCACAGCGTCGCTGTAGCCGACATCCTGAGCCTCCCTCATCCGAACGATTCGTTCGACTTCGCCATATCGATTGCCGTTATACACCATCTTTCCAACACTGCTCGAAGGGTTGAGGCCATAAGAGAAATACTGAGAACTCTGAAGCCAGCCGTGACGTCGAAGGGGTCTGGCAGCGGTCGAGGTCAAGCGTTGATATTTGTCTGGGCACTGGAACAAAAGGACAGTCGCAGAGGATGGGGTCAGGGCGACGAACAGGATGTGCTTGTGCCTTGGGTTCTCAAGCAAGACCGCAACCCGACGGCGTCCACGACGAAAGCTAGCTCTCGACCCTCGCCCAGTAGCGTCTGCTTGCCGACACCCACGACTTACCAGCGATATTATCACTTGTACCGCGAGGGTGAATTGCAGGAAGATGCTATCGCCGCTGGGGGTAGAGTGGTCAAGGAGGGATACGATCGCGATAATTGGTGGGTCATCATCACCCGGCAAGACTGAACCATCCCAAGTCTCCCTTCGAGCTACTCCCACCGAGATCTGCCAAGAAGACTGAGGCGGCTGCTCAAAGGTCAAGCACGACCAGAGACGCGTGACGGCCATGCTCACTCCCACCGTCCAAGAACCGGGGTCGTCACTGGATCACATTATCTCCTTACGCCGGCGGCCGGTCCGGAAGTAAGAGATGCTGGGTATCAAAATCACTATATTACAGCTTCTTTGGGTCGGCCACAGCGCGGATGTCCCAGCCAAAAGCACAAAGTCCGTCATCAAAACCCGGAATCATTTCGCCTCACTGTGTACTGGGTTTATTGAAACACGCTTCGCTGAAAGACAAACCCGCCAAAACATGTCGTTACCGGAAAGGAGCGTTCCGGCCCCGTGGGTGGTTGTACAGGTGGTGGAAGGGATCTGAGGTGTGGTAAGGTGGTGCCGAAAACGCAGGAAGTCCAGCCGTCAATTCCGCCAGCGACGGCAGCTGCTGAGGGCCTTGCAAGCTCGTTTCGGGAGGCATGGACTCTCGTCGCAAGGCTCGTGGAGGCGGTCCGACGTGCCGCAGTGGTGGTCTTGGGGGCAGAGCAGCAGACTCGATGCCGCTCGCAGGGTTGGTGAGAGAGAACGGTGTCACGCCAGCCCGCTTCGCCATTTCATGCTCACCCATCTGCCAGTGCATGGCCTCGACCGCTCGCCACGGCATCGCCATCTCTTCCGCAACCCGCGCCCACATGTCTGCTCGAAACCTTGATGCGGAGAGGAAATAGTCAGCCAGTGAATCCATCGACTCGGAGAAATTGTGACAAGGCAGGCGGGATCGTGGTACAAGATCTTGACATCTTTGAACTGGTGCGACGTTTCTCAGCATACCTCTCGTACAACCTGGCAAGCTTATTTTTACGATCCTCGTCCCATTCACTCCGGCGCTCCAGGTAATTCTGATAATGCAGCCTACAGCTAATGGCACTGCGGCCGGGCAAGTGCTTGCTGATGTCCTCCCATTTCATACCATCCTGGCGGAGCTGGATGATCTTCGCGTCCTCCTCGGGAGACCACTTGGACTGCTTCTTTGCCGGGGACTGGATCGGGTGGTCCTGGGTCGAAGACAGTCTCTTTGCCGGCACCGCCGACCGCGGCTGAGGTGGCAGAGGAGCCACACTGGTGGCAACGCTCGACGGCACCGACTCTGAGCGAGATACTGAGGCGGGAGAGCTCGTCGACCGACCGTCGTCCTCGTCGTTCGGCTTGAGCAGCGACGAGATATCCACGGTGAGGGTTGGGACGAGACGTTGTTGGTTGGAGAGCAGCGATGGGGGAGCGGGTGCCGGAGGTCAATGGGTGCTGCCATACAATGCAAGAAAGACACAGGCACAGCAGGAGTCGGGCAGGGTGGGATCAGGCTGAGAAAGCGAGCACAAGTGAGGACGGAGTGGTGTACTAATACCAGGAGAATCCTCGGTTCTGCGTACGGGGCGGGTTGTTTCTTTGGCGAGACCAGAGCGAGGGCGCCGGCGTTTCCAGACAATAGACTCCAAGCCGATGGGTTCGGAAAAGCGCACCCGGGAGGGAGGGGGGGTTGTGGTTATGTAGGCAATAGCTTCTACGGTCAAATAGTTCGAAAAGTGGCCGCACCACAATGCCTGTAGGTCGGCTTGTAATCTCGACACAAGAGCATTGTTCACCCAGCACACAGGATATATACCGCACGAACTCCAGTTTGGAAGCAGCGGTCAAGAAGGCGGGCCTGTCCGAGCAGCAGCTGTCCTTTAATTGTCTGCTTCCCACAGATCGATCCGACGACAGAAGTGGGCAAAGAGTGGAAAGGCCCTGAGCACTAACACGCAACCCACTGTCCACATCCATTCCCGGCCCTGTGCTTGTGGCAGCGGGAGTGGCAGGCAGGCAGGCAGTGCAAACAATTGAGAAGCCTGCCTGGGTACTTCGCCTTGCCTTGGTCCATGTTTTTTGTCGCCCGCAGCGGCTGCTGGCGTCCTGCACGATTTACTTCCGGCCCTCGCGGCTGTTCGAACAACTGCCCCAGCACAGGGCAGCTGATATCATCGTCCTCTCTATCTTTTGGGCCGGGCGGGACGGGGGGGGAAAAGTGGAAAAGGATCCATTCCTCGCGGTCCCATTATGGCCTCACGCTAACGGTGGATGCCTGCATAAGATCCAGAAGGGGGTCAGCGCGACCAGCATCCCAGTCTTTTGTCGTGCTGGGGCCAGCGCTCGAACCTTTCAAGGGAGAGGCTTGCATCGGATGGAGCATCACGGTAGCTACGCTGCGCTACTGCGAGTCGGCGAAGCATCATGGCGTCAAACACCCTCTGCAGGAGATGGCGGCCAAAGCCCACAATATATGCGAACTAATGCCTAAGTGGCTCGAAGGAGCATAGTAGGATATGGTTCACAGGATGTTCTTGGGAGGTTCGTCCATGCCACCGTTGGTGGCAGAAGTCTAAAACTCACATAATGTTGACGGGTGCTGCTCTCTCACCGGCGGCCGGTCGAGATGAAGACATGTATACGAGGTGCCAATTAGAGAGGCCCTCGTGGCTTCCTCTCTTCCTCTCACGTCGTCCACCGTCCAAGTGTTCCAAGTCTCCGGCGCTCTTCCTGGCCGGCAGGTGTATCCTAGTTAGTCGCGCTGGTGCAGCGGCGGCAGCTCCTGACTGTGATGAGTGGAAGTGACGGTCAAGAACAGTGGAGGAGGCCGGCGTCGAGCGCAGCTGGTGTTGACGCGAAGGCACATAGCGGTCGCTTCTCCCTCCTCCAAACTCTTATCACGGCGCTGGCACTCTGTTGCGCAGACTCCGAAACCGCCATTCCAGGGTCGACAACCATCACAAGCCATGGAAAAGCAGACCAGCTGCTGCCCACCGACTCTTAGGTCAGCCGGGGATTCGGGCCAAAGTCTTTTTCGGATCCCACTAGGGCGCAGAGCAGCATAGCGGAGCACCAACACGGTGGGCAATGGCTTGTGACGGCTTGAGATGGCTTGACATGATATAGGACGCTGGAACGACGACTGCTCTGCAACCGGCATCCGCGCACGCGGAGAGCTGGCTATCTCTCAGACGCCGGTCTGCAGCCAACTGACGTGTCGCCGTCTTGGTCAGAAACCTCCCTCTTCTTGATGCGGGCGCAGGCTCCAGAGACTCAACGCTAGTACATAGTCAGCGACCAAATCCACACGCCTCCATTATTGGATCAAGCGCGGATGCCCTTGGCTGTCAGGCATTGTGCCATGTCCTCGTACCCGTCCTGCACCGCGGAAGGGGAGGGACTTGTCAAACATGCGCACGATCAGACAATCCTGCACGCTACTCGTAGAACAAGCCCCCGTCAAGGGCAGACTGGAACCCGCCGTGTGACAAACCGAGTCAGTTTTCCCCAGAGTGCATGACGAATTCATTGCATACATAGTACATGGATGGGCCGGTCTCAACACCCGCTGGACTCGTGTCACCAGGCCCACAAGCTGGACGTGTCACACAGACATGCGCAGTCTCGAATATCACGACTTGGAACATGCACTGCAGGTACGTCATGTTCACCTACGGACGCGACAACTATAGCTGACATCAAGAATCACAGTGTTGGGAGTCGTCGACAATCGCGGCCGGCTCTGAGCCGAGGCGGTGAGGCCTTGGGGCGGTGAGTTGACCGCACTTTGGCACTCGCAAACGACAAGCACGATTATTCATGCCTCGTCGAGAAATGCACCCCCCGCCTGGACGATCATGATCGAGTGAACGGATGGCGGCTGCTCGTTGTTGGCTGCCTTGAACTGCACTCTGCTGCAGCTCCGACTGCTTGAATCTTGTGACCGCGGCAGCGCCGGAGCGAAGTCGTTGACATATCTTCCCTTGTCCCCCGGCCATGACAACGCACGAAGCTAGAATCTGCATATAGGCGGCGCACGAACAGATCAAACACAGGCCGACTGAGGCAATTACGAGGTACTCCTGTGAGCTCGCCTGCGACCTCAGGGGATTCCGTGGCAGGCTGGTAGCCAGGTCAGGTGCCGAACATCTCCAGCATGCAAGGCGGCTGACCGTTAAACCGAGACCAGGATTCCCCGGTCAGTATGTCGGGCCTGGGAATGCCGAGGATGCAGAATGTCTTGGTTTCATCGCTCGTGCTATGTAGGGAACAGGTGTTGCAGTCTTTGCATTTCGGCAATGCAACTGACATGAACCACTCCTTGATTGCTGTCGAACCTCGGATCGCTCTCCAACGTGATCGAGCTCGGTGGCTGGCAGTGACTGGCGTCGAAAATCTCAGCGTCCCAGCCGGTGTGCGACTGTGATGCTTTGCTCAGAAGCATCGGCGCAAACACCTGGTGGTGGGAGTTCCCTCGGGGCAAACCCTGCCCCTAGGAGCTGATTTGAACGCGACCCCTGTCCTCCGGCTGGGACAGCCCCATACGTCGCCCACGTCCGATTAACTGCATTGGTCTTGCGGCGGGCCAGTTGTTCGTCCATTTTAGCTCTGGTATTGGGCGCCGCTCTTCCTGAATCCTGTCGGATCCAATCGCTAGCAGTCTGGGGCCTTCCTGTCACTTTTCGTCTGCCCAACTGGCAATCGACCTGCCGTCGCATTCACGATTGGACCACGCTGTCGGGTCTTCTGGAATCCCACCAGTCAGCGCCACCCGGTCCGCTCTCCCACCGCCTGATTGCTCTTATAAAGGGGCACCACAAGAGCCGGTCAGGCCAGTCAAGAATGGCGACGTACGAGTCGAATTCATCCCGAAGGGGTGCAGACAGCAGACGCGCCTTACGAGTACAGAAAGGATTTCCAGGCGAACAAACAATAGAAAACCACAACTGGCTAGCCTTGCCTACTTTCGACCTGGTCGCTCTCGCTTCCCACTTAGTTCGTTCGCCAGGGAGAGGCCGAAGTTCGAGACTGGAACAATGGAACAGCCTTGTCCTCGGGATCACATTTTGATCTTTCTGGGCGCAGACTCCCATCCGCCCCTCCGTCCATATCACACACCCAAGTACGAGTACTGTGACGTTGCGGAGTCCTCGCAGTCCGTCTCCTGACGGGACAGTTATCGGCTATGCCAGGGCCTTTCCACCCACCATCCTCGCCCTCCTGGAGGCTGGAAGATCCCGAAGGTGAACTCTGAAGAACCCTCGGCGCAGTACTAATGTGGTATTTCCTCATCCTCGTCCGTTTAGCCAGAAGGGCCCCATCGCGTCGGCCGGGTACAATCCGATTCGGCGCCACAAGGAGACCCCCAGCCCCTTGCACGGTCAAGGGTTAGTCCAACTGAGAAACTCTGGGGCGCGATATTCCGCTTCCGCAACAGCCTCATCTTGAGCATCAAATCAGGAGATTTGAAAAAACCCAACGAGCTCGGGCCCCCTCGGCGGGATTTAACTTCGCCTAATCTTGCATTGAGATCGAGATAGCACTTTGCCGGCCGAGAACGGTGGCAATTTCAAACCTGACCATTTCCCACTCGTTCAGCTACGTGCTGGGGGAATCCTGGCCAAAAAAACCCTCTCGAAAGAAGGTTGCCATCGGTGCTTCTTGTTGAGAAACAGACGGCCAAGTGCGAGCGACGACAATATCGCTCACGGGCCATGGGCTACTCCTACAACGTTACAGGGCGTCCGTGCACCTAATTAGTCGCTGACGGCGGAGAGCCGCAGGAGCAAAAAGTATAAGTCCAAACAATAATTCATTGTGTGCTCCGTTTAGCCTGGGACAATATCCACCCTTGTCCCATCCTCGAACTGATTCGCAGGGCTCCTGATATGTAGCAGCACGGACTTGCTTGACGGTCCCAGACCCGAACCCCCCAGCTCGAACTCTGCTCCGGACCGAACCCTGTCCGATGGCTTGAAGTTCTCGAAGCACGGCATGTCCCACACCCCCAGGTTGGGCGACTACCGTGGTCCACCGCGTCCCATCACATCTCTCCCTGGAAAGCGTCAGACTCCTACGAATCGGTGGTGCAGCAGAGGTCCCCTAGATGGGTATGAATGAATTCCCCCCTCTTCTCGCGCGTATGATTGATGCGCGCTCATCACCGGCGCGCTGCAATTATGGAACTGGGACCATCGAGGAACAGTAACTGGGACCATCCTCCGTATGTATGCTTCAACTCGACTGTCACAGTGGATTGTCCACAATTCCATTTCACAAAACGGTCCCGACTCCCTCGCCGGGGCTCCTTTGCTCAGATCTCAATTCACCTACGGCTTCAGTTGACCCCTAGTACCGGAATGGTAACCATCCGATAGGTGAACACGGGGCAATGAGTCGTCAGGCACGGCTTAATCTCGCTTGATCGTCTATGTCGCTGGGCCGGTGTGGCAATGTGGCCAGGAGACCCAGCCTTTCGAAGTCTTCAGAGTTTTGTGTCTTTGATCTGTCGTCGTATTGAAGCCGAGAGCGTGGAGCTTGCCAGGAAATTGATCTAGGGTTTCACTGAATATCAACAACAGGTGTCGAGCCGTGGATGAAAACCTCCCGCCGCCAGATAAGATATTATTGCGCGAATTCCTTTTAGAACTTTCGCTTCTGTCGCAGCACCTGAGATGGTCCTGCGTGCTTGCCGTGTCCGGTGGTCTTTGCCTGGGCCGTATTCTCACTCCAACAGCCATCGCTCGATTCCATGTCCTCATCACCCGAGCCTTCGACAACGTTGTCTCGATCGAGAGGCGGGTCGCCAAAGCTTCCTTCCGCGTGCTCTTGAAGGTAAGCGTCGAACTTGCCGTCGCGCCTATCGTGCATCGCTCTCCGGGCCTGGTTTTGCCATGTCTTTTCGTAGTACCCGTCGGCAATGTCGTTCTTGAATCGCTGCGTCGCGGCCTTGATGTAGGGATCGTCGAGCACAAACTCGGTGGAAAGCGGACACTTCAGCCGCCCTTCATCATCAAGCTCGTACTTGCGATAGGCTAGAGGCAGACTATCGATCAGCGAGCGCTTCTCGGCTTCCGTGTAGGTTTCACTGGCGACACTCCAGCCCGAGATAGCCGCGACAAGAAAGGCGTGTATGTCGGTGCGGACGATCGGCGATGATGAATTGAGGACGCGAGACGAAATCCACGGCCCGCTGCTTCGCTTGGGTCCTTTTGCGGGCGGCATTCTTATTGCCTGGGCCTAACAAGGAAGTCGCCGGCAACAGAGTTTTGATCCTAATGTCGCGCGGGAAGACTAGGATAAGGCGGGGAAATAAATGTTTGTCGGGAAGTTTCGCGTGCGCCGAGAGATGCTCTGCAAAACCATCCAACATCAGTCAGGACTCGATCGAGAGAGTCGTTTGCAACCCAGCGGCCGCTGGGCGGCACGAGCTGGACTCGCAGTCACACCGACTGAATTGACATAACCTGTTCAGTCGCGCGTGAAAAACTTGTCTGGCTGCAGTAGTGGGAATGAGCAGCAGAAATGGCGAGACAAACGACGAGAACGAGACGAGACTAGGTCCGAGGCGAAGGATTAGGCCGTGCAGAATGGCATGGTTGGCTCGGGAAGCCAGCCTCATTGGGTTCGAGCGACGCAGGAGCCTTGTCTCAGCTTATGCAGGGGCAGGAACGGGTGAGTACGAGTAGATGGGAAGATGGCAAGATGGCAAGATGGGAATTTCCCAAGGGCAGGGGAGGAGGCTTTTGGCCAGGATGCACGGGCACGACGGGGGTACGCACACAGTGAGTCGGGCTGCCAACTTGACCAGCCATTTACCCCGAAAGGCTACAGCTTCTTTGCCCTTAGTGCCATCCAAACCCGCAGGGCGCGTATGGCCAAGACGTGAAGAATGACAACGGTCTAGGAGGGACTCGGTATGTAGGTTGGCATTGTCTGTAGCTAGTAAATGCCAGGCCAGCGCAGGCAGATGCCGAGGCTGAATCTTAGACGGACGGGCAGCCAATTAGAAGACGTCGTGCCGGTGTTATCGCTGGCAAACCCGTCACTCAGTCACTCATCCCCCTCCGGCAGTCCATCACCCACCCCGTCGCCCGCCGCCCGTCGCGTATCCCTCATCGCCAGTCGCTGAATGTAGTCTGAAAGAAGCCAGTGCCATCTCCTACGACACCGCCTGGCCCGGAATCATGGCCTCCACGGCGGCTTCGTCGATCCGCCGAGGCGTGCACACGACCGTCCACTGCCTGTCCAGCGCATCCGCCGAGCTGACCAGAGCAGCCATCAATCTGCCCTCCACATACTCCAACTATGTCGCATCGAACTCGTCGTCGGTATCGACCATCGAGAGCAGCCTGCGCTCCTTGACATACCTGTTGCCCGGCGCCAGGCTTCACGACACCGAGCTGGCCTCGGAATCGGTCCACACCTTCGTTCAGCTCTTATCAATCTACCATGACCACATCCTCAAGAACCGCGCCGTCATCCTGGCGCTGTCGCCGTCAGTGCTCAAGGCGACGAACCTTAAACAGCAAAGACCGAAACCCTCTCTTCATGCTCGTTATACTACGTTCTGGACCTCTTCTTCGTCACTATACAACAAGATCGCCACCGTCCTGAAGGTCGCACAATATACCGAACTGCTCTGGGAAATGATCGCGAGACGGCGCGGCGGAGAGAAGTCAAGATGGCGCATGGTTGTCTTGCTGGAGTCTTTCAAGGCCATCTGCCGCCTGCTGTTGATGCGCCTGACAAACTTGCGTCCCACCCTCACCCCGCCCATGCCGCTGAGAGAAGACTTTGCGCCCGTGACTCCGGAAGAACCAGAGGAGGATTTCGTGGAGGAGGAATTCACGTCTGACAATTTCGACGTGAAGAATGTCCTTGGAGATGCAGGCGTCCCGACTCCGCCGCTGTCGGACTCCGGCAAACAAGCGCCGTCCTCCTTGTCTGTCGCCGAGCCGTACAGCATGCCCCGAACAGGACTCACGCTGCCTACGCTGCCCTCTCCAGAATCGGTGTCGGCATACCTTCTTAATCATGTCTTGACGGCCGACGATGTGAAGCCCGCCAAGCAACTCCTTCACCAGCTTACCACGATGCGCGGCCAAGCTGCCGAAGTGCTGTACACCTTGCGTCCCTTAATTTATGCCCTCCTGATGCAACGCGTGGCTCGCACCTATGGCTATGAAGGCAACAAGTGGAAGCGACAGTGGACGCCCTGGTTGGTCGGCGTATCAATCGAGTACCTTGCCCGCCAACTGGCGAAGCGTGACCTTGCGGCGAGGGTTCCAGGTGGCGCACGAAACGGCTTGTCCGCGCTGGAACGCGAAGAGCTGAAGAAACGCGGCTGGAATCTGGCCTGGTGGGGCATGCGAGGCGCCTTCTACGAGAATGTCACCAAAGGCTGGATACATGGCGCGGCGGAGGCCTTGAAGGGCAAGCCCTTGTTGGACCTGGCAGGAGGCATCATTGAGGATTACGAGTTTCTGTGGAGCAATTACTACTTCAGCACGTCGACCATGTGACATTTCTTTTGGCATGGCTTGGAATTCGGGAAGGCGCATGGTTTTGGTCTTGGTCCTCGACAACACCGCTAATTCTTGACTCTGCAGCTTGATAGCCAACATCTCCCGGGTCTCATGAATAGGGCTTGGAGAAGGATGGATGTAGGACCCCAACAATCGATATCAGCTGATGGGTCGACTGGGCCCTCAGGAACATGAAGCAAACATTTTGATCCGAACCGTGTTCTCTGTGTTTGCCATCCGGAGCTCACATGGTTGGGATCGCAATATGACCAGTAAACTGCTCGCAAAGCTAGATGCGGACCGATCAGCTCGCCCTCTCATCTTGCCTCGCTTACCAAGCCGGGCGGAAGGGCGAAGAGATGTGGCAGGGTGTGGCTGCTGCAAACCAGACGACGAGAAGGTCTCGGCTGTCATTGAGCTTCCAGGCAGTCTTCTCTGCAGTCTGCGAACATGATGAATTCGCAGCGAGTGGTTATCCCCGTTCCAAATGCCACCGAAACGCACCATATCTCAGAGGAGAAGATCTACTCAGCCTCCGCGATCTAGCTCGCACCATGTACTATGTCCGAGGAAGGAATTCCTCTCTGCCGGACCCCCAAGCGGGTAGGGTGTCTGTCGCGCGCAAGCCAAGGGTGAAAATTTCACGTCTTACCAGTACAGCCTGATCAAATCTCCTCTGCTCTTTCAGCGCTGAGTTCCAAAACCAGCAGCGGTCGGGTGCTACTGGCTCTCCTTTGAAACGAGATCAATAGTCATGTCGCCCTACCCGTCGGCAAAGCGCCAGAGGCTCGACCAGGCCGGGGCTCACCATAATCACATCCGCATCCCCGACTCAGGGACCAAGTCCCAGTCACGGTCCGCACCACTGAAGCCCAAGGCCAAACCAGAGTCTCAGTCTCAGCCTGAGCCTGAGCCAGTGTCCGAATCCGTGCTGCTGCAGCGCAAGGAGAAGTCAAACCCACAGCCCCACCGCGACGCCGGATCCGCGCGGTCGAAACACCAGGAGAATCCAAGGCTTGAACATCCGCCCAAATTTACGCCCTCCAGGCACAGGTTGAGCAAGTCCGGGTCGAAGCTAGAGCCTCGTCACGACTCCTTACTGCCGCAGCACAAGTCTACGCCAAAGGCAAAGGCAGAGCCCGAGCCCAAGCCCGAGCCAGAGCGAAACGCTCAGCGTGACGCTGAGCCCGACGCGCTCAATCACCTTCTCAATACCCTCGATGGCCTTGACCGTGGCATCCACCTCGGCAACCTCCAGACCCGCGTCGCAGCCGCTCGAGATCTTCTCTCATCTGCCAAATGCTCCCTCGGAACGTACCAGAATCACGTTGCACTTCTCTCTGGCGAACTCCGCCGGACCAGAGAGTATGCGGACAAGGTTGTCACAGGTGAGACTGATTTTGATGCTCGGACGGAAAAAGAGAAGGGAAGCAAAGGAGAAGAATTTCTAATGACTGAGAAGTATCTCCGCCGACGCCGTCGCCGAATTGCGCGTGGACTCGTCAACCTCGACGTCGGCGAGAAGCTCCTGGAGAAGCAAGGCCGCCTGTGTGCTCACGCAGACGGACTGTACGAGGCAGTCCGTCGGTGGGTTCAAGCCCTCCAGACCCTTGCCAGCCTCTGGACAAGGATCTGGAATCTCTACGAGAGCATGAACGAAGTGGGACCGAGCTCGCGACCGCGGAACATCTTCACGCAATGGAAGAATGACACGAAGCTGTCCCTGTGGAGGCACCTGGTCCAGGTCGAGATCGAGGTTCAGATGGCCAGCAGGGAAGTCAGTGATGCGCAGGCTGCACTGGCCAAAGATTCACTTGCGTTGTGGGAAGAGCATGCACTTGACTGGGGCGCATACATTGTTGGAATGGCACATGAATTGCCCTTTGCTCTACTCTGTGGCATTAAGCACCATCCTCGAGGTGATACGAAAAGGAGGATGGAAGGATAGCCTGATGCTCTGTTCGGAAAACTGAGCAGGCGACTGTGAGATCAAAGGCACGAGGCGAGAAGGACTCAGGTAACTGCTACTATCTGCCGGTGATCAATAGATCAAAATGGCTTTTGTCCGCTAATAATGGTGCGTGTTGAAGTAGAGGGTCGCAAGTGAATAGAAGCTCTCTCTTACGGTCGATAGCCAGGACAGTGACCTCAGTGAAGCTGGGACAATCAGACCAGCGATACCCATGGCACAGTGTTGAGAAGATGCACGTGTAACATTGGCCGCCGGTATAACGCCTGTCTGACAGATAGCGTTTCCTACTAGACGCCATCAGTCATCAGCAAGATATGTGCGTAATGCGCAGTGTGTGACGCGTAATGCGGGCGTATGGCGCACGTCACGCCCCACGACTTCGCGTCTTGGTTGACTCGATCTTTTCAAAGATGATTTGCAACTTCAGCCTCTTACATATTCTCCGTCAAGGCGTCAAGTCAATGTACTCATACTCTAACTCTTGGGCTGCCCAAATGCCGAACCCGGCTTGACATGTCATGACTTGGGCAATATCTTGTCCGTGAGGTGCAGCGTTGGCAAGAGACATTTCAAGCCCAGGCCCTTTCAGCGTCAGTCCCGAAGGCACACTACACCATCGCCCGGCTGACAGTCTGTACACCGATGAGAATGCTCTGGAAGCTACTGTTTCACGTCTTATTTACCTAACACTGATATTACCCGACAAATCCTTGGTCATGGCCGAGCCCCGTCGCTCTGGTCGCCAACGCAAGGCCAATGCAAAATACGCAAATGCTGGATGGGGCAAGGAGGTTCTGCGAAGACTCCGCGAATCATCAGAGTCATCTGGCTCGAGTCCGCCCGAAAGCCAGGCATCGTCAGAGTCAGAAGACGACGCGGTTCCTGATGCCGCCCTCGCCCTTGACCATGACAGAGATGACGACTCCATGGTCTCTGCAGCGTCCAACGCGCCGTCAGATGTTGGCAGTCCACAAGAAGATGAGGAAGACATGAGTATTGCATCCGATGAAGCCGGTTCAAGCCGGCCTTCTAAACCGCGACCATTCTCTGCATCCACCAGCGAAACGGCACGATCCCGCGGCATACAATTTCCGAGAGACTTTGCCAAAGCAGCAGCATACCCTGGAATATTTGGACCTGGAGTTGAAGATCTGTCTGATGCTCTCCGAGCTAGAGACACTTGGCTCACAGCTCGAGATATCACATTGCCCAGCCGGCAGACGTTGCTGACAGCTCTCACGCCGTCCAACGAGCTTCGTGAGACAAACGGTGAGCAACCTGTAGGTTCACAGGCACAAACGCGACGCCCGACCCCAGCGACCCCAGCAAGCTCTTTATGTGATTCGCTACGCGCCCGCCAATTCCTAGAACCCATCGACGAGGCTGAAGCACGGGAGAAATACTTGGTGCCTGGCAATCCATCTCATCCCATCGTCCTCGGTCCGTGGGCAAAGCAGAAAAAATATAATTTGGGCTACCTCTCTACCATGGACCACGGGAAGGCCTGGCCAATAGAGGACGAGCAACGCAGTACGGGGACCGGACAGAATGCCGGATCACCTATCGAAGACACATACCACCAAGGTTGGTTACTCAATGTCGGTGGAAAGGTTCAATGTCTGGCTTGGGCGCCTTGTCCAGGCCCTATCCAGTACCTCGCCGTGACTGTGAGATGCACATCAAAGCAAAGAAGGATGGCACATGGCAGTGAGAGTGAACGGCCAGCCTTCCATCCGTCCCCTCCCTATCCCTCCAGCATTCACATATGGGCTTTTGACACGGCTGAACTAGGTTGCAAAGGCATCCGGAGCTTGGACATGACACGGGAGCCGAAGCTCGTCGCCGTGCTCGCAACGGAATGGGGCAACATCCGTCGTCTACAATGGTGTCCTCTCGATTCGGACCCGGGAGGCTCGGTCATTGGCCTTCTCGGGACGGTATCAAGCGATGGCCATGCCCGCGTGGTCGCTGTGCCACTCCCTACGGACGGCGCAACTGGAGTACACGCGAGTACCTTTCGAATAGAGCGGCCTGGCCTCGATATTCCACCTCCTTCCGACACCATCTTCACATCGTTGACGTTCGCCGGTGCTTCAGACCTTCTGCTCGGAACAGCAAACGGTTTCATTAATCTGTATGATCTATCAGAGGAGACAAACCCCGACCATGCGCCCATGAGCTACATGCACCAACAACTCCACCACACATACATCATCTCATTATGCGCAGCATCTGATCCCCACTCGACTCTTGTTGCCAGCACCTCCGCCTCCGGCGACCTGGTCCTCACAGACCTCCGAAGTCCCGAGCAAGACCGCGTCGTTGTCCCTCGAACGTGTTTCCCAAACCGAGATCTCGTCTATATGCCATTCACACGCTCCTTCATCGTCGTCCTCGACCGTAGTGGAAACGGGCAGGTCGAGAGAAATGCCGCCACGCTCCTCGCGTGCCATCACATCCGCCAATTCCCCAGCCTGCTGAAGGTGGCCAAGCTGCCACACTGGAGTGGGGCCGCAACGGCACTGGCTGGATCGCCCTGGCATCCGTGCATCCTCGTCGGCAATGCCAAAGGCCAAGTGCTGGCAACGAACTATCTGCGTAAAGTCCTACCGTATCGGCGGACGGACCACAGGAAAGCTGTGGGCCCGTATATACAGAAGATATGCGAGTACGACTGGCGTCCACTCACAGAGGAGGAGCTCGGTCAAGACCCGTCGTCACAGCAGCCGGGCCAAAGCAAGAACGAGAGGCAGGATGAGAAGCAGCAGGAGCAGCAGCAGCAGAGGGAGGAGGAGGAGGGGAAAGAGGCTTTCGATCTGTACCATGGCCGTGATGTCCGAGCCGGCATGTCTCGATTCCACGAAGGCTTCAAGCCCGAGAAGATCGAAGTGGGCAACCCCAAACCCAGCGGCAAAAAGGCAAAGAAGAACAAGAATGAGGAAATCGGCAACGGGGAAGCCGTGTTTGAAGAAGAGCAAGCCGTCACGACGATTGAGTGGAACCCGAATGCCCCGTGTGCTGGAGTCGTGGCAATGGGATGGGGAAGCGGGATTGTGAGGGTGCAGGATCTGGCGTACGATTCTTGACAACGGAGACGAAAAGGGCTGGGGCGCCGTGAGAGGAGAATGCCATAAGAAAGATTCGCAACGAAAGTGCTTGAGAAGACGGATTTCGTCGCTTCCGTGGCCGGCGATTTCTCGCATATTTCTTCTGGCTCTGTATACGCAAGGTGAAGAAGGCGAGCGCGAGAGCAGCCAGGCGGTGGAGAAAATCACTGGACGAAGCGACCCGAAGGAGCCTGTAGAACACAGGCCCGATCGCATGATGAAAATCCCTCCACATCCGGATCTCAAATCTTGATAACGGCAAGAGGAAATGAAGCAAGAAACAACCACTTGGAGTCTTCAATGGCTGTGGTTTGCCCTATCTGCCCTGAGGTGACAGCGCTGGAGCTCTGATGGCCTTTCTGATCCTTCCTTTTCTTTCATCCATGTTGATCGCGTTAGGATTTCGCCGCACAAACATCCACGGGATGGCGTTGCTGGGGCGATTTCCAGGAGACATTGCTCGTCAGGCCGCAGATAGTGTACATGAAATACACCTGGCCAGCATATTCCGAAAAGACCTGCTTAATCACACATTCTTGCCTTGCCGTACTTTTTGGGGTACCCTTTTTCCTAACCCTCAACCCATGCGTGCAATGCTGAAGTCATATGTCGCTAAGTCTGCTGGACAGACGATTGTTCGCCCAAAACCCGTATCAAGAGACATATCCGAGATGGAAGCATCCAGGCACTAAGCTCCGAGAAGTGCCATCGGCAATGACCGCCCACGGAACATACCTTGTATCGAACCCGTGGTCTTCGGCGCACTCTACAGCGAGAAGGAGCTCCTGGACATGATCTAGCTCTTGTTCTCGCTGCGAAGATTGCTACCTCCACGCCCACCCCTACCACCTCCTTGGCCCTCTCGCCCTCGGCCTCCGCCTCGGTGGCCATCACGTCCCCCACGGCCACGTCCTCTAAACTCGCCGCGGCCACCGCGTCCACCTCGGCCTCGCCCGCGCTCACGACGCACCTCGGAGAAACCATCATTCTCGACAGCAGGTTTCTCGTCCGCGTTGGTGGCGGCCGCACCCACCTCCTCAGCCCAGCTGTTGGTCGCTTGAACCGTGGCGGCTGGCGTGGCGGTTGCCCCGGTGTCAGTCTCTGCAAGGTCTCGGGGCACCTGAACCCATTCCTCATTGATTGCGCTAGTATCGGTGATTGCAGATGCCTGCGGATCCCACCCTCCGGCAACTGCGTTGGCAGCTTGGGCATCGGTAGAAGTCTGCTCTGGGGCGGCAGGGACAGCATCAGAGTTCGCGACAGGCTCGGCATCAGCGAGGTCCTGTACGGCAATGGCGTCGTCGAGTTCGGTCAGACCGGCGTTTGCAACAGTACCATCGGTCACCCCTTCCGGTACCGCAGTCTCCTCAGCTGGAACTGTAGCCTTGTCTTCGACTTCAGGCTCTGCACTCTTCGACGAAGCCTCCTTGACCTGGGCAAAGGTGAAGTCGAGAGGCTCGCCCTGCACATCGATGACCTTGTCATCAGTGCCTTGGACCAAGTTCTTCAACGTAGACAGTGCAGTATCATTGCCTTGATAGACTAATAGTAGAGCACCTTCGAAAGCATGAGCTTCATCCGACTGGGCATCCTCAACTTGACGCTTTGACGCTGCGGTGTGGAGGAATTGTATGATGGTGCGCAGCGCGTCTTCGACCGCTTTCGCTTTGGCGTCCTCGATGAACCGGGTGGCCTCGTCTTTGACCCTTGCAATCTCTGCCTCGTGGGCTTCAACCAGACTGGCCTTCTCTTTTGCGGCCTTCTCCTCGAGTTCATGTGCGAATGCGCGGAAATTGGAGAGTTGTTCTTCTAGCTGCTGAAGCTGAGCTTGCAGAGCGGGTTTCTTCAGGACCTGGGCTTTCTGGTCCGCATTGAGTTTTCTCTGAGCGACGAGGTCATCGAGGGAGACACCGGGGTTTTCGCTGACGACGGCATCAGCTTTCGCAGAGGATGAGATTTTCTTGTTGATGTTGCGGATGTTCCTGGCAGAGGATTGTCAGCTTGGCTCTGCCTCGATTCAGAAGAGTGTGTACTTGGCCAGGTCCTTGATGAAGGAGCTCTCGCCGTGAGACTCGACACCATTGGTGGTAGGATGTGGTTCAGCAGGAGTCGATGCTTCGAGAGTTGGAGTCACTGCACCACCAGCAGCGGCCGCAGCTTCGACTTTGCCCTTGCGCTTCTTGGCGGACTTGGATTCAACAGGAATGGAGCCGGTAGTCGACATGATAATAGAGACGTAGGAGATTCGCTTGCTGTGTCTGGCAATTGAACCGCTTGAGGCGCGAATTGAGTGAAGCAGTTGGTGGCTCGAGTGTGGGAGCGTCGAGGAGAGAGGGATTGCAGGAAGCAAGCAGCAGGAGAAGAGTGAATTAGTAGAAGATGAGGAAGTTTAACAGAAGTGCAGATGGTTTGGTTTGGTTTGATTTGGTTTATGAAGAAGTTGCTCGCGTGTGGCAGGCCAACGGAGGCGATGGTAGGCGTTGCCAAGCGTCGACTTCTCCAACTCCGCCCGCGCTGCGCAAGGCTCGAGAAACTTCTTCGGGCTCCGTACTCGTACATCATTGTGCAAGGCTTTGCTACGCACTTTCGACCACGCTGGTGCTGTCGGCCAACAATGACTCATCCACATCCCAACCTCTATCACAATCTGAAATTGCTGGCAATATAGGGGTGGTTGACACCTTCCAATGTACGTCTCAGCTTTCTGTGACTGCGTTCCTGGCCTTCCACTTCTCTCGCGCGCTTTCTAACTCTCTTTCCACGAGGGTCGCTCGATGTTGCGTGTTTGGGCACCCATTCGGGTTCCTGGGAGGGCATTTTCTTGAATGCAAGCCCCCGAGACGGGACGCCATGCAGATCGCTTGCGACCTGGTAATCGCTTCTGGTGTACATTCTGAAAGTTGTATGCTTGTGAGTGGATGGCGGTCCCTGCTCTGAGTCGATAGTCGTATCCCTGGGCGAGAAGAGGTTGACAAGGACATCTCTGGCCTTTCGTAGCTAGAAGGCCCCGTTGTGGGCGTGTTTGTTCCGCACTTTACTTCACGTCCTCTGCAGCTCGAGGTTATCCTTTGAACCTTTGTAACGTCGCCTGCCGCAACAATTAGTACACTTCCGCCCATATTATGTAAGTTCTCGACACGTACCATTGTCGCTTTCCGAATATCTTTGGCTGCAACGACCCTTTCGCCGTTGCACCGCGCTTTGCGGGATGCGTTTGATAGAAGCCTGTGGCTGTTAAAGGACTTGCAATCACAAATACACGGCTTCGCACTTACTCCTCCATAAACAGAACGAAGGTGAGGAAGACGAGAGCATCAACGTTTTTGCCCACGTGTTTCCTGGAATGGGCTTTGACTATCCTCCTCAATTTCGCTCGAGGGTATGACTTGGAATTTGCCTTCATGGTCGCGTTTTTCTGACACAGCGCTTGGTTGGTTGAGGGCCGGGGGGCATGATGGCACAGATGAGGGATGAAGTAAACAAACCGCAGCCTCGCGCACACATCCACCAATCAGCAAAAGTGGAACTAAAATAGCCGAGGCTGCAAGGCTGAGAATTTCCCGCTTACGATGCACGATGCACAATGCAGAGAGCAATGCGGGCGCAGGAAACTTCCAAATGCCGACGTATACGTACAATGGGTAAAGATGCTGAATCTGTGCTATCTTACAGTTGTTCGCTATGCGTCTCGCGAAATATCACGCCATCAACTTCAAATTCGTCATCAAATGCAGTGCCGTTTTCGCCCGCTCGCGCACGTCCAGATCTGAATCGTTTTCCATCTTCCTGAGATGCGAGACAAATCCGACCTTCTGAAGCTCAATCGCGCGATTTCTGCATCCCGCCCGATCGTTCGCATCGTCTTCGTAGGTCAAGTTAATCGCAATCCAACAGCAGGTCGACCGAATCTCCCTGTCTTGGTGATTGCAGAGCGTCAGAATCTGCTTCAGCAGAGCGTACTGCGAGGCTATAATATTCCTCCACTTTGGGTCGCACGCAGCGATATGCACGAGGACGAAGAGCACCTTCCCAACGATGACGTTTGGCGGCGGTGTGGTGTAGTTCTCTTTTCGTGTCGGCCCAGCAAGTGTACGCGGCCGAAGTCGATCCAGCATAATGCGGAAGAAATCGTCTTGACCCATTTCATCCACCACGTATCGGACCATCTCGGATGCATTCTCGCCACAAAAGAGGTTTCGGAGTAGATCTAGCAGCTGTGCCTGGATCTCTGTATCGTCTTCGACGGTATGTTTCGTGTCAAACTCGCCTCGATCGGAAGTCACCTCCTCATCAACGGCACTCCTGGCCTCTTCACTACCACCGTCCGATTCCGAATCCTCGCCCATGATGACATCGTGGGGATTGTCCACTGCGACAGCGGGCCGTCTGTAAGTTGTGATTGGGGGATAATCCCTCTCGACGAGGCCGATAACCTCGCCTTCCGGAATATCAATGGGATCCGTCTTGATTAACAGCTTAATCCAACTGCAGCCAAGCTCATCCACCACCTCGAGTTTCAGCTTCTTTGAAGCATTGAGAACGAGTTGCTTCAAGGCCCATACAGACTCGTGCCGAAGCCGTGCGTTGGCCGAATGCGCCTGCTCGCATAGCTTTTTCACCACTGTCGATTCGCCTACACTGTCCTTGACTGCACTGAAATCCATGGCCAGGTTGCTTAGAACCTTGGTAGCCGCAATCCTCAGCTCCGGGTTCGTTGAATTCATCAATTTGAGTATCGGTTTCGCAACCTCTGCCTCGATCAACTTCGTCCGCAACGCCCGCACGGACCTTCCTAGCGCTCTGACTGCTGCGCATGCTGCCAGTATGACGGAAGCTGAGTTTCCTGTCATATCCATTTCCGGACCGGCGCCCGACTGCACCTGGTATGGTTCCAAAGCTTGAACAATGTAGGGTAAAACACCTTCAGTGCAAATCTGGGCTCGATAGTCCTCTTCGAATGGTGCAATTGCAGCCAAAGCTTTCAGACACCCTTCTCGATACTCCATTTCTCTTCGAGCGGGCCAAGATGGTCCGGGCGGACCAATGCAAGTAGCGGCTGTAGTTGAGTCCGTCTCCATCCTGTCTTGCTTGTGTGGCTGCCAGGGGGCGACCTTGCGACGTGCCGGCCCATCAAAGGTCGCTTTGAGACCAAGGGACAACTTGGTGATAGCTTTACCCTCAACAGCTACTCGTTGCATGTGTAGATTGTCTATTACAAGTGCAGCGAGCACTGCGGGCACGGCACGGGTGTAATGCATACCACTGCACAAATATGACCCGCCAAGCTGGTGAGAAATGTCATGTTGCACTTGATCGGAGTCGAGCATCTGAGTGAGGAGTGGCACCAACAATGAAGCAAAGGACAAGCCTCGTTCTCTCTTGACAAAGTGCAGACTGTTAAGGTTGACTAGGAGTTTGGCGGCAAGAAGACGCCGCTTGCCTCGTGATTCTCGAATGATATACAATAGCCAGGGAATGACAGCACTCTCATCCACGTCGTCTGCCGCATCTTGAGTTGAAGGTAGATGGGGTACAGCGGTAGAGGTCGGCAGAAAAGACGCCCGACGTTTGGGCATTGCAATGACCGAGCTGAGAGGAGGGAACCCTGGCTGTGGTGCATTGGCTTTCTCAGAAACAGGTGCAAAAGGCAGCAGAGTGTCAAATGGGCTCTGGAGCCTCGACCGGGGAACTGCAGCGCCTGAAAAGTAGCTAGTTCCCCACGGTGCCTGTCGAATGTCGGAAGGGGAAAAGTCGTGTTTGAAGTCTGGGAAAACCAATTTGATAGTAGGGTTAGTCAAGAACGTCTTCGTACGCGCCCGAGAGCCCTCGATCAGCACGCAAAGCGCCTCCAGTACAGGCGACAGATGTGCAACGATTGGTGCCGGATCTGGAAGCGACGCCGGAACGGAATCATCGCTCGACGGAGCTTCTAGACCAGGAGGTACAAGACCTTCTGCAACCACAAATGACGCCAATCGGACAGCTAGCAAATCAATTACCCCATTTTCGACAAGCGCACGTTTTTGGGCGTCGTGTGTGATAGTCTTGCAAAGAAGGGCCAAGATAGCGTCGCAGGCTTGCTGAGACGCCACGTCATCACCAGCGTTTCCCATAATGTTCTCAAAACACCGTATATATCTCTTGGAATACAGAAGGTCGGAGAGCAGCGAACTCTGCAACCATTGACCAGGGCTCGATGGTGGCATGTTGTCGGTGGCGGCATTGAGACATTTTAGAACGGCGAGGGATGTCCTGGCGGGGAGGGACAGGAGGAGGAAAGCGATCAGTCTCTGCAGAATATCGGTTTCGAGGATCGGTTGTACAAACGAGGGACCTTCTGCTCAACGCGATTAGCATTCAGTGGCCAGAAGAAGGATGCAAAGCGCGAACCATGAGCAATGACGGAGAGAACCTGGGCAACTTGGGTCAGCAACGATTCCTCTTGCTCCTCAAGTCGGGTTGGTGCATCGGCGTCGACGCCCCGTTGTGCGGCGACGTCCCCGAGGATCTTTGCCAACTGAGGGACCAGTCCATTCTGGATGAACTCGAGCTTGTGAGACAGATGGCCAGTCAAGAGGCCTTTGATTCTCTTCAAGCCTTGCAGCCGAGCGGAGGAGTCAGCGGCAGATTCGAGATCCTGTAGCTCGGACCTTGCAAGCCGTGCTAATGCCATGCGATACAGAGAATGTCCGTCCACGACCGGATGGTCACGAACAGTTGGGTCTCGTCAAGTCTGGAGTCGTACGTGTCGAGTTTGCGTTTCGCGGGGTCTGGAACCTGCAACTGGAAGTTGGTCGCTCCGGATGATATTTCCGCACCGCGTAGGAAAACCCGAATGCGGGCGTGTTTGATTGGCAAACCCAGGCCAGCCGAGCGCCGATCTGATTTTAGCCAAGCGGAAATGTGTGCAACGGACCCCCAGCGATCGGGCTTGGGAAGTGAGCGATGCTTCTCAGAGCGCTAGGACTCAGTAGAATGCAAAGATCAGCAGTGTCAGGGACGCTTGAGAGGAGGATCGAACTCGCAGCCTTGCCATCGTATACTGCGTTGTCGACTGGAGGCAGTGGGAGAAAGTGACCAGGATTAACAGCTTCATGCAGGCCGGGAGTCGAATATCAGTCGTCTGACGGGCCTCACTGCTGCCGTGCTCTCACGGCATGAAATGCGACTTTGGTCAGACAAGTCCCCAGCCCGAAGATGCTTAATATCTCTCATTGGGCTGCGTGAGAAAAGGTTCAGTCGGGCTTTGAAAATATCGACCACTAAAGCCCATGGGACTCGCCTCGTGCTCGTGTCGATCCATGCTCGGGTAGTCACGACATAGGCTCTCGCGGCACGACACTCTAGGACCCATCTATATTACACGCCACACCTTGCTTGCGTCGCCCTCTTTATTCCCCATCTTTCCTTCAAGGCCGTCTCGGTCCCTGCTTTCTCGCATAACAGCTCGCCGCGCTCTGTCCTCGACTTCACCAAGCACTCATTGTGGCTGACGGCGCAGTGTCGGCCACCGCACCAACCATCGGAACACCCGCCCGCGACGGATTTTTCACGCAATTCTAGCACCTTGCCCATGCGAGGCCGCTTCCTTCCATGAACTCTTCGCGGCGCCAGACACCTCTTCCGATGTTGAAGTTCTTTGAATATGCTAGCAACATCCCTATCCCCTAATATCTCACCTGCGACTGCCCGAGAGTCGGGCGTTGCTCTATACTCAACCTCTCCTCGAGCCCATTATGAGCAATCGATCTCCCTGTCTGCCAGTTCTCGCTCTACAACCGTCGAACAGACGAGTCCCATCGCGCGAAAACGCCCTCTCACACACGAGCTCGATTTCCAGAAGCCTCGCAGGTTACCGAGCACAAAATCACTAGACCGCTACGGATATTCTCCCCGCGTCCAGCCCCGCCCGAAAATGGTGGACGCTTCCACACAATACTCTCCGCCCAACCAACAGAAAGCAGGACAGACTCCCACAAGTACCATTGCGGGACTAAAATTGTCTGAAAAGGAGGACAACTCACCCAAGGCCGCCCCTCTCCCTTCCGCCGCGAAGCGGCGTGACGGCACAGTTGCGAGTCAGCCAAGGCCGGAATCTACTACGGTACAGCCGCAGGTAAAGAGGCATGCCGGGGATCCAGGCACGGCACCAGGACCCCCCGTGAATGGGGTCGAGCCCGACGAAGAGCAGAGCGTGCAGCAGTCTCCGGTGAAGAAGGCTCGTCCGGATGCTCCGCCAGTGCGGATAATGCCCCTACAATACGAAAATTGTAATACACGGGACCTTGTGGTGCTGATAGCTTCAATGCTGATGGAGCTGATCCGATACAACGATGCCATTCCACTGAGGGATGGTCAACTTACCCGCTTTCACTCACGAGCACCCCCGGGGATTTCAGTCCTCGACTACCTCCAACGACTGACGACACATGCAACATTGTCTCCCCCCATATTACTCAGCGTGGTCTATTATATTGATCGCCTATGCGCTCTCTATCCGGCTTTCACTATCAGCAGCCTCACCGTCCACCGGTTTCTCATCACCAGCTCAACAGTGGCGAGCAAAGGCTTAAGCGACTCATTCTGGACGAACAAGACCTATGCCCGAGTGGGTGGCGTGAGCATGAAGGAACTCGCACTCCTGGAACTTGAGTTTCTTACCAGGATGGAATGGAGAATCGTTCCGAAGCCAGAGGTATTAGTGGACTACTATAAGTCCCTGATCGCCAGGAATTCCCAGTATCAGCTGGAAGGTACATAATATCAGCCTGCGACGAAGGACTCGTGATCTATGCGGCTTTCTAGCTTTCGGAGAGCCTGCCTTGAGGATTAGCCATGTATGGCAGCTTCTCCGGAGCTGCCTCTGGTCCAGGAACAGAGGGGCATGTGTACGGTGTCTGTAATGCCAAAATTCATGAACGATACAGTCTACAAGAACCAGAATCGACGGCCGACTTTTTATGCTACGCGCGCAAACTAGATTGCCATGACCGAGAGGGTTGGCTGCTCGACCGTTTCCGTCTGGAGCAGTGCTTTTACAGTAGGCACGATTGAAACGAATTATTAGCAGGGTGTTGAATGAGCTAGTGATCCATTCAAGGGTCTTTAGAATCCCTAATCTCTATGTAACCCTTTGATAAGGTGATCGCAAAATCCCTCCGTCAAACGCTAGAAAGGCCACTCCAGCGATTCCGTCGCGTCCCACTCCATAGGGCAAAATTACATAGACAGCAGCATTCGGAAGCTACAGTTCAATGTAATCAAATCCGTCAGAATCAGCGCCGAGGGGAGACCTTGGGTTTGTTGATGAGAGCTCGCTCTTGGCCCCAAAAGTCTACTTCCTCTCCTGCTGGTTGAACGAAGCAGGCTCTCTGAACCAAATATGAGATGAATGCTTCTCGGTTTTGTTGGTGTGATTTGTATCCGCAACCATAAACAGTCGATACTTTGTGGCATTCGCCGCTGACCAACCGGTAAAGTAATCGAGAAGAGCTTTGTCTCGCGCGCCCGTGGCACCGGCACTCATGTCAGCGTCGTCCCAAGCGACGTAATCCGGCAATCCCTTAGGTGACACGACTAGTTCGTCGTCCTCGGTCATAGGAAGGTCCTTGATAAATTTCTCTGGGTCTTCGCTGTGATGCCTCTTGTTCGACAACTCTTCGGCCGATCGATCCCGGAGTTTGTACCAGATTTCGAGCATGCTGATATATCTAGACCGACATTAGCAACCATTTCGGCGGAGAGGACACGCAAGGAGAAGTACCTCTGCTGGACCTCATGCTCGACTGCATCAACCTGACACAAAATCCAGGAAAGAAAATCCGGTAAGAGTACCAGTTTCCAGAACTGGGCCTTGCCGACCGAAGCGGCATCGAACCATTTCATAGCCAATAGCGCTCCTTCCGGATGGTTCTTTATGGAGTCCTCGGTAATGCACAGAACAGTGCCGCGAGGGAAGAGTCTGGTGAGGGCATAGTTCCGGTCATGCGAGCCCCCACCTGACTCACGGAATGACAAGTTGAAACAAGACAGAGAGGCCTGTCGAAGGTATTTGTACAAATACGGCGTGTCGCAGTAACAGGGGTACCGTTCATTAAAGATGACGACACCCGGTTGGTCGCCAATTTCGCCTAGGAAGTCACTCCAGTCGCTCTTCCCCTTGTCTGTATAGATCTGACGTGGACTCATAAGCTGAGATAGCCATTCCACCAGAGCCTTGGCCTCTGCTGGGTGAGGCTCCGCAAATGTGATGAACACACGGGGTCGCTTCTGTGTCCTATCTAGCCCGAACATTATTGCGTCAAAATTGGCAGGAAACGATATCCGAGACTCGTTGGCTGGAGTGGAAGGGGTCCAATCCATGGAATCATGGAACGACATCGAGTCCCGCCTACCGGGAGACTTTGGACTTCGGGCAGGGGTCGCACGGTCCTTCCTGATCGTTGACGTCGCTGTTGCTGTCACCAGAGCTGACAGTTCAGTAGGGCTCTGTACACGAATACTTGTTTGCTCTGAGTATGTTCGCCGTAGACCAGCTTGAGGTCGAACTGCCTCGCCACTTTGGTTGTGCGGCATGGGCTGCGTTGCTCTCACTGCATTGTCAAGGTAGACCCCTGGTAACTTGTTCATGACGGCGAGATGCAAGCGAGAACTGGTATCAGGAAAAGGTGGCTGCTCCAGATGTTGCCATCCGGATGTTTGAGGCGAGTAGAGCAGTAGCACAAGGGTTTCTCCAGGGCCAGGATATTCCCATAGGGCACCGACGTTGTTTCCCTCGATGAATTGAGTGAGACTCTCGATGGCTGGTTGTGTATCGTCGTATGGCTCGAATGCCCCAACGGCATGTACGCGCATATCTAGCTGCAGTTCGTCAGTCCACACTCCGGTGTATGCGCTTAACCAATGACTCACATTCTGAGAAAACACTGAAAATGCGTCAACATCCATTACAAACCTCTGCTGAAAGTGAAGCGAAAGTGACTTCAAGTGCGGTTCCTTGAGGTGAATGATCTTCCCACTAGCCCACCAGGGAAGACAGACAAGTCTAACATCTCCTGCCACACGATCCCCAAACTTGAGGTTGATGATGATCTCTCCTTTCTTATAGGTGCGCCCATTGGAGGCAGTAAGAGTCTCGGAGTTGGCAGAAGGCCGCCGCCACGTTTGTTTGTCTAGGCCCGGCTGCTGTATTGCACCGTCTGTCCGCGCAAGCCCATCGGACTTGCCTGGCCGGTGAGGCTCGTTGTTGCTAAATGGTCTTCTGTCGATATGTGGTTTCTCTGGCCCTGTAGACAATATTGAATTAGAGAATTCTGTCCCTATGGTCGTCGGCGGTACGTCTAGAGGCGGTTCCTGCGGTGCTGCTGAGATGATGGAACTATGAGACACTGTTCTTGCGAGTAACGGTCGCCCATCTCCATTGTGCATCTCTGTTGGTACGGAGGCCGATGTGCTCTGCAGGCCAGGGGTGTCATCCACTGCTTGGGTTTGCACATGTTTGGGGATCGGTGCGTCTATTTTCCGATTAGCATTTCTGGTAGTCGACGGTTCGTTTTCTGCTACTGTATTGCGCGCCTTGGTGGTCATGATTCGTTGTGGCCCTTCGGTGATGGGATCACCTTTGGGGCTGCTGGCAGTGTCAACTGTGTGATTTTCATCTTCAATTGACGGTTCGGGCACAGGAAGATCTTCTGGAACAAAGAGTGGAGAGTCTCTGCCTGTATCCCTTCGGGTGGTTGTATCTTGACGCGGAAATACAGACTGATCAACCCACTCATCTGGCGACCTCAGGTCGAGTTTTGACATGTCTGGTGGAGGTTCTAGACGAGCCTTTTTCCTGTAGTTATTTTGATGTCTGAGGTTCCTGAACTGCTGTCCCGTCTTGACGTCTGTGCGGCTTGCCGTAGGTGCAGTTTCGCCAGTGCTCAGCTTTCGCGGTCTGGTGCTAGCGCCGACATTGTCAGACTCCCGCGGCATAGTTGTGGAATTTGTACTAGGGTCAGCGCCGCTCTGCTTCGACGGTTGAGCAACATTGACTGTTTTTTCCGTGGGTGTCGGTAATGACGACGAGACGGAAGAAAGGGATTCGACTCTCCCAGAAGTGGGCTCATTGATGTTGCTTATTGTCTTCTTCGAAGCAGTCGAAACGACTTTTGCGCGACTGGGGGATATCAGTTGAGCAACGCCCTTTCTGGCTGGCATGGTCGCGACTGAGCGTGGACGCTTTGGCGCTGGAGAAGAATTGTGTGATAGTCTGGTACCTGTGTGCGTCAGACTTGAGGGGGAATCCCGGGATCGCTTCGTCCTAGATCGTCCTGCCGACCTTCGCTCTCTCGCCAGCCTCTTTTGTGCCTCAGCTTCCTGAAACGCTTCCATACGCGCTTGGACGCGAGCAACTTCAGCTGGATCTGGAATATCATTGTTCGCGAGCTGTTGTTCCCAATCAGCGAGGGATGCCGGAGTCAAAAAGCTCTCGGCCGGTTCCCATGTGCACTGGTGGTCACCATAATGGAGCCACTTGACGAGATATACGGTCCTCCCATTAAGGTCGGACTGTGTAAGGATACGTTCCACCTCGTATTCGGGCTCCTCTTCGGGCTCAGACGCAAAGCTATCGCCATCAGACATGTTGCAAACGGACAAGCCAAGTCGAATTAGTGGACAGCAAATCCAGGTAAAAGTGGTGGGAATTTGGAATTGATCGCGACACAACAGCGTTACCAACAGCAACGCAACCACTCAACTCAGATAGAAGTCCAATGCAGACAGAATTCACACCGAAAGCTCATTGTATAAATGCTGTTTTGGTGTCTTTACCACCTATCTCAGCATACAGAGTCTTCCACGACAACGACATGCGCAAGAGACGACTGTTCACCTAGTATGCAGTCGCGACGGTCGTGACGGTGTAGACGGTGCATTGGTCCGAAAATGAAGTGACGGAAATACGATTTTCCGAACCTGAAGGGCCCGTGACTTGGGGAGACATGTGACTGCCAAGCCCTTCCAGGCTGCGGTTCGGAAGCACCTTCGGATTGCATGGGTTCAACAACTCGCATTGTTCGCCAACAATCACTACGTCCTTCGTGCACTGTGACACTTCGCTGTCACTGGGATTTTCGAAAAGAACTGGGTTTGGCCTCCTAATTGTCAATTCCGGTTCTGGGGAGACAGAGTCTCGCCTTGTCATCTTCGCCTCGATCACGGCTCACCCTTGAATTCTTCCAACCATGGCGAACGACGAATATGACTTCCTATTCAAGGTGGTCCTGATCGGAGACTCGGGCGTCGGCAAATCCAATCTTTTGAGTCGTTTCACACGCAACGAATTCAATCTTGACTCCAAATCCACCATTGGCGTCGAATTCGCGACTAGGTCGATCCAAGTCGACACCAAAACCATCAAGGCACAGATATGGGATACCGCGGGACAAGAGAGATACCGTGCCATTACCTCAGCATACTACCGAGGAGCGGTCGGTGCCCTGCTCGTCTATGACATTAGCAAGCATCAGACATACGACAATGTCACGAGATGGCTGAAGGAGCTTCGGGACCATGCGGACGCCAACATCGTCATCATGCTGGTTGGGAATAAGAGCGATTTGAGACACCTGCGAGCCGTTCCCACAGAAGAAGCCAAACAATTTGCGAGTACGTGATCCTCCCGACTGCAGATGGACATTCTGGGCTGACACTGGCGCAGGCGAGAACAACCTTTCGTTCATAGAGACATCGGCCTTGGACGCAAGCAACGTCGAGTTGGCGTTCCAGAACATCTTGACCGGTAGGCCAAAGCGTCATTTGCTTGATGATCGATGCTAATTGCGAACAGAGATCTACCGGATCGTCTCGAGCAAGGCGCTCGACAGCGGAGATGCTGCCCAGGCACCGACTGGCGGTGTGAAGATTGACATGACGCCCTCCGGTACGAGTGACTCGAAGGGAGGCAAATGCTGTTGAGCTGCGACTGCACCGGATCTCCAGTCTATGGATACGAGGAGCACGGCGTTACCTGACTATGCGCATGAACTGGGGAGTGATGTATCGAATGTGATCATGAATGAACTTCCATGGTGGATGGCTGTGGCTTGGGTCTAATCGGAGTATTACAGGTCCCCCCGATTCGCAATGTAAGACTCTTTACAAGGCTACTTATCTACCTTCCTCGCTTCCAGCAGAGTGTGCGGTGTTGACAAAGTGATCGCTTCGACAGCTTTTGCCTTAGGCATTGGACCTTGCCAGACACGTGAAATCTGTCCTTCGACCTCCCCGGAGACCCGCACGGGGGTCGCATCAATGTCCGAGAAGTCCTGCCGGTTACGCAGGTCATTCCTTAATTCCGGGGCTGGTGATTGGCGTATGAGTCTTCGATGCAGCTTGTGACCCGGCAAAGCCAAACGATGTTGGTCTGTTTCTCAGATATCTCCCAAGGCCTAACGAGCTTCGCGTTTCTTCAGGTCGGGCAGATCAGAGCATGTTTCAGCAGGGCAAAGATCCAGTCCAAGTGTATGGTGCCGGTATTTCTCTTGCCTTTGTTATTGTTCAGTCTCAAGCCTATACTGCCAAGAGCATGACCGCCAATGGAATGTTTCTCAAAGCGGGCGCATCTTTGCGGTTTCACTCGACATGTACTATTCGAAGTGCTACTGCTCGCAGATCGTCCCGGTGCCAGAATGAGGATATTGACCCTGACGTCGAGAGCAAGCGGAAGAGCTATTGCACAGCTGAAAAGGCAGAGCGCTCCCACGTTCGTGCTGTTGACATGACAAAGCGACGCTAAGAGGGATGTTGTGGACGGCTCGGGGGTCGCTTCGGCACTCACGAGCAAACGTTGAATCCATTACTTCGCTGCCATGGCACGGACGCGGTGAAATCACCGGTAGTCTGGTCTAGGGAAACAACCAGCCCTGAGCCAAGTGTCGGGAAATCTGCTGGGCGCTCATCCTTCCTTGGTCGGATCCTCGCTGCACAGGGCTGCCCGTCACGTCTAATGAGGTCGGCAAAATGGGCTGCAATGCGGCGTGATGAAATATCTGCTTCAAGGCTGGTTGATTTTGTCCGCTTGCATTCACTTACACCAGCACGACGTTCGGGAGATATCTTGAGAAGCGACTGCCCTCAGCGCGTTCGCCAGATCAGGTTCTCCGAAGAAATTTCCCACCGCTGTCAATCTCTCAACCCTGCCCCGTCCCAGCTTCGGACGGCGGCTTGACAATCAGCCCTCGTGAGTCCGCCTCCTCTTCTGGGATCATCTGTTCAGCGAAGCATCCTCCACGCGCTCACGTCCCGCTTGCCGCCACGCCCTCTTCCTCCTTTGACCTCTCACCTCTCTCTTCGAGGGAGCTCATTCTCTCGGTGGACCTCCTGCTCCCTGCTTATGCACCTGGCTGCTCTCGCCTTTCCCAGTTCCTGGTGGCCGTGCCCTTGAGTGCCCAGCCCTCAGGCTCGCCACCCCCAGAGAGTCTGAAAAATGCAAGATGACTTCGGTCTGGCAAACAGGCAATCTTGGCAAGGGGTTCCAGCCTGCGATGCTTTTGCCTGTGTTTACCTCACACCGGATAGTTCATTATTTTTCCTCGCCTCTACGGCCCATCGACGCTGTGGTTCTATATTTATTAGGTGAGAACGAAGGGATGACTGATCACGTCTGAATACCAAAGTCTAATAACACCTGCTCTTTATCAATCTATCAAAATCTACAGTCCCGGCCAACCCTTTTGCTCCCTCATCTTCTTGTACCACTCCTGCACATATGGCAACTTGACATGCGGACCATATGGATTCTGCTCCCACTGTGGTGTTAGGGCAGGGAAACCTGTTTCGGCGACAAAGCTCGCCGCCAGCTCCTCTAGCGTGCCTCCCCGATTATACGCCAGCGAAGCGGCATCTGCCGACTTACGTCTCTCCGTGAGTTCGGCGCGGAGGGATGCGGTCTCTGTCTCGAGCATCGTCAGAGATTGGGGGTCCAAGACAACACCGTAGTTGCGCGCGGCGCCGTCGACGGTCGCGAGACGACGCTTCACGTCCGCAACGACCTTTTCGACCGGTCGCGTGAGCGGGTCGCCGATCCCACCGCCACCCCAGGTCACCCATTCGAGGACGTCGCCGGCCTCGACTCGAATATGGTCTTGTTTGGACCGGAGATGCCGTCGAGGAGGATTCTTGACGTCCTTGGAGTATTCGATCAGCACTTTCCGCGACCGCAGGCCGGGAAATCCGCCATCACAACCCCAGGCTTTGGTGAACGCGCGGTCGTCGTGGAGGTTGATGTCTCCCGCGCAGAGGAAGTGGTAGAGTGTTCGTTGCGCGTTGCCTCCTCGGTAGTGTCCCGCGCCACCACTGTCGGCTAGTGCTTCGTTCACTTCGATCCGGAGTGGGAAGTAGAGTTCGATCGTCTCGACGGGGATGGACTTGATGGATGGGAAGAGGCAGTGACAATCGAGCTATAAGCAGGGAATCATGGTCAGAACGCACGGACGCCTCCTTGGACGAGAGAGAAGGGAATGGATGATGATGTTGATGTGGATGATCGTGTTCACATACCCCGTCACCAGCTGGTCGGGCTGGCACACCGCCAAACCCGATCTGATACAACAGGAAGAAATCCCCGCTGGGCTTGAATCCCGAGTAGAAGATGTGAGGCGAGTCGGAAAACCCGGCGGCGGCGCGGTGCCCGGGCATGTGCTGTCCCAGGAGAGCCTGAATCACGTCAAAGACTCTGCCCAGCAAGTGTGTCCGGCAACTCAGCGCTGCGGGCCGGACGGGATTGAGGATGGACCCCAGAGGAAGATCAATCTCAATCAGGTCGTTGGCACCACTGTTCACCAGCGTGTAGGGGTCGATGATGGCGAGGAGATAGTAGCTGCCCGCTTGGGTTAGCCGCCTGATTGACGATCCAGGGGCGGAAGTGGGACCGCCTGGGTTCCTTGTACTTACACAATGTACATGGTGAACATCTTCTTGGAAAGGAGATAATTGATGGAGAATTCACTTTGCGGAGAGGTGCCATCCCAGTCGAAGAAAAGCTTGCCATCTCTCTTAGTCATGGTGCATTTGATAGCGAATGGACCGACGCCATGGCCGTCGTCGTCGATGAAGTCAATAAATTCAGCCGGTTCGTCCTTGATCACGGTGTCGATCAGCTTCTGGACAGCCAGTCTGTTTCGCTGCAGGAGAACATCCGTCGCCGCTTCGTAGACTCTGTTATGGTCGGTCAGTAACTGAGACTCTAGCAGAGTGCAAAAGAGCAGACTCACGTAAGCCCATAGCGCTCACAGAGTTCTTGGACTCTCAGCGCCGCAGTGTTGCACGACGACAGCAATGCAAAGACATCGGCTCGGAACCACTCGGACGCCCGGGAATTGCGGCATAGAATCGTGATCAAATCTTGATTCAGAACTCCTCGGGAGTACAGTTTGACGACGGGAATCTGGAGACCGTCGTCGTAAATGGTTCGCGCATCGATCGATAAACTTCCAGGAGTGCTGCCTTGGACATCGCTGTGGAACAGAAACGGAGAGGTCAGAAATGAATGACACTGTAGAGGAGTGGAAGGGGGAAGGGCCAGGAATAACGCACGTCAGATGTCCAAAATTGGCCGCCCAGCCTACAATCTGACCTCGGAAGAAGATGGGGACCAGAATGATCACATCGTTCAGATGGGAGACTGCGCCCTCCATCTCGTAGGCGTCGTTCGTGATGAAGACGTCGCCTTCTTCGATCGTTCCTTGATACACTCGTAGGAAATCGGGGATAAAGCTGCCGAATTGGCCCACGAGCATTTGACCGCTGGCGTTGGTGACTACATTGAACTCATCCTGGACTAGGTCAGTTCCTTTTTCTTAATTTCTCCTGTCTATCAAACACGCTCCGTCTCACCTGTTGTTCACGGATACCCGGTGACATGGACGCCCTCAACATGAGGGAGTCCATCTCTCGGCGAATCGAAGCCAGCGCCGACTCTATCAGGGTCGGAATGATGGTTTTCTCGGTCACGTACTGCGCGGCAGCTTCCTTGGACACCGTTTCCTGCTTGTCCGCGTTCGCTGTCGTCGTGCTCTGCGCCGTGGGAGTGATGACGATGTTGCAAATGCGATCAATCTTAGCCACATAGCCTGGCAGAACCAGGGTATTGGAGTCGACTTCGTTGATGATACAGGGACCCTGGAGAACCATTCCAGGCATGCTGATGGCTTTGCGATCCCACACCGCGGCGTCGAGGTGTTGACCTTTGTGATAAATCTTCTTTCGGTCCATGACTGCCGACTCGGGGGGGCTGAGCTCGCCTTCTGGAACGGCCGACGAGCTGTTGAAACTGACTTCGGCCGGGTTGTCCGAGACAATGACGCGCATTCTCATCAACTCGATGTCGTATTGTGGCATGATGAAGGTGTAATGTCGGCGATGCTCGTCTTCGAAACTCTTGCGGAGCACCAACTTGAGGTGAGCGAGGCCCTGTTCCACATCGCGCCGATCCAGTGTCACCGTCAACTCCTGTGACTGGCCCATATATCGCAGGTCGACCTTGTATTCCGTCGACAGTCGGTGGGAGATGTCCGTCGAGCTGGACTCGAGGAGTTTGTCGCGGCAGGAGTCCACGAGGTCGTCCAGCTGTCGGACGAAATCGTCCAAGTCCAGCGTGGACATGCCGGCGATGTATGACTTGGTCTTCTCATGGCTCAGCCTGGTGATCACATCTCCCTGGGCGCAGAGAATGCCGGGCGATGGAGGGATGATGACGGGCCAGGAGCCTAGGAGCTCGCCGACGGCATTGGCATGGAGCGGGCCCGCGCCCCCGAAGACGACGAGAGAGAAATCCTTGGGGTCGTAGCCCTTCTCCACCGAGACGACTCGGACAGCGCCATACATGGTCTCATTGGCCAGGTCGATGATGCCTTGAGCTGCCTCTTCTATGGTCAGCCCGATCTGCGAGGCGAGCGATGAGACGCTATCTTTGGCGGCGACGACGTCGAGCTTAAAATCCCCACCGAGCAAGGTCGAGGGGAGATATCCAAGCACCAAGTTGGCGTCAGTGACCGTGGGTTCCTGGCCGCCTTTGCCGTAACAGGCCGGTCCTGGCGAGGCTCCCGCACTCTCCGGACCAACACGAAGATGCTTGCTCAGTGCACTGTACCGGGCGATGGAGCCGCCGCCGGCACCGACGGTATGGACATCAATCGACGGAGCTTTCACACTCAAAGTACCGATCACGGTCTCTCTGCGAAGGGCTGGGGTTCCATTGACGATCAGCGCACAATCCGAGGACGTGCCTCCCACGTCTAACGTGATCAGATTGGAGTACTCAGTGCCCACAGTATGGCACACGCCACGGACTCCTCCTGCGGGACCCGACCTGGAAGATGAGTCAGTGTGTCCGACAACGACGACGATTCGGAGGCATCCTCTACTCACATGAGGAGGTTGACGGGGAGCTCTTCGGCCACTTTGATACCGGTCAACCCGCCATCGCTCTTGAGGATTCGAATGATGTCGCTGTCATCCTGCAAGATGGTGCTGAGATGACTGACGTAACGCTTGATGGTCGGCTTGACCAACGCATTCGCTGCCGTGGTGACGGTTCGCTCGTATTCTCCGACTTCCGGCAACACATCGCTCGACAAAACAATCTCCACGCCGGGAAAGTCTTCGCGCAGAATTCGCGCCACCTCGACCTCGTGCACATTGTTTGCGAAGGAGTTGATGAGACTGATGGAGATGACGTCCAGGTTTTCTCGCTTCAAAGGGGTCAAGTTCCGGCGGAATTCTGCCTCATCCAGAGCCTTGACGATGCTTCCGTCATTGGCAACCCGCTCCGGAGCATCCACCGTCAGCTCGAGAGGGATGACCGGGGTAGGGGCATCCCAGGTCAGCCAGGCGCCGAGCGCCCCGGGAATCTGCGACCTTCGAAGGTTGAGAATGTCCTTGTGCCCGGACGTGACGACTAGGGCGGCCTTGCCGCCCTTGCCTTCCAGGACCGCGTTTGTCGCTGGGATTCGTGTCAGAAAAAGCAGCAAAGACCAAAAGAAAACAATTCTGGGATTTGGGGGGGGTTTCCTACCGACTGTCGTTCCATGATGCACATAGTCGAATTTCCCTGACCAGCCATACTCGGCCAGCAAGGTATTGCGGACTTTGTCGATGGCCTGCTTCACGCCGATGCTTTGATCGGGCGAGGTGGAAAGTGCTTTTGCTCGAACAGAATCTCCATGAGGAGTGATGACACAGACGTCGGTGAAGGTACCCTGGACAAGATCCCAAGTTAAAAAATCACAAACAATGTACTTATGAAGTTGTGACTTACACCGACGTCGACACCAAGCCGGTAGCCTGGCAGCTGTTGTGAGATATCACCCATATCAAAAACACATGCCCTCTCTCCCAAGAGACGATAGTTGGAATCTCAATTAGGGTATTACATCCAGTGCTTGACTTCTTATTCAATCCCCCTGTATCAGCCCGAGGGACATAGCCCATCGCCACAATTTCATGTGACTTCGGAATATGTCCTTCCCCGGGCCCCTTTGAGGCGCCGGAAGGTAGCGAATTCATTGGGAGCTGAATTATCCGACTCAGATACGGCTTTCCACGGAGCCTTGGTGTGGATGCTATCGGACATTCTCCGATTTGGAAGCAGACGATGGAGGGAGAGGGAGGGAGGGAGGGAGAGAGAGACGAGCCGTGTTGGGGCGGGGTGGACTCGCGATTAGAGATGCTCGAGATCGGAGTTCACGCGGATAAATATGGTTAGATCTATATCCACCAAACTAGATGGTATCTGGATCTCTCCTCTTGGGGACTGTTGCCTGTCATCTGTATGTACATACCTACACACAGGACTATGACCAGATGCAATCGTCTTGTCTTACGGGGCGTTCCTTGTTAGGAGATCTCCTCTTCAGTCCGGACTCTGTTCCGCGATCTCGACTTTGGTCCTTTCATGTTTGGTCAACTGCGGTCGCGCAATGTGGAAAATCCCCCCAAGTCAACTATGAGGACGATGCTGCCGGGGGTGCACCTGTGAAGAATTGACAAGGACCAGGATACAAGCCGGGGCTGAACATCCGAATCGATTTATTAACACATCGAAATAATGACCTCTTCAATCTTCTATATTCTGTTCCACGCCGTACACTAGGCGTTCAATCTTGACGCTCCCGTTGTTCCATTCCCATTCCGATGCCTTTCAACTCTGAGTAGGAGAGACGTCAAACGACAATACATCCGTCCGACCCCTCACTTGAACAGGTCTCTGAGCAGCGCTACTCAAGAGGAATTGGAGTTGTCGGCGCAAGAAAATGCGCTCCCTGTGGAATTTTGTCAGTAAGCGACTGGTGATTTCCCGCTTTTCGGAGCACGTACCAATGCCACCAGCCCGATAGGAGTCGATGATAACAGTGATGGTCGCGTACGTCCCACCGATGAAGAAGAACAGTCCAAGAGCGACCATTCCCCAGTGAAGATAATACACGACAGCCTTCTTCAAGCCGCCAGTTCTCCAGGCGCTGTGATCATACAGCCAGAACCAGCCTGGGAGAATCATTGCCAGGGGGGCAAAACAGACAGTGCCCAAGAGCGCAAGCAGGTAATTGAAGACTGGGACAGCTTCAGCGAGTAGGAAGGCGATCGCACCCAGGCCAACAATGCAGCCACTATCGAAGTCGCGTTAGTGATCCGAACGTTGAGAACTTTGGGCGAAACTCACATCCAAACACCCCAGTGAATCATCGAGTTCGATTGCAAGTGTGGCGTGTTGCGAAGGATGCGCACAAAGAGTGATTTCGCGGCTACGTGAAGGAAGAGGATCGCGCTGACAAGGAGGCCAATGAGACCGATTCCGTAGGACACCATTTTGACTGTCTGGCCAGCGCTCTGCGGTCATAGTCAGCACTCTCAACCTCCCACACTTGGGCTGAGACTTCTTACCCCCAACGAAGGATTGGCGACCCACTGGCCGCACCAGCGATACACCACCAGACTGTAGGCCAGGTACGTGGCATTGACCAGACCCATGCACAAGTAGACCGCCTTTTTGTAGTCCTTGGGGTTTTTCATTTCCGCAATGACAGGCAGGAAGGCAGAGGTCCCGGAGGACGAGACGAAGATATTGGACGAGGCGGTCATGCCAGCCACAAATGTAGGGTGAGCAGTGATATAGTAGCCCAACTCATAGGGTCCAGTCTTCGGTGCTGCTGCAGGACGGTCGACCTGTGTCACACCAATGCTGGTCGAGGCGTTAGGACCCGATCGGGTTGCACCACCGACGGGAGCAACGGGGAGGGTATACTTACACGACGATTGTGACGGCGATGAAAATGGAGGCAAACCCAGCCCACGACAACCAGCCGATCTGGTGGAATTTGCGGACCGAGGCGAAAATCATGACGAAGACCGTGGCGAGGAAAACCCACCAAACGGTGCACGCCGCGTGATGGGACAAGGCGTTGATGCCGACACTGACACCCACGATCCCCGAGCCAGTCGCAATCACCCAGCTGGAGAGAAAAGAGTCAGCGCTTGATGTCATGTCCGGGTCCCAGTCATAGCTCACGCGAGGAGGTAAATGATGTTGACGAGCTCCTTCAGCCACAGTCCACCCACAACCTCAGCCATATCCGCGATCGTGTGGCTGCTGGGATGAGCGTTTCGGAAGTCTCCTTGGACAATGGCGTTGTCTGCATCACGTACGGCGACGAGTCAGGGATTTGTCTCCAAGGAGTATGAAACCGCGGTAGGTCGGCAGAACGTACAAGTATTGAACAGCCCCCATCCGATCACAGACAGAGCTCCTCCCACGGCCCCTTCGCCCACGTTAGTTGTGAGACACGCGATCGCCGCTGCACCGGTCACATACCCAGGGACACCATTGCGCCAGGAATACTGAGGACTCCCGTGGCAAAAACAACTAGATCCATAGTCAGATGAGGGCAGGTGGGGGAGTTAGTCAGGGTTGCTGACCTTTCATAAAGATGATTGACGCCTGAATCCAGCCGACAGTGCGGAAGTCGACCCCTTTGGCGGTTTTCTGAAAGACTTCATCTCGCTCAGTAGAAGCAAGAATGTCGCCTTTCATCGCTCTCATTTCCAGTCCCCTATCTGTGTCGGCCGGCTCAATTTCTTTGCGACTGGATTCGACCATCTTGGGTTCAGCTGGATAAACTTCTGCCATGGTTACCTTCGCCGTCGAGAAAGGCGTGCGATATCGTAGGTGTACGACCCGCAGCACCAACTCTGGGATGAAATCATCCGATCTTATAGCTACTGCCACTTGGCCTCATCCTTCTTGAGGGGCGACTGAGGTTGAGAAAGCACCAAAGGTCTAAAATCTCGAGATAGAAGGGAAGGTTAATTTCTGTGGATGGGGAGCGATACGAGGCGGAGCCCCTGCGAACAAAAACGGCTAGTCCCATGAGGTCTCCACCCACCGACTACGGAACTGGGGGAACAGAACAGGTGACTCGATGTCCTTGTCTCGTGTGCGCGTCCCATTTCTTGGTCCTGGGCATACATCGGACGTGTCGCTTGTCACGGTTCCACGAAGATCGGGCTGAAAGCATCCCAGCAACTATGGGGCTGTTATCTAGATGTGTTATCAACGATGTCGGAGGACAAACAGCGAATCCATTCAATTCCTATCGAGGAGGGCTAAAGTGGCGCAAGGTCTCGTCCCTTCTGACCTGGCGAGGATTACGATCATATGTTGGGTTGGGGGATTGTTGTAAGGTCCCTCTGCTGGACCAGTTCCCTGCTTTCGCGTCCGTCGAGGTTGGACGGCTGTCTGCCAGCAACCAGCCGCGTCCACCTCGACATTACCTTCATCGACTCGACATCCATCCACGTAAATCTCTATTGCACCACCGTGTACAGGAGGGTAGATTTCCCCAGCAATTTGAAGGGCCATACTGCCGTCTTCGCCGCGGCCTTGCTCGATGGCGGTGACCTTCAACCGTGGTGCTTGGATGGCTGATGTAGCCACTGATCCCGAGGTGCCGGTAGTCGCTTTGTCCCCAGGGAGCGTGTCCGAGGACAGTGGTGGAGTTAGAGTGGGAGGTGACCGTCGGCGACTGAAGCCTTCGTAAGCATGGGCATAGGCGAGCAGCTGATGGTCCTGATACGCCTTCCCAATGAAAGTCAGATTAACTGGCATTTGAGTATCGTTCATCACGCCCATACAGACGCTGACGGAGGGGATTCCAAGATGACGAATGATTCGATTGCCATGCGAGAACCTCACGCCGCTTCGAAGGGCTAGTCGAGCGCTCTCTTCATTCGTCTCGAGGTCCGCGCGACCGACATCCCCATTGGCGGGGAAGACGACCAGATCGAGGCCCTGTTGATCCATCCAATCTTCGAGGTCGCGCTTCCGCTGCGCTTCGAGAGCCGTGAGTGCCTTTTCCATAGCTTCCTCGGTGACCATGTCCTCTAAATGACCGTCTCGGGCCAGACGGACGATTTCGGGATACGGCAAGTTCATGCGTGGATCCATAAAGCGATCTGGTAGATAGTCGTCAGGCTTGGGAAATATGAGATGGCCGTCCACATTGCCCAGGGTGGGGAAGTTCGGATCTTTCGCCCATCGAAGGAACCGCTCCCACGTAATTGCTAGCAGCTCCTTTCTTTCGATTGAAAACCAGGCTGGAGGACAGCCATCAACTTTTGTAGGCAGATCTGCGGTGTCGTCGCCTTCGTAATTGGTCAGTGCAGGAAATTCGGTCACGACAACGGAAGCTCCAAGTGCCTCGAGGTCGCTCTTGGCTTGTTCCCATAAATCCATGATAGACGGACGGACACGGCTCGCTTTGGTTCCTCGATCTTCGGCAGTGATGAAAATTTTCGGCACCCCCATCCGTTTACCTTGGAGTGGGGCCTGCATCTGCGAAGGAGACGGGCGGACTGAGTCGAGAGAAGGCAGTTCCACTGCATTTTGATAACGCCAGAAATCTCCCTCGGTAGATGGGTCAACTCCCACAACCACGTCGAGAATTCTCAAAAGATCATCCACGGAGCGGGCGTATGGGACGACCACATCACACGTCGCGTACAGAGGCCACAAGCCGCGACATGAAATGAGACCGCGGGATGGAGTATACGCTACCAGACCATTGTTAGAAGCCGGAGATCGACCTGATGAAACGGTTTCTGACCCCAAGCCAAATGCGGCAAAGCTGGCGGCCGTAGATGTTCCACAACCATTCGAGGATCCAGAAGAGAAGGCGGCGGTGAGATAGTCCTTGTTGTAAGGGCTTTCCGCACGACCATATACTCCTCGTTGCATGCCACCCGCCGCCATGGGAGGCATGTTGGTCCTCCCGATCAAGATGGCCCCAGCGGCGCGGAGACGCTCGACCACAAAGGCATCATCTTTGGGTCGCAGATCCACGAATGCCGGCGATCCTGCAGCCGCAGTCATCCCCGCCACGCCGAAATTGTCCTTGATGGTGAAAGGAATACCCTCCAGGGGTCGAACCGCTTGTCCTGATGCGCGACGGTCGTCCGAGGCAGCAGCTTCTTCGAACACACTTGGGTTGAGCAGAGGAATGGAATTGAGAGTGATTCCATTCCAATCGTATGTCGCTATCCGCTGTAGGTACCTGGCCACCAGCTCGACCGATGTGATCTCTCCTGACGACAATGCAGATGCGAGATCGGCGATGGACGCCTCGACCAGGTTCATCATCTACTTCGTGAGAGTTTGAGGTCGTTGAGTCCGTCCAGACTTGAACACGCAAAGACCACACAGGTGAAAATTGAATCCAGGATGTTATGTGTAGAACGGCGGGTAGCTTTGCGCCAGCGAGGCGTGTCAAGATGCTAATAAGGCCCGACGAGCACCCTTGCCACGGACAAGGTCCTCTGTAGAGTCTATTCCGAAGTGTTCCTAGTGTCCGATTGGCTTGTAGGACCCGAGCTCGCCGAGTAATAATTTATTGCAAGCTGTGAGAAAGGCCCCGGTATGGAGACGAAAGAGCAGCAATCATTTGCCGTCAAGGGGATCTTCCCAGTATCCCAGGTAATCCGCCGCCAACCAACGCACATTCTCCCCCCGGTCTGCTTTTTGACCTCAATGCCGGCTGAGCTGCGGTCTTGAAGGGTGTAGCGCCTGACATATTTTCGATATGTCTGCCAGTGGCCCTCCGATCCATTTGCCGGAGAGTCATGAACTGAATCTGCCAGGGTGGTCTTGGCAGGAATGTGCGGCCTGGTGATTGTCTAATATGTTCGCATCTTCTCCGACTCGTGATCGGGTCTGTCCTGAGCCGCATCGGAAAAGCGCGGAACCCTGCGCCGTTCATCATCGTATGATCACCGCGTCCGCCAGCACTGCGACAGTATTTCAGTCCGTCCTTAGCGTCGGTATTTATGCGGATAACTCAGATCTGGCTCATGCAGCCCAGAAACTGGTGCGGGATACTCTGGATCGATGACGACTGTCAGGAAGAAACATGGCTCCGCGTGTGCTCGGTGTGTGAAGCAGAAGAAAAAGGTATCGATAACTCGCTGCGGACGCGCAGGTGGGCAGAAAATTGACTGACACACACAAAGTGTGAACCAGAACATGGCCCTTGCAACAACTGCGTACGCGCCGACGTGGAGTGCAGTAACAATCCTAACAATGCCGATTGCGGTTCCAGTCGCAGGTTCTTCTTGCACTGTCCAATGGGTTCAATTCGGCCGCTGACGAGAGCTAGGTGTCTTGCCCTGCCATTCCAGCGAGCTATCGAACACCTGCGACAGGAAGTTGCAGAGCTGGAGAGAGCCGCTGCTGTTCAAGAGCCTCTCGCACTAGTCGATCACTCGCAAGGTCGACATGGCTCACACGCCAACCTCGTGTCGTCCGCCGTCGAGCGGAACGTAGATCAGGGTCCAGACAGAGCTCGCTCGAAGAGGCGAGCGGACACAGAGGCCGTTTTCCGTTTTGCCCGGTCGATCTGTGGTCGCATTGTCCGCAATCCTGAATACATGGTCTACCTCAATAGACTACATGTGGGTGCAGAGCTTCCGTTCCCCCTGACTCATCGATCCAAAGACACAAGGCAACGTTTGGTCAGTCGAGAGGCGCAGAATTTGTCTGCTCAGCTACCGCTTGAGGTCACCCGAAAGCTGCTGGCGGTCTACACGGAACGTCTCCTCCCGCAATGTCCCATATTCTCACCTGCGGAGGTACACGGAATCTACAGCCGAGTTTATGGCCTGCCGTCAGCCTCAAAACAGAATATTCGAGGGGATAACTTCATCATCTGCATGATCCTAGCAATCGCCACCCTCAATTCAAAGTCGGACAACTTCAGAAAGGTGATGGACGTGGCCAACACATTTCGCCAGGAAGCAATGGATCATGATGACAACGGGCAAATCCTAGCAACAACAAGCATACGTTGTCTCCAGGCGCTGCTCCTCCTAGCGCAATATGGCTTGTTCATGCCCCATGTTGTCGACCTTTGGCACACGGTCAGTGAGGCGATGAGAGTTGCCATTGAACTCGGCCTTCATCAAGAGCCATCCGCAACCTCTCAGCTCGACGCAGATGCGTTATTGCTGCGCCGACGACTCTTTTGGGCGGTAAGTCGATCCAGACTACAGGTTTCTGAAAGCTCACAACCCATCAGACGTACAGCATGGAACGGACCGTCACGCTCACATGTCATAGACCACCCCCTATTCGTGATGATCAGATCAAGCTGGCATGGGCACCCTGGAGGCAAACCGGGAGTGACACACTGACTTTCGGAGACTCCTCAACGACAAGCAGATACCTAACGCACTTGTCATATTGCTCCTTGCAAACCGAAATATCTGCCATCAACATTTCCGCGGAGCCGATCCCTTCACCCAGTCTGACCTATTCCGACTGGGTAGAATCTTGTGAGAGAAGAGTGGAGGAGCTCCGTGGCAGCCACTGGACAGAAACCGTCCTTATACCTGACTGGCTCGATCTACCAGCCTGGCGGTGTTTAGCTTGGCTGTGCATGCCATGTCCCAAGAATCCTTGTCCATCGGACCAGACGATCTTTAAGTTCGTACAGGCATTGCTACGCATGCTTGACATCTATTGGAAACTCGCACAAGCCAAAAGTCTAAAGCTGTGCTGGTTTGCGGTTCACCACGCTTACGAAATCGGAACACAAATGTTATTCTGCATGCAGAATTACCCTCACATCGTGAAATCATGTTGTGATAAACTGACACTTCTCGATGCCTTGACGCATTTGTCTGACTTTCTGGTACGTCACGACCCCTTCTCACACAAATCATCTCCTCAGAGGGCTAACCATTCCGGAGATTTATATGGAAGAGTGCTGGCCGGCATCGCTGCAATGTAGGTCGTTGCTAGACAAACTAAAAAGAGACATCGTCGAAGCTTTTCTGCGCGACCAAGACACTGGGACCACAGGCGAAGCCCACACGGGCGAGCAGCGGGTCGTGGACCTTATTTTTCGCAAAAATGGGTATTTCTTCCTCATGGCTGAAGAGCCATTCGATCTCAACTTCAACTTCGACGACCCGTTATCCGAGAGCAGCCTCAGTCTTCCCCAAAATATGGCATCCATGATGAACGATTTCTCTGATACATTTGACATGCGTGACGTCCTTTTCGAGAACATGGGCGACCGAAATGAACCACTCTTAAATTGGTTGCACCACTCACCCGCTTATGCTGTCGACTTGTCACGCTTTCCAACGTCTTGGGTGACTCTGGAGTTCTGTGGAGAAGACATCAGTCAACAGTCACCTGAAACATTGCAGCTTGTGGACCCATGCTCACAGATTCTTTCGAATCTGCAGGCCTGCAATTTATGCAGGTCCAAGAGGATAAAATGCACGCGGACTCTGCCCTCGTGCCATAACTGCATTGACTACGGAAAAGAATGTCTTTACAAGGAGGCTTCGACAGGGAATTGGATCAGTGGGAGGTTAGTTGCCACGTTGCTGCCCCACTTCGAATCTTGTGAGGTCCTCGACTGACCTTTTCCAGCTCCCTGCATGCGATGCAGGAGGAGGTCAGAGGCTTGCTGAAGTCGATTGAGCACGCTCGAATTGCGCCCACAGATGGCCTCAAGGAATCAGAGGCATACCAGGAACGAGAAACGCCCAGATACGAGGAAAGCCGACGCTCAGCCCTTCTCGCATTTGAGACATGCTATGGTCCTTCCGCTTGCTATCTCGGTGACTCAAGCGTCCTGGGCAAGTTTGCATCGGGAACCATGCACGCTGGCATAGGGCCAGATGATTATCCAAGTCCCATGAAGGCGTCCTTCCTTGGTCACGCACTCGTCGTGCGCCCTTTGGACGAGCTTTCAGAGCATGCCCGGGAGCTTCTCACGCAGCAATATCTTGATCTGTTTGAAACTTTCTATCCGATCCTGGGGGAGACTTTGGTTGTCGCTTTGGCGGAAAACGTTATATTTGATTCGTCGACCAGTGCAACAGATCGTGACCACTCCGAGGCGTTGTTGAACTTGGTTGTTGCGATTGCACTACTGTCACCATTCACCACGCGATCTGCCACGTTCCACCTTTCCAACTACTATTTCGACCGTGCTTTGTCACTAGCATCCTCTTCAGATCACCTACATACAAGCTCCACTCTTGATGCCTTGCGGTTCGCGCTCCTGATATGCGTCTACGTTTGGCTTAATCCCGAGGCAGGGAATCTGCCAAGGTTGATCAATGCTTCCTGTCGACTTTGCTTGGATCTTCTCGAAAGTCAAGATCTAAAGCCGGACGACACAGCATCACTTCATGTACTGTTTCGTACAGCCTATGTCATGGACACTGATTCTGCGGTCGCTCTCGGGCGCCCAAACTATCTGCCCGAGTGGAGTGACCTAGGGAAGATGGTGGTGAGTGCCGATTCCAATCAACAACATAGCACCTTGTCGTTCTTGGTCTACAACCTGGCCCGGATTCGATCCAAGATCCATCAAGCAATCTTGTGCTTCACGACAACCGAAGAAACCCTACCGGAATTTCATTCCACTTCGATCATGTCTTTCAAGGCTCAAATTGAGGACTGGGGAAAAGGATGGGAAAGGGAGACCACAAGAACCGCCCAAAGTTGGAAGGGTGACGGCGATCGGCAGCTTCAAGCAGATCATCGAGCGATCCGGTACGGAGCCATCCTACATGGTAAAACAATCGCGCTGCTCCGCTTGCTGGCTGGGATGTACGATCCCTTGGCGCATTATGGCCTACACCCTGTATCTGCAGAAGTGGTCATTGATGCTTTTGCTGTTGCTTTGCGAAAGCAACTGGCGGACTCTCCGCTAGTCGATGATCCTGATCACTCGTTTCCTCTTTGCTGGAATCATTACATTGACCTTTTTGGGGCAGGGTTGGAACTCTTTGATTCCGACGCAGCGGATGAGATCCCCGAGATGAGAAGGCACGAACTACTGAGACAGTGCTGCAAGCTCCTCATCCTTTGCGAGAGGTGCATAGGCACGCGTGATTGGACCCTATCGAGCCGCCTTTTAGACATATTGCCGGAAGCTGGAAGATAGCGTACTCGAAACGCTGTACATACAAGACCAAACGAGATTATATAATAATTACCAGCACTGCCACTAAAGAAATCAGTCTGCTTTCCTGCCGATTGACCATAAGATCAAGAGCTTGAGCCGTGATTGTCCCGAGCCTGTCTGCCTCGCTGGAAATCATCTCCGTGCCACGACGAGGCACTTTCCAGAGCGAAAAGACTGATTGGATGCCAATAACAGTGCATCTCACCGTCAAAGGCCACTGAGACTCGGTCAATGAGCCCAAATTTTCGGAGATGTTGCGGATGTTCTAGGAAAGGTCCGCAGGGGGGGGAGCCCGAACCCTCCGCTAATATACTATGTATTTAAAACCCACTGTTCTACCAAAGACCACAAGCGGCGTATTCAGATGCGAAAGGTCCCTGCGCGCACGTCGTCTTCGATCTGAGCTATGGTTCGGGCTTTACCCCTGGCCGAATATCTCCTGGCACGATTGAAGCAATTGGGCATTGGGGCCATCCACGGGGTTCCGGGGGACTACAACCTCACACTTCTGGACTATGTCGAGCCAGCTGGGCTGGTTTGGGTGGGGAGTGTCAATGAGCTGAACGCCGGCTATGCTGCGGACGGGTATGCTCGAATCAAGGGGATCGGGGCCTTGATCACCACCTTCGGCGTCGGCGAACTCTCTGCGATCAACGCCATCGCAGGCGCCTACGCCGAACGAGCCGCAGTCGTTCACATTGTCGGTGTACCGCCGCGCAGCCTAGCTGCAGCGCGAGCCAGGATACATCACACGCTGGGAGATGGTGATTACGACCACTTTCGAAAGATGGCGGCACATGTCACCGTCGCCCAAGCCGACTTGTCCGATCCCAGGACAGCGACGCAGCAAATTGATGCCACATTGTTGCAATGCCTGATCCACAGTCGGCCCGTGTATATCCAGTTCCCTGTTGACGTTGTCCCCGTGGAGGTCGATCCAACGGCCTTGGACAGCCCGCTGGTGGTTCCAGATATGATCTTCGGAGAAGGCCAGCGGCGGGTCGTCCAAGACATCATAGACCGAGTCCAATCTGCGACAAGGCCTATTATCCTCGTCGACGGGGAGACGGCCGCGTTGGGAATCACGGATCACTTGAGGCGATTTGTGAACGCTACGAGCTGGCCTACCTTTACCCTGGGAACGAGTAATGGTCTTATTGACGCGACATTGCCGAATGTTTACGGCATATACCACGGAGCCTATGCCAGCCCGGGGGTTAAGAGATTGTGGAATGAGGCCGATTTGATCTTCCACTTTGGGCCTCATCTGACCTCGACCAACACCAGCAACTGGACCGCGATCCCTGAAAGATTCAAAGACCATTACCTTCGCCCACAGTGAGGTGCAGATCGGAGATACGGGGGCCCACCTAGATTTGCCGGCGAAGGTCGCATTATCTGAGCTCCTGCAGCTTTTGGACGGCCAGAAGCTGACCCGCAAACACGAAGCCGATCTTCACCTCGAGGTTGAGCGGCCAAAGCTGCTGAACTTTCCAGACGTGTCGTTGGATAATGCGATCAGACAGAAAGACCTCTGGGGATTGTTTGCCACGTTCCTCCGTCCTGGGGACTTGGTTCTCGCGGAGACGGGCACAGCGGCTTATGGAGCCCGACATATGCCTTTGCCCAAGGATGCGAGGTTGCTGGTTCCCATGACCTGGCTGTCGATTGGATACATGCTTCCTGCCAGTCAAGGGGTCGCATTGGCTCAGCGGGAGCTCACCACTGCTGACGCGCGAAGCGGTCGTACAATTCTTCTGATTGGAGACGGCAGCTTCCAACTGACTGTCCAAGAGCTCGCCACTATCATCCATCATGGGTTGGATGTCGTAGTGATCATCCTCAATAATCATGGTTACACCATTGAGCGGTGTATCCATGGCAAGGAGCAGAAATACAATGACATTCCCGCATGGCGCAATCTGTTGGCGCCGACATTTCTCGGAGCCCAAGAAGACGTCCACACTGCCAGCGCGAGGACATATCGAGACTTGGAGCAGGTTTTGGGTGACGAGAAACTGGCACTGGGGCGGGGATTGCGAATGGTTGAGATTTTCCTGGACCGCTTCGACGCTCCTGATGGACCCCTTCTCGACATGATCAACAGGCAAAGGTAGTGGGCGTTGGCGGGACAGAATCCGCAGTATTATAAAATCGCGTGCGTAGAGCTAGGTTGGAGGTAAAATTAGGGCCATATCGTCTATACACCCGGCAGCCTAACATTAGTGAATATTTCATCCCCAACGTACGCTGCCACATTGTTAGCATCATGTATCTAAAAAGGTGCGCGAGCCCCTGATCAAAAATCTGTTCGTCTAGCTGATAACATGAAAGACTGGCGGAACGGGCACGGACACACCTCAAGTAGACATCTAGACCTCAGCGGACAGAAGAGTATGACCAACAGATTGCTCTCCAAAGAGCTTCAAGTTCGCAAGACTTCTCAGATAATACCTGCAGCCAACTGGATAGATTGTCGATCTAAATTTCGACCTCATTGTGTGGTTACCTAGATTCAAATCTGAGGCCCACGCGCTGTCTTCAGGAGATGAAAGTCCTGCACAGTGCCGCAGCAGGGCACTTTCACCCACAAGATCCGAGCTGCCAGGCCTATTGTCTATCATACGCTCCCCTTCGGCGTTGGATTAAATTTGCGACTCGGGTTGGATGGCGACTTGACGATATCCCGCAGGAGAATGGTTGCGGCCCGATTCTATGCAGAACACCAATGTCGCATGGATCTTGGAGACTTATTTCGTCCCCCTTCGCTGGCTGGCGCCACTTTCCGCCTTACTTCTCTATCTTGTTGTCCACGAGTAAATCATTGAAGGGGTCAGCCAATTGGCCAGACAGCCTATAGATCGAAACAGATACCAAGATAAGTAAAAACTATGGATATGTTACGGATGGCCAAGTAGGATAGGCAGAGCGGAATAATAATAGTATTCAAGGCTTAGGTTGCCCTTAATGTTCAGTTAATACACGACTCGAAGCATGAGAGAAGGATGCTTCTCTCATGCGAGTATCTCCTTATCTATGTGCGACTCTTGGTGCCCGAATGTTCCTTAGCGATCCTAACATTTTGGATCAGACGCTAGAAAGCTGGTATTTGTTCCCTGCAAACAGGGGCACGGTCCGGCCTTTCAAGCTTCTGGCTTTTAAGGAGTCACCCTTAGAGTTGTCGTTGGCTGGTCCCTGGCCTTGCTGTTCAAGAAGTGCTCTGAATCGCCACCCTGTACAGTGTCCTGGCATGAGCAGCTTTGGGCCCAGACCAGTCAAGTCGGCCAAGGTACTTCGCAGGCGTGACTCTGAAGCATCCGCCAGATGGTAGCCGCCGACCAAGGCATAGAAATCGTGCTGCCTGCTCGAAGCAGTGGAGAAAGTGTCTAGTACATGGTTGGCGATATTGATGATACCGGCATGCGAACAGCCTGTGAAGACGACCAGGCCTTTTCCCTTGAGTCGGCATACAACAACCCTTTCTTCATGGATTTCCTCATCCTTGATCCAGGTCCCTTGCTTGCATCCATCAGCTTTTTCGAATCTCAGACCACCAGAGATCCCGGTTTCATAGATAGTCTTTCTTGGGATCATGCCAGTCACCCCGAAGAAGCCATCTAGAATGGTCCCAGTAGCTGTGCGCTCAACGACGCAGGCTCCCGCTCCAGCGATCTCCTCAGGGCTGGGATCGGCTTCGAGGCAGATTGGCCCAGCCGGGTGCGCTATTCCGCGATAGAGAGGTCGCTCAGAAGGAATTTCCACAACAAGTTCCGATCCTGCTGAAATGCGCGGTGCCTGAGTTCTCTCTCTATTGATCATTTCGATGGCCTTGAGTAAACCGCCAGAATGATCCCGATGCCAATGTGAGAGAAGTATGGTTTCGACAGTGCCAATGTTACCACCGCTGTCGCCGATTAAGCCGAGCCGTCTTACATTACGCTCAAATGCTTCTGCTTCCGGCCCAGCATCAAACATCAACGTACGAGTCTCTTTGCCTTTTGTTGCAGACTGCGCAGATATTTAGCCACGAAGACTAGTGAGCAAAGATAGAGGACTTACCACCAGTAAGCTAAGTCCATGTGCACCACAACAAATTCTGTCCATCCTCATCTCCACACTGGCACCGCCACGAGCATGTGTCCATTCTTGTTCTCCCTTGCAAGATACCAACGGGACGCCTGTAAAACACCCGGGATGGTGGACGTCAGGGTGCTGAGATGGGCTGATAAGGTCGATCTCATCGTTGATGATCGCTGTGATGGTGAGGGAATCGAGTTCGACAAGGCTGCTTTCCATTCTGAACATCAATGACCAAAATGAGTTCGCGGAGTATTGAACCGAGGAAAACGACGTCGACAAAGTAACTCATCATCTTTATATGTCTAGTGCTTGCCATTCCAAGAACGTTCGACTCATCAAATGTCACCCACTCGAAGCCATGCGGAATACGTGGTGGTGTAGAGCCCGAAAGGACATTACACTTGGCTTTATAATTATGGATCCCTTTGTAGTCGCCGTCCTCGGGTTCTTACAAATGCCTTCGAACAGAACAGTGGAACATTTTGTGGTTCATCCATATCAATGGCATGGCCTAGAACGAGCGGCTTGCGAGGTGGCGGCCCGCGATATGGCGGCCCGCATACCAAAGGCCCACTACCAACTACTTAATAACCGCACACACTACTCAGACATGTTGCGAACAGTCTTCTCCCGGACTTATAGTAAATGAGTGAAGCGTCGATGGCGATGGCATCGAGGGGTTTGAGGCCGGTGGATTTAAATTACACCGAGATGAGCCGGAGTGATTATATCTGTCGTCGACTTCCTCTTGTCAGTGGTTGCCATATCATGTCCTGCGTAAGAGACAAACCTGGTTTGTTAGGGCTGTTACTGATGGCTCTCTACTCACGTAAAGCACTCGGGGGGTAGGGGTGTCGGTTCGTTGTCGGGACCGACCAGTTAGGCCTACAGTACAAGGTGATTTTGATGCTGACGACGACAATGGTGATAATTTACGATTGCGCTATGACTGTGATACTTCACCCGTGGACCTGGCGGTTAGGCGGCCTGAACGAAGATGCCGAGAATTCTTAGCGAGCTGGCGGCAAGTAAGGGCCATGATGGACTATAGTGATAAGAACGGTGGAAGGTTCGGGGAGAATGAAGAGTGAAGAAAAGGACGGAGGGTAAGCAGAGAACATCACGGAGGGTACCATGAATATTTATACCTTCTGACGCCCCCTACCTCAGCGCACTACCTCCATCAACATCATCTCTCCCGGCACCGACTGATTTAAACCTAGTTTACGTACTCCTGTAGTGGTCTCGGCTGGCCACGAGAGGCGTCGTACCAGGCCATTCCTCCAAGATAGGGCCTCGCTGTTCTCCTGGCTTTAATGCGGAAAGGCAAGCGACCGGGTGCTCTGGTTGCCTGCCGACGCGTCTCGTAAGATCGCCATTACGGCATTCTATCAGGGCGTCCTTGCATTTAGACGTATGACTGTTCGTTCGTTCCAGGCTCGTGGAGGCATCTTCACTACCAGCAAGATGACGTCGGATATGGTCAGGAGCTGTCTGGACGACAGTTAAGATCGCAGTATATGTATGCTCTATTGTCTCCCTCAGCGCTTTTCGTCATAGAGGGATGGTGCTTTCGGCGGAACCGTGAAAGAAGAGGGCCGAACTAACATACCTGCTGCAGCACTTCTACCGGTTGTCTAGCTATAAAGGCCGCTATCTCCCTTCCTTTTATCCTCTCCACCAATCGTAACACGACTCTCTGAGAATGTCCGAAAGACCATCGAACTCCGGCACCCGTTTACTTCTGTATAACGATGATTACGATAATATGGATGAGTACAATACCGTTGTGGACGATGCCCTGGACATAAGAGGAAGTTTACCTTCGTAGTGCGCCAAGCACGAGAATTGCAGACCTTACTCCTAGCCAAGGCAAAGCCTGAGGACAGCGGGAGTCAACGGCTTCATAATAAGGTGGCAGAGAAACGGTCCTTCTGTCTCCCTGTCTTCGGTTCCTGGCCGTCGCTGCAGCCTGCTGTTTCTCATTTGACCAGTTTCTCCAGGCCCAAGTCGAACACGCGTTGCCCCACTGATGTGTGTATGTCCCGAGGCGCTTCTAGTGGCCTCCTATTTCCGCCCACGGAGACACTGAAGTTGCATCCTGTGATACGAACTCAGTCTGTAGCGTGTGGGGAGCATGCCGGCAAAGGCGGCAGCGACTGAGTCAGCCGTCATCTGGATCTTGCCTTTTAAGGGTCACGAACACTTGACGAGGTCGTTTGGTAGCTTGGTCTCCTGATGGATTGGCCGCGCACGTACGGAGTAAGCTTAACTGTCTCGCTAGATTGCGGGGAAAACCCTACGTGATCATCGGCCTGGATGAGGTGTTCCAGCTGAGTGTGTTGCTCCGCAGAGCACATCCTCGGTTACAGGACCATCTTGGCAACTTGCCATAGAAGCTGGGGGGAGCTGAGGGCAGGTACTTCTTGCCTCTTGTCGTCACACAAAGGTGCGTGATATCTCTCGAACTGGGTCCAGCTTCGACAGTAGCAGGAAACTATGGCAACGACAGATTCGCAAACCAATGGCACTAGCCATACGGGGAGTGGAGATGCTGACTACGATGCATTGGTGATCGGTGCTGGCTTTGGTGGTATCCGCATGTTGTACGAGCTTGGAAAACGAGGCTTCACAGCCAAAGCATTCGAGGCTGGGTCCGGGGTCGGAGGGACGTGGTACTGGAACAGGTATCCGGGAGCCCGGACCGACAGTGAGAGCTGGATATACGTCCTGACGTTCCAGGAGGTGCTGGGATTGGACTGGGACTGGAAGGAACGCTTTCCCACTCAGCCAGAGGTGGAACAATACCTCAATCGGGTCACGGACTATCTCGATCTTCGGAAGCACATCGAACTCAACACCAAGGTCACTACGGCTCACTGGAATGCGACCAAGAACGTCTGGGAAGTCACAACGTCCAAGGGCAAGACGTACACGGCCACGTTCCTGATCACCGCCACCGGGCCGCTTGCCACTCCACTGAAGCCTCCATTTCCCGGGCTCGAATCGTTCAAGGGTGAATGGTACCAGACGGGACTGTGGCCCAAGCACAAGGTCGAGTTCGCAGGCAAACGTGTGGCCGTCGTGGGCACCGGTGCAACGGCTGTCCAAGTCATCCCCGTCGTCGCACACAATGCCAAATCCTTGACCGTCTTCCAGCGAACGCCAAACTTTGTCCTGCCCGCACGTAACTACCCGATCCCGCAGGACCAGCAGACGGCCCTGAAACGTGAGTGTGAGGCCGTGCTCAAACGAGCGCGAACTCAGTCCTTCGGAATGGACATGGTGGACGCCACACTCAAGTCCTCGGACCTGGACACCGACGCTGACATCCAGAGAGTGCTCGAGTTTGGCTGGGAGATTGGCGGGTTCCGCTTCGTCTTCGAGACTTTCGCAGACATGCTCACCAACCCAAAGTGCAACGAGGCTGCCGCCGAGTTCGTTCGGAACAAGATCAGATCGATTGTCAGGGACAAGGAGACGGCCGAGCTGCTGTGCCCGTTCTGTCCAAGAGACCGCCGCTAGGCCACTTCTACTACGAAGCGTTCAACCGCGACAACGTCGAGCTGGTGGATGTCAAGAACAATCCGATCCAAGCCATCACCCCGACCGGCCTCCGGACCGGCACGAAAGAGTACGAGTTCGACATGATCATCTTCGCCGTCGGCTTCGACGCCATCACCGGAACGCTCGCCGCAATCGACATTCGTGGGGCTGGCGACCAACATCTGGGCGAACAGCTGAACAAGGACATGGCAACCGCGTACGGCATCACCACTCCCGGCTTTCCCAACATGTTCATGATTTCCGGGCCGCAAGCCCCGTTCGCGAACATCCCCGTCGTCATCGACAACACCGTCGACTGGATCGGGAGGACTATCTCCTTCATGCAGGAGCAGGGCCACCGGCGGATCGAGACAAAGGAGGATGTTGCGCGGCATTGGAGCGACCAGGTCGACGCCGTTTTCAATGCCACCGTCCTGCCCGAAGGCGCCAAGAAGACCCATTCGTGGTATATTGGCGCGAACAAGGAAGGCAAGACGGTAAGGCCACTGTTCTGGTTCGGTGGTGTGGCGCCGTACTTTGCATACTGTGACAAGGAAATCAGCGATGGATTTCCTGGTTTCGCCTTTTCTTCCGATCTGTCAACCGGGGCCGTTCAGGCCAGACTTTAAGATCTTGCAAGTCAGGTTGAAAGTGTGTTGTACACTAATGTCTCTAGCTGCTGCTCTCGCTTTGATCTTTCGCTATCTTTGTTGGTTTAAGTCTGGAATTTATGACCCCAGAACACACGAACCCACTCAGAGAGAACTTTGGCACACAGCGGATTGCGCTCAACTAAAGAGACTGAAATGGGAGAGAAAGAAAGAAGAGCGGTCCTTTACTATGCGTAAAATGAATCAAATCACTCTCTGTTAAGCTGATCTCTATTGACGATACCCATCTTGCCATCCCATATCGCTTCCCGTACTTGCTGCACATCTATGCCTCGGGCATTTAAAACGGTCAACCAATCCTGAAATAACAAAGACCTAGAGTCGAAAAAGCACTGATCGTGCGTCTGCTGCTCGATGAATCTCTCCACATCGGCACGGCGAATGGTATTGTCATACAGCCAAAGAATCTGGGCGGGTGAGAATTTCAGGAACGACTGGACCAAATAGAAATTCTGCAGGTCGCTCCCCCATCCTTGCATGTGCCTGATCCGGAGCTCTTGCACCGTCGGTTTATTCAGGTTGTGGTCTGAGTCGCGGGAGTTGTGAAATAGATCCCCGTATGCTGACCAGATAGACTCTAACGGGCGGAGATGCGGGTATTGTAGAGAGAGGTGGTACCTTTGGGCATCTTCCGGAATGCGCGAGTACACTTCTCCATCTGTGGGACAGATCTCGGTGGCAAGCAGCTGCTCCAGCATGCCCCGCAAGTCCTCCACTTCAAAGAGCTCATCGTTCGACCACGAGCGTAGCAGTTGGAGTCGCTCCGATGCGGCAGTCAAATCTGTGCGTGGAATACGGTATGGGAACTGGTTGAAAGCTTTTGCATAGCTCCACATCCGGTAGATTGCGCGTCGCAGTCGTCGAGCTTCGTGCGCGTCCAGAAACCGGCGTTGCGCGCTTTCAGCAGCAGGCCACCTGAATTTAGGATACAGTTCGACGTAGCGCCGTGCCACACGCGCAACGGCCGTGACCTGGGACAGCAGAGCGAATGACATTGGCGGAGTCCGTCGCACATGCAGCAATTGGTTGTCATTCTGTGTTAATAGTTGTATAATGTCTTCAATCGGTCCGTCTGTCTCGTCGAGGGCGCGGAAGAACAGTGTCAGTTTCTGGGATTTAGAAAGTATTTTGTAGAAGTAGCGGCATGTGAGGGAGAGGTTGATGATATCGGGAACAGAGGAAAGAGATTCGAATATCCGAGCGAGGAGTTCGGGTGCCAAATCTTGCATGGCCATGGTTCTGTAATTGTTAGCCAGTGATCTCCAACCGAGTCTAGGTGACCTACGTCGGTTTCTAGCAATTCGATATTTGCGGACAAATTGTGGTGTGCAGCGATATGCTGCAACGGCTCGATGGATTCAAACAATCAGGACCCCGACATTGGGGCTATCCAGAACAGTCATATGAGCGTATGTGTTGGCGCAGGTAGATAGATCGGGTTTCTGAGTGCTGCCCCGCCGCAGCGAGCAGCACAGGTACACTACATCCATCCCGTCGGAAGGGGAATGAAATGCAAGTGACCCCGGGTCGTATACCAACAAGACGAAGGAACCAGGCTGTGAGAAGAGAGAGAATGAGGAGAGATGCCTGGTCTGGGGAAAGGGCGGTCTAGGTCTTGGCAAGGCTATCGAGTCTGCCATTTCAGGTCGATGTAAATGTGGTTTTAAGACATGAGAGACAGACGCGGCGTTAAACTTGTGATGCGTACTTCTTATGACCTGCAAGGTGAGATTGCTCGTCCACAGGAAGCAATGCTGGTTTCAAAGACGCTCAGCCGTTCGGAAACAGTTGCAACTGTCTCTCGCTGGAAGCATGCTATGCAGCGCCTCTAGGCTTACCGCAAAAGCTTAGTGAAGGACGAGAATTTGTCCAGCGATATATCAGGTCCTCCCAATGCAGCATTCTTGGGCCAACCCTCCCCCCTCGCCCCAGCCCTTTTCGGACCGGCCCAATGCTGGATTCCCATGCCAGTTTTCATCGTGCCATTTCTCGGGGTGGCACCACAATGGCGTTGATCGTGGTGCTGGATCCGTGTGAAGCTGCCAAAGTCCAAGCCATGCTGTCTACATCCCGTGAGGGACATCAGCTCCGTCCGTCTCTTTGACCGTCTCTTGGACAACTGCAGAACCTCGTGGCTAATGCTGATGATCGCTTGCTTGCGAGCCCAGGAGGAGAGTGGGCCAACTCCTGTGGGTTTTGTGACGGTATTAGCTCCAGGACCACATAGCCTATTGGGCTTTCCGCAAGCTGATCTGGGGGTGTGTGTTACTTCTAACACTTCTCCTCGGATCAACCAAACAATGCTGCGTTGTCTGTCGCCGATCGCTTCCTCTTCGACCCAGTATTCAAACCCAACGTCTTCCTCTTGACAGCAAGATCTTCCGCACCTCCTCTTCGATTCGCGTATCTGTTGGCTCTGCGTGCCCTCGTCTCCGCTCGAAGAGCATTGGGACTGACAAACTGCTTGTTCTCGAAGATGACGGGGCCACCGAAGCTACCCTCCAGAATGACCACCGGAGTAAGAACAAACCGTGGTCCAATTTCGACCAGGGACATGTCGCCTCCCTTGGCATGATCTTTGTCGGGTTTGCCCGGTTCATTCTCGCGGATCTCGTAGACCCGAATCCAGATCTTGCCATCGAGTCCGTATATTCCAATGACTCGGTCAACGAAGGGCTTCATCCCACGCACGCCCTTTGGCGGCACACAGAATACCCCACGAAACATTTCCCGCAACAGCGTTCGGTATTCCTGACCCGGTATCTCCTCGTCAAAGCTCTTGTCAAAGACTACAATACCCCTTCCGCCCTTCAGGCAGTTGCCTCCGAATCCCAGCTCAGCCATAGTATGCATATTCGTCACACTGAATTTGACGGTAGGCCCGTTAGGCGCATGTGCAAGCCAAAGGTATAAGTCCTGTCCACGTTTGCGCGCTTCAAGAAAGAAGATGTAGTTGCAGGAGTTCAGATCGGCGAGGCCATTTAGAGCGGAATTGTAGTTATTAGAGGATTTGGTGTCAAGTTTCGTGTCTTTGTAGGTGTGAGGAAGGAGGGAATGGAGATCGTTCAAAAGATGTCGGTGTCTGAAGATGTTCAGTGCAGACTCACTTGCAGGCCGGAGACATACTGTACCTATAAGAAACACCTCGAGAAGTGAGCATCAGAATCCGATTTCTGATCTCTGACGGCAGCTGCGAAAGACCATTGCTCTTCGTCTGCTGTGTCGCCTTTTCCTCTTCGCTGGATGATTCGGCGCGGATGGTGTTGCTGCTGGCTGCGGACGCCTCTGAGCCTTCCTCATCGGAGTCGAACTCATTGCCGGAGCGCATGGCTGATCTGTAGGCGGACGCCATGGTCGGCGGAGGGTGCAGGATTGAGGTGACTTCTCTAGCGAGGACTCAAGAAGCAGTGGGCTGCGAACAGAAAATATGAGGGACGGCTGGAAAATATTGCTGCGGCGAATTCCGCAACGGACCCAAAAAGTGGAGAAAGTTCAGCCTTGCCAGCCTTGCGTGCGAAGGGCCTGCGGAGTGCGGAACATCTACTTCGTGAGAAGGTTGCTACAGAACTCCTCCCCCGTCAACTCTGCAGCTTTGGCACGGGCCAGCTCACATGCCACCGACTTCGTTCACCCACGGGCGGAATCTCCACCTTCAGACTGGCGATGTTCGCTACTGAACCAGATGTCTTCGTAGGTAGGAGTTTGCCCAGTGTGGTGACCACAATGCCTGTGCCTATGCACGCTTTCATTGAGTTCCGTACATCTTGCGTCCATTCTCGTTCCACTACAGATCCTGCTGGCTTGCTCGTTCCTTGGGGGCCTATTTGTGCCTTGGTATCTCCCGGATGAAGAGGGTTGAAGTTCCAGCCACCTTTCAACACCTCTTCCCACGCCTTTCTGGCTGTGTGGATCAAGTTGGAGGCCTGTGCGATCAGAGACTCGTCCGACAGTCCATGTAAGGATGATGATTGCTGGGCTACGTCCATATTGATCGGTTCAGGAATGGATAGATGAAGGAAAGGTCGCATTCTAAGCTCGTATCGTAGTGCATCAGATGCGTATGCAACGGCAGACTTGCGGAAGTGGCCATGGCGCTGAAGAACCGTAAAGACTCTGTGCAGCGCCTTTGCCATGGCTTCTACTGCTTTGAGCCAGGTGAAATGGCGATATAGCAGCTTGAGCGTCGCCTGTACCTCTCGTTGTCCGGATGAACTTGAACGTTGTTGGGACGCAACGAAGAAAGTGATCCTCTCCAGGTGATTGAGGTGGGTGCTCGAGAGAAAAGACAGGTACCAGTACATGCCCGCAAATTCGTGGGGAGCGTAGATGGAGAGTTCAAAGCCCATCTGAAGAACGGTCCGGAGCTGGACAAGTTTGTAGTGATACACCCAACTGCTGAATGAGTACGAGAAGGTGGGTTCTTCGCCAGCTGGGTAGGGTATTGCTGGTTCGTTGAGGGTGGATTGAATCAATCCATCTAGTTCCTCTGCCTCCGCTTGAATCTGATCCCATTCGAGGGCTGCATGGCACATGGTGCGTCTCACCCGACAACGGTTGAGACACAGCGTACGAAAGACATTGAGGAATGAGTGGCTGCACCGATTCACAAACAAGTCCACTCGAGACCCAAGCTCCATATGCTGGTCCTCTGGAAGATCATTCATGTGGCTGGTGTTGAATAGTGCTTCCCTGGGCAACACAAGAGAACGAATGTCGTGGATAACGAAATCCTTGATGGTGAACCGGCCTACTACCAGTTCGTTGAGGCTCAAAAAGGATTGAAGGAGAGCTCGGACATACACAGCCGGCTGTGATGCCTGCGCCATGAAGTTCTGGTAGGCGATCAGAAGATCACAGCTGGAGGAGATGTCGAGCATTTGAAAAGCGGTGGTGGCATCAGTCAGAAGCTTGCGGATGAATGAAAAGGCTTTCTCCTTCTCGACAACGATCATTGGCCTTGGGGGCACGCTACTCGCTAGTCGCCGTTGTATTTTGAGGGTGAACGCGACGGCAGAGGTTGGTCGTCCAAGACATGCGCTATCCTCAATCGTCCTGATCAACGCAAGATCTCGCTCCAGAGTCGAGAGGCTCAGGCGCGCTCCATAGTCGCATTCGTGGAAGAGCTTTAGGATAGCAGAGCGTGCATCTATTCTGCTTGTCAATGCCCTGATCAAATCCGAGGCAAGCTGGCTGTTATCGAGCCAAGTGCGAGCAGATTCCAACGAATCCATCACTTCTCCGACCGAGAAATTGTGTAGCAGTGGGCGATTGAAAATCTGCGTGGCAAAATCTTCTTCCTGGATTCAGTCAGGTTCAAAGGCTGCCTCATCCATGGCAAAACGCTCACCTCGTAGTAATGCTGACTCGTCACCATTGACAAAACCAGGTTGCAACATTTGATCAAGCCAAGACAGTAAGGTTGGAAGACATCGCGCAGTAATGAAGGGATAGCCGCTGGAACTGGATCATGCCGCCAGAAACTTGCATCAGATAGTCTCTTTGGCTCTGGCCACACTAGTCGTTCAATGTGGACCGACGTGAAGAGAGTCTGGGACAGTGGATAGCCCATCTGCCATGCTACCTGAAAGACGGTCATTGATCGTTCTAAAACAAAAGGCGATGGGCCACTCACCTCACGGTACATCAATTCATCCATCAGCCATATGATTTCCTCTGCTGACAGGGCCTTCGTGGGATCGAATTCCTCTTCGCTGTCGGGGTCGAAGGCAGTACATCCGCTGTCCATTTTGGGATCTCCGATCTATGAAGACGTTAAGATGTGCGGTTAGCTTGCGCCGGTACTGCCTACCTCCAAGGCACTAACGGCCTCGAATAATGTGAAGTGATCATCTTTGACCAGCTTGCCGGGCGCCAACTCTGCAAATACTGTCAGCCTCGAGAAACTTCATCAGACGGTCAACAAACTTGAGGCAGCCTTGCTGAATTCTCTGGTTATCTCGTTTACTTGAACATTTGGATGTATTACTCGTGTGTATACCATTGCGTCGGCTGGTTCTTCAGATGAGGTCAAGGGCGGGAGGTTGGTTGGGGTGGATTTATGATTTCCTCTCCCCGCCAAACGTGGACGAGTTCCAATTCCTGCTGCAAATGTGAACGCTCCCACAGGAAGCGGAATTACAGACACGAGGCCGGCACGTTCTACGAGCCATATGCAAGTGTGGGATTTGTATGCAGAAGATGAGTAAAGGCTTCGGAAAAGTCGGGCAAGCAATTTTTGGAAGCTCCCAAATGTCATGTGCCAATTGCCTTGGAGCGCGCATGCAAACTTCCTGCAACGCGAACCCCCAATGTAATATGTACAGGTTTTCAGGTCCAGTCTGGACGCATCTTCCATCTAGCTCCTTGCCGTGCCTCCTCTATTTTGTTTCTCCGGTTGCGTGGTGGGCCATGGCATCGGCGTTCGCAGCACCCAGGCTTGTGTTCTCTCCCTGTTTGCCATTCTACAGCACACATTAGTCTCCGACCCCTCTGCGAAGTCTCCTCAGCAATAGCTCACCTGCCACTTTGCGAACCTCAGGTCCATCTCGCCTCTTCTCTCAGCCTGTAGTCGGGGTCCTTCTTTCAGCGACCTGCGGACGACTCTTGCGGCGATCGCGAGGTATCGGTTGTAGCTGTCAACGTTAGCTGGGGTTCCTCTTGCCAAATAATCTGGGCCGCCATACGTAAGGCCGGCTGCTTTCCATTCGAACGCCATTTTGAGAATGTGACGAGGTCAAGACACGAGACGGAGCTGAGTTTGTGACTTTGGTGTCTTGGAGGATGAACTGCTAGCCAGAACGCCGGAAGGGAAGCTCCAGCCTGCCAAGGTTCGGGTCGGAAAAACATTATTACGCATCCAGTCTCGCGCTATGTGGCAGCGTTGTCAAATGTTTTCGCGCTTATGTACCAGTTCTCACGGATTCTACTCCGTACATTGAGACGCATATTGCCTAGGAGCCGGGAAATTCACGTTGCTCGAATACAACCGTGAGAGAGCTTGGGACTCCCTTGACTCGCCAGATCCCGTGTAGCATGGTATGAACCGGGGAGCACCAGCTGGACCTACAAAACGAAGCGCGCGCCGAATCTCACAACCACCATTCCGCTTCTTCCACCGATCACAGGGCTATCAATCTATACCGCCCTCCCATCCTCGCTTTCTCACGCCTTGAGGAGCGGCACCCATGCAGCCGACAAAACTCACATAGTGTAGCTAACACCGGCAAAATAAAGGTCCCCAAGATAGGTACGGAGTATGCGCCGCAGACTCACCACTAGCCCAAGCAAACTCGACCCTCATTTTTAGATTCAATAGGCCTGTACTGGCCTTCCAATGCGCTTCCAATGCGAACCAAATGTCAAGCGTTCTTTATCAACCCTGGAACTGAGCACTTGTTGGAAACAGATTCGTAAAGGCTGGAGTCTATGACGAGCAAGACTTACTCTCGGGGAGACTGTAGCGATTTAGTAGGTCCAACACCAAGGGAGTGCCTTGCGACACGCGACTTGCGGCAAAGAAATAAGCACTGGGAAGAACCATGCCTTGGCTGAAAAGAGCAAACTAGGATAGTGGATCGAGGGAAGAAATTCCCAACAATACGACATCAATCATGATCGGCAGCTGAGATGATGTTGCTAGTTACGGCTTGTTCCCGTAGCATTATCATATGCAGTGGAATTTCTGAAATCCAGTAGGAGACAGATATACAGTCCCGGTGACCCTTGGTATGATGATCCCGTCGTCCGACGATGTGCAATGTGTTGTCCCTGACAGGAGGCATCTCTCTAGTAGAGTACGCTGCAAGACTGCTGTGATCTCTTTTAGACCCTGCTCAACTGAGACCGCACATAAACACGCACACCATGGGTTGATACGAATCTGGACTATTCGCTGAGGCACTTGTAGACTAGTCGTGCAAATTCAGATGTCCCGAAGAATGGCAATCGAGTCATCAATCCGATGAATCTCCGTCGTGAACCAAGACTCCTTTTGCCTCCAACTGTACAATTCTTGGAGCTCCGCGGCTGGGAGCATTTCCGCCTCAGTACCCACTTCGAATCGTTCAACCTTGGTGAGTGTTGACGCAACCTTCTCTCTTTCCAGGTGCAAGCGCTCGTACATCCTCGACATCGTCTTGTACAACTTGTCTAAGAAGACTTTCCGTACTCGTTCTGCGTCGTGGAAGTACAGAAAGATGGTACTCTTGGGTTGTCTCTGCGGGTCTTTCGGAACTTCCTGTAGCTCGAGGAAACCCATCGTCTGAAGGAGGGACAGACATTTCCGGAGTTCTTTGGCGTTGAGCAAGCCAATGTCGAGCATCGCTCTCTCATCAAGTTTTCCTTTGTCAGCCAGCATTCGGACAATTCTTAGAGCCGGCTCTGTCAGGCTCTGGCTTATAAGTCGATACATCTCCTTGTCCCTTAGAAAACTGGTAAACTTTGATTTGTCGATGGACCAAGACTGGGTATTGTGCGAGTCCTGTAGGAGGAAGGTAAAAGACCCTTCCGCTAGAACTGCAAGGTGATGTTCAACGATTCGACCTTCCCCTGTGGCTCCATTCGTTCGATTATTGTGGTGCCCATTCACACCATTTGGCCTGGCACCGCTGTTCGCTTTGCCGCCGAATACATCAGAGCATATCTGATAAGCATCTAGTCGCTGCACTGTATTTGCTGGGCTTTCCACTAATCGTGCTGGTAGAGGTTTCGGGTCGACGTCGGTAATCTGCGAGCATGCCGCTCGTGCGACTTGTGCGGTTTGTTTGCCAAAAATCTTCTCGGCAATATCAGCCACTCTGTCGTTACGTATCCGAATGATGAGATTCGAATAGTCAATGGAAAGCGTGGTATTATCCTGCCAGCGTTAGTGCCATACTTTGGTCACGATCGAGATAAGTTACTTGAGTAGGGTCCTTATTGAGCTCTAGCGATACGTCGTACGCCGAGATGCTCCCATCGACGCGTCTCTCAAGCTCTAAGTCGATCTTGGATTCGGCATCCATTGCGATCTTCTTTCCTGTGCCAACTGCGATCATGCCCTTTTCCCGTAGGGAACGTTCAACGTCCTGGCGGCGATCGGAAGGTGATTGAAAGTGAGCTTCACGGACAGCTTTGATGTATTTGGAGGAAATAAGCTGTTTGAGTAGTATTTGAAAACGACTTTTACCAATCGGCTTGGCCGAATCACTGTTGCCGAGAACTTGTGCTTCCAATTCGTGTGCTGTAGCGAAACCCATGGCAGCCAAGGTTTCGATGATTTCCGCAGCGGAAGATCCGAGGCTCCAATCGACAAGCTCAATGAGCCTGCCCGTGCGCATGATGTTGTAGGCGTAGGTGGTGTCCGCTTGATATGTCGACAGGCCCTCGTAGGTAGTATGATGATAGATGAGGCGAAGCTGGACCAATGTAGATACACCGATCTTGACCTGGCGAAGTGGAAGACGACATTTCTGAGCGAGTTGATGAACAGACAATCGGCCGAGCTGAGCCAGCTGCCGGAAAATTTGCTATTTCCACAAATCAGTGTTGGCGCCAGCGGTCGGAGTGGGACAAAGCAGACAGCAAGAAATGAACCGTAGAAGTCTTCTACGATATGACAGCAGAGCTTCGCGAACTCCTAGCAGTCAGGTTAGCATCGCGATAGACTGGTCTTACACTTAGTCCATACTTCCATGGCGTAAGGTGACTCGACACGCGACCGTGGTATTGCTCAGTACGCAGTCGAGATGCACCTCAAAATCTTAGCGAAAGAGAGAGAGAGTTGACCTTTTCGCATCTCGTTGTATGATTGTTGAGTCAAAACTTTTGCAGGCAAGGCTGAGAAAGAGTCGGCGGGATCGGCGGGCTTGGCAAAGGGACTCAACGAGGACGAGGCTGTTGAAGTTGGGCCAATGAAATTCAAAAGAAGGCATAAATGATGCCCTTTGATTGGCTGCTCATTTCGTCCAATCACGTCAGCTGCAACTTTGTGAAGTTGATTGAAGCTCAACTCCCTCCGAAGCTCCTCGTCCATCCGCCTGCCCTTACAATCCCGCTGTCCTCTCCTCCACACTTAGTCCACGATGGCTTCTCCAGCTGCGCTCGGCTCGAAGGCCTTGCGAGCTAGCAGTCGTCATGTTCCCGTCCGCTCCCTGCAGAGGCGAGGTTTAGCAGCAGCATCTTCCGGCAGCTTTCAATATGAGACTGGTGATGCGTCGGGCGTCAAATTCGCAAGCAGGGATCTACCAGGACCAACAACCACGCTGACCGTCGTCGCAAAGGCCGGCACCAGATATCAGCCTTTGCCTGGGTACTCCGATGCCCTTGAGAAATTCGCTTTCAAGGTTTGCCGGCGAACAGGCCATCACTGTGTCACAGCTAACACGAGCCCAGTCTACCACGAGACGGTCCACCTTGCGCATCACTCGAGAAGCAGAACTACTCGGCGGTGAGCTGTCTGCATACCACTCTCGAGAAAATCTTGTTCTCCGAGCCAAATTCCTCCGGGAAGGTCTCCCTTACTTTACCGAACTGCTTGGAGAAGTCATAACAAAAACTCGATACACAAGTTCGTATAGTTAAGAAGATTGTGTGGGACGGTATATCTAACTCTTCGCAGCGCACGAACTGAACGAAGAGGTCCTCAACGTCATGAAGTTGGCGCAGAAGGGTCTTCTGGGAAGCCCCTTGTCCCTCGCCGTCAATTCCGTCCACGGCGTTGCTTTCCATCGCGGACTCGGTGAACCTTTGTATGCGACATCCTCCGTACCACAGCTCGGCTATCTCGATGCAGAAGACATTGCCAAGTTCAGCGAGAAGGCGTACACCAAGGAGAACATTGCTGTAGTCGCCAATGGTGCCAGTCATTCGGAGTTCTCAAAATGGGTTGGGGAGTTCTTTCAAGACACACCAAGCGGCTCCAAGGTCTCCGGCCCCGCATCAAAATACTATGGTGGTGAAGAAAGAATCGCCCATGGATCTGGCAACGTCTTGATCATCGGCTTTGAAGGCTCCAGCTCATTTACGGCTGGCTCAACCTATAAGCCAGAAATCGCTGTCCTCGCCGCCTTGCTCGGAGGACAGAGCACTATCAAATGGTCACCTGGGTTCTCCTTGCTGGCCAGAGCTGCGGACAGTTTCTCCGGAGTGCAAATTTCTACTCAACATTCCGGCTATTCTGATGCCGGCCTCCTGTACATTACATTTACTGGAAATGCGGCCCAGATCGCGAAAGCCAGCAAAGAAGCTGTTGAGACCCTCAAAAAGATCGCAGCAGGCGATGTTGCCGAGGAAGACATCAAGAAAGCCACTGCGCTGGCTAAGTTCAAGGCACTTGAGGCTGGACAGCAGACACAGCCTGGTCTCGAAGCGACTGGCAATGGTTTGATCGAAGGTGGCAAGCCTTTCCAGATTGACGAGATTGGTTCATCAATCAGCCAGGTTTCGGCGGACAAGGTCAAGGCGGTGAGTGCAGCAATTGTCTCCACCAAACATCCCAATGCTAACAGTCGTGCAGGCGGCGAAGGGTCTCTTGGACAGCAAGGCGTCAGTATCAGCCGTTGGAGATCTATTCAGACTACCATTTGCAGAAGAGATTGGGCTGAAGGTCTGAACAGGGTAGTACATCGTGGTTTCGTCGTGCATGCAGTGTGGTCTGTAAAACTTGTAAATATCAGGAGAAGACCCAAAGAAGACCTTTCCAAAAGAACATCGCATTTTATCAAGATCATGGCTTCGGTGTGGTCGGCATATCCCAAATGCGTTTCTATCGTTGACAACTTGTCTTCGAAAGCGCTGTCTGAGCACATCCATTTGCAATGGCCTTCCTCTTGTCAACTAGACCCTGGTTGCAACATTAAAGGAGCGTGTATTAGCAAGCAGCCAGGTATGTTCGCGCGCCACCAAGAAAGCCGGGGATTTCAGCTATCCCCACCAAGATCCTCAATAGGTATTAGCCCTATTAATGTTGTGGTCTGACGTGCCCTCGCTGCTGCTATACAGTTGACACGAACTCCATCAAGCCGGCAGGGTCTCTTGTCCGCGGTTATCCTTGTTCCAAGAGTATGCAACCTGGCAATGCCTACACCTTAGGAGAAGTCTCTACGTCCCAGGAAGGATCAATGTCACCATGAGCAGCTCCGACAGCAACTTTGAACGGTTCCAAGATCATTGATCCCTGTCCCATTGGTCTTTATGTGACGTACGGCCCATAACAAATGAGCGGCATCCAGGGGACGACAGCCTCGTGAACGGTAGTCCGAGACATGGGCAGGCTGCGGATAACAGTGTTGGCAACTGGAGATCGGTAGTTCAATTAGGAATGAGGAAGACTCCGGAAGGTGACCTTTTGTAATAGCCTTGCATTTTCTTAAGTAGCGAGTCGCGAGACCAGCCATGGGCATGAACTACTTTAGGTTGGCCACCTCACAGACTTGATTTTAGTGGTGTTTTGTTTACGGAGTAGCTTATGGATTGTGTGTTTGTTGGCGTCGTCCAAAGGGGGAGGTTGGTTGTACTGTGGTTGTTTGGCGGGGTCCGCAGTCACAAGCACACAATCATGAATCAAGCGGGCTGGGAATTGATGAAGCACTCTATCCGTACTGTGGTCGTTGGGCCATTCATTTCACAGTCGTGAAACTTTGTAGTCTTCCTCCTAAATTGTTCATTTCTGCTTCTTGTCCAGCTTTGAGCTTTTCCTCTTTCCCAAGTTGAGCACGAGCCCGAGTCGGAGTCGATGGAAGTCTCTTTGCAGCATCGCATTTCCGCACGAAGGCAGCCTTGCCTGACAACAACAAACGCACAAATCGCCGCCAGCTGCGGATTGTCTCGAAAGTGACACGGTGGTCATGATAATAGGGCCATGAAAATCAAACTCTTGCGCTATAGGATATACTTTGAGCCGCGTCTAAGATGGGGCCACAGGATGCAATTTATACCGTGTGCAGCTGTCTACGTACCCAATTGAATCGTGTTTTGCTTCGTTACCGAGTCTGCTTTCACGCACTTATAACTGCGTCACCTTTCTTCTCCAAGATGACGTTCGGTCCGTCTTGAAAAGCCAGGAACCTGTCCAAGATTAGTCTCTCCACATCACATCATTCATCGAGGAATACAAACAGGTTCTTGACTGGCATCGGCGTCTTCGGGTCCACGAGTCTTAGATTGTAGTGCATGAAAAGCATTGGAAGAAACTATTGCAAGTGAGATCGTCGGCAAGGAGGTCCTTTCCCAAAACCGGTGTCCTGCTTACCTTGGACATCTCAAGCCAAACGACATCTGTCGAAGTCAGTATCATATCTCCAAGTGGTCGGACAAGGGGATGCTGGCTTACTTCGACCAAGGCAAGTCCTCGAACCACCACCGAAGCTGAAAAAGTATCGTTCTTATATTATCAGTACCGCTTGCTAATACTCAAAAGGTCGGAACTTACGCATCTCGCCTCTCGTTGACGGATCTAGCCATCGCTCTGGTCGGAAGCTGTCCACGTCCTCTCCAAAAGCTGCCTTGTTACGATGAATTACCCATGCATTGGTCCCAACAACCGTCTGTCCGGTCAGTATGAGAACAAAACTCTCAGTATTGGATGCACAACTTACGCCAGAGGGTATGAAGTGGCCATCGGCTACTAGGCCACCGTCGGGCACAATTCGCGGCAGGTGAACAGCAAAAGGAGGATGAAGGCGCAGTGCTTCGTACATGACCCCCTGGAGGAATGGCCATGACTCTGCTTGTTGGAACGTGATCGGGTCACTGATTAAGCCCGATTCCTGTCTCTCTTTCAACTCTCTCACAAATCGTTCATGATAGGTCGGAGAGCTCAATAGATACCAGATCATAGCACGAAGGGCGATGGCCGTGGTATCACTGCCCGCAAAGACGTTGCTTGTGAGAGTGGAGACGAGTCCATACTCGGAGTACTCGTCGGGTTTCTGTCTCCTCACATCCTCGAGATAGCCCAGGATGTCTTTGTGGTTCTCATCCTGGACTTTGTGTTCTTTGACCTTTTTTTCTGTCACGGCGCGGAATCTGATGCTGCGCATTGTCACCCCTAACCAGTTACCTGTGATGGGCGATACGTAATGGTGGATACGATACAGCCATGGAATAATTCCAACCCACGCAGCGCTAGAGAAGACGACTTTGGAGAGTGCAATGAGTCCAAACTCGTCGCCTCTATCAAGGGCGCCGAAGCTCTTTGAGAACGTGATCTCAGTAATGCTGTCTGTACAAAGCCTTTCAGTATCATCACATTGCCCGAAGTTGCGGAGACATTACCGTAAGCAAACAGTTGAAGCCAGTCCCCTATGTTAAAGGGTTTGTTGACCAATCCTTCCATGCGGTGAAGAAAATGGTTCACGACTTGGTCAACATAAATCTCGAGGGTTTTGATCGAATCCATCGAGTACGCTTTGCTGACTAGTCGGCGGTTTTTGCTGTGAACATGTCCGTCTGTCTCAGCCGTGAGGCTCCACTTGAGCTTCGCTTTGAAAGGTTTATAGAAGTCGGATTTCTGAAAGTTCTTTCCAGCACCTGGAGAGCTATTTAGCTTGTTTTCAATTAACAGACCATTTGATTCTGTGTCGCACCATAGATTGTCTTGAAAGCAGTTGGGTCAGCGACCATCCTGTCACGGTCAGAAGTTGCGTCTTTGGCCGCATCTTTCCAATTATTTCTTTGACTTACAGATGGTTAGGACCAAGTCGTACAAGAGGTCCATACTGCTCATGGAGCCGGATAGAATCTAGGTGCTGTTGCCTTTTAAGCACAACACACAGCCACCACAGGTTCGTAAAGCTGGCCAGGAACGGTCCTGGCACTTTCGCCAGGGGAGAAAAGTATCTTTGATACACAATGTAGCCAGAGAGGATCAGGAAGATGCTGAAAAAGATTTCAAATCCAACCGTGACACCTTTAGAAGACTTTGACGGCGAATGGAGTAGGTGTGCTGCTGCGGCAAGGAGGGTCATCTTGACGCATTCGAGGATTTAGTCGTGACCCTTGACAAGACACTCAGAATGTAATCGTCTACTTCTAGTTCAGCAACCTTCGGGTCTTGGTATTTAAGTAGGCGTTGAACAACAGGAATATAGAGATATTTGCAGCACTGGCCTACGGATTCCAAACCCCCAGCCAACCTAATCGCTTCATAGTTCCCTGTCGATGATGATCTGACCTGGACTTTGACGTGAATTCTCCACTTTATATTCGGATTGAAGCGCGATTGGTAAACTTGTTGGGGGCGTCGCGGAGCATACTATGCCACTCGCTCCTGGAAGAAGCTCGTCCGCGCAACATCGCGGGATTGGCAGTGTTCTGGCCATTACACGAACAATGCCCGAGGCAAAAGCAAAAGTTTCTGAAATGAGCCATTTCTGTCGGTTTCATTGACTTAGATCTGTAATACACACCTATGTTCTCAGAACGAGGGTGTGAGAACCAAGTAAAGTACTCTCTCCTTGCATTTTCGAAATTTCCAAGTCAGAAATCATACCGACCAAAGAATATTCAGTTAGGACGATCCTCCTCCTCCTCCTCCTCCTCCTCCTCCTCCTCCTCCTCCTCCTCCTCCTCCTCCTCAAACAAAGTTGCGATAAAGACCGCATGATTCAACTTCCCGAATCCAGAGGCCCCAGGGTCGGGCTCCAGTCAGACTAGCCATCTTTTCCGTAGCCTCAATCTCGCTTTCGCTCAAATACTTGATGGGCCCTTGGGGACCCGGCTCCGCAGCACGAGTGATGAGGGCTGTCGTCTGAATCGCAGCATTCTTTTGAGCGTAACAGGCCCTCATCACAGAGTCTTGAATACTTTGCCCTAGCACCGTGAAGCCGTGGCCTCGCATCAGCACCACAACGTGCTTGGGCATTCCCGTCTTCCCAGGTTTCTCCTCAAACATTGCCGCGAGCGAGCTTCCTAAACGGGTATTGCGTACCAGAAGATCGCTGATGTCGGTCGGTAGCATAGCATCGACTATATCCCAGATCGGTGATCGTTGCCCCAGGAACCCTGCCATATGGCAGCAAGCCCGCAACGGGACGCCGCTGAAAGTGTATGGCACGACAGCTTCGGAGTGGCTGTGCACGACACTCTGGACAGCTGGGTATCGCTTATAGCATTCGCTGTGAATACAACGCTCCAAGAATCCAGGCGCGGCACCAGGGTCGACAGGTTCTGCATTGTCCACGTAGTACTCAACCAGGTCATCCACTGAAGTTATCGTCCCTGGTGCAGTGTTCCGTGACATGATAAATATGTCGGGCTTGGAAGGATGCCGAAATGAAAGGTGACCATAGGCATCCAGTACATTATGGTAGTGTAGGATATGACTTCCAGCTATGAAGTTGTGGCATAACTGCTTCAACTCATTATCTTCTTTCAGAACCTGTGCATTCAACATCGTGATGTTGAAGTGGTAGGAAAACTAATCACCACCAAAGCAGTTGTATGGTTGAAGACTGCTTGGGTTAAAATGACTCTGGCAGTTGGACGTACTGTCCTACAAAGCAACAAAAGGGGACCAGGTTCTAGGCTAGCCCGGCGACATATTCTATCCATATTGAGTCCAGCGGAAGGTGCGAAAGATGTCTTTTTCACCACCAGGGAATACCCTCCCCCCGGGACCATCATCTGCATACTCCATACCTAGGTACCTATAATACTAGTAGTTACTTTGGGCTGCCGGGGTCATTGCGGGGTCGACGTTGGCCCTCGGATGCGTCAGCGATTGGTTTGGATTGCCCCAAATTTGAACTCTCCCCCTTCGGCACAGGATAACGGTACTGTATCAGCCATTATAGAACCTTGAACCCTCGTCTCTCGCCTATCTTGCTCCCTCCATCTATTCTTCCGTCATCACCGCACTCCCGGAACCCCTCCACCCGAGATTCCAAACATTGCGAAATGGAACCCGCCGAGATTGACGATGTCTCTCCGCCTGAACAGCCGAAGCGAAAAAGACTCAAGGTAGACACAGCGTGCAACTCCTGCCGTGGTCGAAAGGTATACGGCCCCCATATTCTCTGGGTGTTCGCTTGCTGACTCCAGGTCCGCTGCGTGGTAGATCAAATGCGACGGAACAACTCCAGGTAAGGCCGGCCTGTCATCGTTGCCCATTTCCAAGTTTTGCCCTGGTAAATTCGCTGTGAAAGGCTGGCTCCGTCATGCAATGCCTCCCTCAGAACACCCATCGATCCTTAATTGCGCGCTGCCTTCACGTTTGTTGTTGAAGTCGAAGATTAATGAACTGGTTTAAGTATGCGGCCCTTGCCACAGAAAGTATGGGTCATCGGCCGAGTGCTCTTGGGAGACGGCTCGTGTTCATTCACGCCCATCATTACATTACGTGCATCAACTCGAAGACCGCATCCTGGAGATGGAGCGTCGACTTGCATCTCTCCAACCTGCGTCCGCATCAGATGCTCAACCGTATAGTGAACCATTCAACGACCCCATTGTTCCATCTCGGAGCTTCGCAAACCCGCCTCTTTTGACTCAGGCACCGGGAATGTCTCAGCCGCCATCTCATACCCCACCGTCGAGCTACGCTCAGAGAGCACTATATGCTTCCTCTTTGCGCGTTGGCAGCACGCCCGCCTTCATTGAAGCCGCGGCTGAAGAGTCGCAGGACCAAGGCTATTATGGGAGTTCGAGCGCGGGCAGTTTCATTGAGCAAGTCCGAAAGGTAGTCGAACAAAAGACAGGCTCACCCTCAAGTGCTCGACCATGGGCTGCCGTCCACGATCAGCACAGGTCACCTCTCATGGTTTCTAATGAAGACCTTGATCAAGGGGAACTTGATTCTGTCTTGCCTAGGCGGAAGAGAGCGGATGCCTTAATGGCAGAATATTGGAAATCTTTCCACGTCCTCTACCCGATTCTGGATAAAGATATGGTTCGCACAGACTATGAGAGTCTGTGGAAGGAGGATGGCATCGTCTCTCACGAAAGATCCCTTCTATGCCTTCTCAACATCGTGTTTGCACTTTCAGCCCAGCTGCTTCCATCTGCCTCGCCTCCAGAACGAGCGGCGGCAGCAGCGGTCTTTCACAGAAGGGCCAAAGACCTCCTACGCTTCGAAAACAACATTTCCGTTCGGCATGTTCAAATATATCTTCTTTTCGGCTTTTATCTTCAGAGCACGAATGACCCACATCCAGCCTGGACTTTTGTGGGTTTGGCCGTTCGAACAGCTCAGAGCTTGCAGCTTCACTTGAGTACAACAAGCGAGCGAATCTCCAATCCCCGCCACAAGTCTCTCCTGCAGCGAGTTTGGCATGGGTGCGTTTTCTTGGACAGAAATCTAGCCATGACCTATGGTCGACCATGCATGATTTCTGGCCGACTCTCCCACTGTGTGCCGTATCCGAGTCCTGTAGAAGGAGAAAGTCTATCATCTGACAGTGGTCTATCGAGCTACAACGGTCACCCTCAAAACATCTCTATGACGGACTATTTTGTCTGCGCCTTGACTCTTTACGACATACTGCTCGACATCCTGGTCAACTTTTACTCTCCCGATAGCCAACAACTTCGCTTAATCGACGATGTTTATGAATACTACTTCGAATTATCAAAACGCCCAAGAGGTGGCTTCACTATCTTGGAGATTGATCGACGTCTATACCAGTGGAAGAAAAAGCTTCCCAACCATCTACACTTTGCCTCTTACGATGAAAGCGATGAGTCTGTTACCGTCGCCTCGCGCCAAGCAGTGGTACTGCGTCAAAAGTGAGTGTTATCTTCTCATCCTCCATTAACGATATGTTCTGATCGAGCTGTCTGCATTAGTTATCTCCATGTCCGCCTTCTCTCCTTACGTCCTGTTCTTGCAGGTTTCATCGCTCTGGACACGTCAGACAGGGAGATAGATCCTTTGTTGCAAAATTTTCTGTCTCGTCGAGTTATTTTTCAGTGCTCTGTTGTGTGCCTAAGGGTTGCATGCGAAGCAATCAATACTGTGGCTAAAAGGCGGAGGAATGACCCCGGTGCCATGGTCAACCTAGCACCCTGGTGGCATAATGTCCACTTCCTCTGCTCGGCAGCCACAGTTCTCATCGCCGCGCGCCTAAGCGACATTCTGCTATCAGAGGTGTCGGAGTCAGTGATATTTGCCCACTGGCGACAAGCAATTGAAGCTCTGGAACATTACAGTGTCTATGGGTCGTCGGTCAAACGGTTGGTAACCACTCTCCGCGTTCTCTTCGATGCCGTGCAACGGCAACCCTCACGTTTCCGCTTCAATCCACATACGGAACCCGTGATTGTCCAGCCACGAAAGAGTGCTCCCGTCGAAACGACAGCAACGCGGACCCAGGAAGTGTATGTCGAAGGTGGCTACGTTGTGCCAGAGTTATCGCGTCCGGTTACCCTTGAAAGAGACTCCGCGGAAGCTGAACTTGTCCTCGGACCGAACGATTTCCAAGAGGGGAACAACCTTGCTTTCGACTGGAATGATCTATCTTGGCTCACCACAATCAATTCTTTCTGAAATGGAATAACACTACGACTTGTCGTCGAATTGCGTTGAATTGCTCAGGGACATCGACGACCCGCCAGCGAAATCTCTTCGGAATTATCTGTTCGTATAACATAGATACATTTGATAGCCGTTCCTCGGCCATTCTCCATGCCACAATCCGAGTATTGAGCGCGGCTGATCAAGAATGGCGGAGCCCAGGAACCGAGAATTGGGAACGACGGAGACAATATCTTGACTCCGTTCGGAACGATGCTTCCGGCCGGAGCTCACTCTCCGGCTCAAGCCCATTCCTGATCGATCCGTTGCTTTGTTCTACTGTTACCCGCGCTGCTGGAAAACCGGGTCTACACTCGATATCTTTTGCTCCCTATCGAACCGCTGCCGGTCAAAGCTTCCCCACGATGTGTCGGGGCTCCGCAGCCACTATAGGAGCTCAGTTCTCCACATTTCTAAGTGGAATGAAGCAGTATTTAATAAGCTCATCAGCGCCCTCTGATCACCACTGTGCTTCACTGCTTCCATCACTTGCCTCTTTACCCATTTAGTCATTCAAGATGGACAAGAAAGTTGACCTTGTGATGCTTGAGCAGTGCGAATCTGTCCAGCCGGCCAAGGACAAGGTGGCAGAACTCGGGGGCGATGGGACTCACCACGACCATACATCTGCGGAGGAGCGCAAGTTGGTGTGGAAGATGGATCTGTTGATCCTGCCACTGTTATCTGGCAGTATTCTTTTTGCGTACTTGGTACGTTCCCGTACAATCTCCGCTTGCCATGTGGACATGCTAACATTATTTTAACGTGTGCGTATAGGACCGTGGCCAGATTGGAAATGCCCGCATCATGGGACTTGAAGAGGACATTGGCGTGACTGATAAGCAGTTTTACAACTGTCTAATGCTGTTTTGTATGACACCTGCCACTTGTTTGACGAATCAATGCATTGGTGCTGACGACCACATAGTTGCGGGCTATATGCTGGTGGAACTGGCCGGGGGCATGTTGCTTCGCGTGTGCCATCCTCGTTGGGTCCTCGGCGGGTCATGCCTCTGCTTCGGCCTTTTCGCCACCTGTATGGCCGCTGTCAAGGGTTACGCGCCATTGATGGTCCTTCGTCTGTTGCTAGGAATCGCCGAAGGCACCGGTTACGGTGTGTATCTCTACGCAAGCATGTGGTATAATCCATATGAGCTATCTAAACGAGTTGGTGAGTTTGCCATCTGAAAGAATACCAGTTAGGTCCGCGATGTACCAATAGCTGACACCGCGACCGCGACCATTTAGCCACAATATACGGGATGAGTCCTATTGCAGGAGCCGTCAGTGGTATTATTGCGTACGGTGTCAGCAAAGACCTCGACAATGCCAGCGGATATCATGCCTGGCAGTGGCTCTTTATCATTGAAGGCGGTCTTACAATGTTCTTCGGACTGCTAATCATGACATTCCTCCCTGCCTTACCGGACACAACGGCTAAGAACGGGCATTTCTTGTTCCGAAATGTTCGTGAGCGTGCAATTATCGCCCATCGCTCGAGATCAGGTTTGTTTTTACAGCCCGCACAGAGCGCGATCGATTTTGACTGACTTGACCAAAGCACAAAACGACGAGGGCTCCAAGCTTCGTTACCACCAACTATGGATCGCTGTGAAGGACATCAAAGTTTGGTTGTCAGCACTCGTGATGGGCAGCTGGGGCGTATGCATCGGGGCATTTGGCGTTTTCCTTCCCACCTTCATCAAAGAATTCGGATTTGCGCCCTTAACAACCCAACTCTATTCTATGATACCATATGCTTTTGGCTTTGTCTCCCTCTGTGCCATAAGCTGGTTGTCTGACCGTCTCAAGCACAAAACCTTCATCATACTCGGATGCTATCTGACTACGATCGTCGGCTTCATCATTCTCCTCACAACCACCAATCGAGTTGCTTTGATCGCTGGGCTCTGCATCGTGCTGATTGGAGTCTATCCTGGCATTGTTGTCACCGTCGCGTATACTATCAGTATACACGGTGGCTTCCTGAAGCGGGCATTGGTCATTTGGTTCAGTCAGATCTTCATTCAAGGCTACAGTATGGTCGCAACTCAGGTCTACGACACACCACCACGATTTTACAAAGGCCATGGCGTCGGGCTGGCATTGTGTGCTCTTTCAATTGTCAGTCTTGTACTCCTTTGGCTGATCATGGCAAAAGCAAACCGGGACCGTGAGAGTAGGGCCCGAGAGTTTGAAGCGCGAGGTGAAATCGATCCACAAATGGAACGGTCGTTCGAGGACCTTTGCGACTTCCATCCCGCGTGGCGGTACGCCCTTTGAGGAGGAACAATGATGGGAAAGGTATGGGCAGTACTGTTGAGGAATAGGCAAGATGACTACTAGGTAGATCAACCTTGCACTTCTTGGTTACTCATCCGCCTGAATGCCTAAGCTGTGCTTGGACTCCTTCCAGGAACCAGCCTGTCAGCTCTGCTTTTCCGATGTTCTCATTTTTTTCTTGGCTTTTGAACTGTCCAGAATCAACTTGCAGCGACTTCTTGATCAGCTTACCAGAGATGAACGCAAGACCAACAGGAAGTACTCGATCTGATAGGGAGTACTGCAATATGTATGCTCATATCTTTGGGCTGACCATACTGGCGAGAGAGGCACGTAACAAGGATAAAATCATTGGACTCTCCCATTTCTCTAGGGTCATCAACATTGTCGCTCGTCTCCCTTGTGCTTTTTCAATGGGCGCAACAGTTGACAGACTTGGTCTGCGTGAAGGCACGTTGTAACGTTCAATGGTTTCCGAAACTCAGGAGGGGATAGAGAGTTATGAAGTCAAAGAAGTAATCATACCTTTCTACGGAATCGAGTAGCGGGCATTGTACAAGTGCTTCTACTGTAACAACCTTTGTATACCGCATCCGATAACCTGGGGCCCCGGCCTACGAGTATGGACCCTCCTCCGGCATGATTGTATAACCTGGTGCCCCGCAGGCACCGAGTCGAGGTTCGACCCCCTCGGCGTGTTCGGGGATGTTTGGCCTGTCGCCGTGCGTTCCGCTCTTGTCGGATAGAAGATCCCGGCGCTCATCAAATCGACACCCTTCCATCAAGGCGATACTAATAAGCAGGTCTTTGTGGTATCTAATCGCTGTTCCGGTGAGTCTGGTGGCAAGCCTCGAAATTCTGCGACGTCTGAAGAGACCTGTGCAGAACAAAGGGGCTGGAATCCGAATCGACGAACCTGCTCCAGCACGCCGCATCTCTAGGTGCGACCGTGCTGAGAGAGCAATTTACCAAACGCAGTCAGCTTCACGAAGCCATCAGGCAAGCTGTGCAGCATGTGCGAGAGAAAATCTGTAGCTTTGGTGGATGCACGATCTCGCAGCTGTTTGAGGGGAAGACGAGGGGGCTGCATTTGCGATAGGGCCCGCTAGGGCGCGAGAGCTTGAAACAAGATTTCACGCGATCATTTCCAGGCGACGCTGCTAAATCAGACTTCTATCAGCAGATACACAGATAACGACGCGTCAGAATGCCCGTAATTATGGTCTGCACAGAATGCGTGGCCTGTTTAGCGGCAACGACTTCCACGGTTTTCGTTTCCCGCGGCGGCAACCGGCGCCAGATTGTGGAGGAATGATCGCGGAGAAGCGACCCATAATGCTGGACACACGGTGCCTTATATTTTGGAGCGACGAATCTGCAACCACAGCCTTGGGGAGGAATCATTGTGTGTCTTGAACCCTTTCGACATCTACCAACACCATGTCGCGACATCACTGTGACGCCCTCATCGTCGGCGCCGGCTTCGGCGGCATCTACCAATTGCACAAACTCCTCTCTCTCGGCTTGTCTGTACGAGTCATCGACGTGGCCGGCGACGTGGGTGGCACATGGTACTGGAACCGGTACCCGGGCGCCATGAGCGACACCGAGTCGTTCGTGTACAGATATTCTTGGGACACCGACGATCTCCAGACCTACCCTTGGAGCCACCATTATGTAAAGCAACCGGACGTGTTGAAATACTTGGAGCATGTTGTCGAGAAGCACGGCTTCAGGAAGTATATGCAGTTCAACACGGAGATGGTGGGTGCAGATTGGGACGACGAGGCCGGCGTTTGGAGAGTTGAGGTTGGTAACGGAGACGTTTTCGTCGTAAAGTACCTCATTACTGCGCTGGGACTTTTATCAAAGGCAAATTATCCTGATATTCCCGGCATCGACGAGTTTCAAGGCGAGATGTGCCATACTGCGAAGTGGAGGCCGGACCTTGACCTCGCCAACAAGAGAGTTGGAGTCATTGGATGTGGATCGACCGGGGTGCAGGTCATCACGGATATTGCAAGCAAAGTCAAGACCTTGACGTCTTTCCAACGGCATCCGCAGTACTCAGTACCTAGTGGCGATGGCCCGGTGAGTGCTGAATACAGGGAGCACGTCAACCAGAATTACCCGGAGATCATGAAACAGGTTCGCAACTCGATATGCGGATTCGGATTCGTTGAGTCGACGACTCCCTACCATTCATTTCCAGAAGAGCAACGGGAGCAGATCTTTGAACAACTCTGGCAGAAAGGCAATGGCTTCCGGTTTATGTTTGGTGGATTCAGCGACATCTCCACCGACCGCGAGGCAAACGAGGCAGCGTGTGCATTCATACGAAAGAAAATCGCCCAGATCGTCAAGGACCCTGAGAAGGCCAAGAAGCTAATGCCCCGGGACTTCTATGCAAGAAGGCCTCTCTGTGATGGCGGCTACTATGAGCAGTTCAACCGAGACAACGTCGACATTGTGGACCTTAACCAGACAGCCATCACAAGGATCACACCCACGGGGATCGAGACCGAGGACGGCACAGTCCATGAACTGGACGTCATCGTCTTTGCCACCGGCTTTGACGCGATCGACGGCAACTACAACCGCGTTAGGATTCGCGGCAGGGCAGGGAAGACGTTGAAGCAACACTGGGAACCGGCTGGGCCGACAAGTTATCTCGGCGTCTTTGTACCTGGATTTCCGAACTTGTGCATGATTACTGGGCCCCAAGGCCCTTTCAGCAACATCCCACCAGCCATCGAACTGCATGTTGAACTGATTTCGTCGATGATTGAGCGGGCAGAGCAAAGCCGGCGAGTTGCGCGCGTCCCGGGTCAGGATGTTATAGAAGCACTCCCCGAAGCAGAAGAAGACTGGATCCAGCTGTGCGAGAGAGCAGCAGAAGGAAGCTTGTTCAAAGAAACTGCATCCTGGATCTTTGGCAATGTGAGTCCCCTCCCTTCCGCGTGTCGCTTCACCCACCAAGTCAGCGACGCTTTCACCTTGGTCGCGATGTCCGGGTATCCTCGTTGTATCCTGGGGGTTTAGACAAGCGCTACACCCGACTTGATGTGGTTCTTCTTCTTTCTCCTCTTCTGATACCCTACTAACGACTCTCCTTCAGAACGTCAAAGGAAAGAAAGTTGCCTTACGGTTTTACTTCGGTGGACTGGCCAAGTATCGCGAGGCTGTTCAAAGTATGATTGATGATGGGTACCGAGGGTTCAGGCCACTGGGCGAGCAGAGCGCGCCATCAGCGACGACGGTGCGTGCGGATTATGTACCTATCGAGGTTGCGCGTGTCCCATCGGGGCTGGTCGAGAGCTGATGACGGGGAGACTTCTATGTTACGTCCAACAAGCACGGTATAAAGAATGCATTCACTTGTCGATGATTGTGGTCGCTAGCGACTGGACGGCTCCAACTGTGTACCTGTGTCTCTGGGTGTTGCGAGACTCAATCGTGAGCGACCTGCTACTGCTGGTCCGAGTTGTGAAATGAAAGATCGCCCTTCGCTCCTTGTTGTGGCGTGCTTCAGAAGGGACAGTGCTCGCCTCGTATTATCGAGCCGTATTGCTGCTGCTGGTAGAACGTGGCTTTTCCAATAGTCGGAAGAAGGCTCATTTCTCAGCTCTGGTGATTGGATCTATGTTTCACTACGAGAGATGGACAAAGGCTACTGTTCTGCGTTCGAGACTGCTGAATATGTATTCCCAAGGTGCCTTGAATGCGCACGCCTGTAAGCTTATGCTTAATTTTATGTTTGATGCAATCAGAATCCCTAATTATTTGAAGGCCAATGCTTCGTGCAATTTCCACGGCCTCACAGTGGCCGTTGCAGCATAATGCTCTCATTACCCATCATGATGCAAGCATAATTCCATGGAGTTGTTCAATCATCAGTCCCTGTATTCTTCATCGTCACTTGGCTCGCTGTCCAGAAAGTCGTTTTCGCGATATTGTGTCTCAGCCGGACGCTGGTCGGAAATGACTAAATCTACCACATCACATCTGGCTTGCACAGTCTTCGGAGTTGAAGCGTCACTTTCGTCGCTGTTCTCACTCCGGCTGCGCTCCTTGAGACGACTTTCTGCGATCCGAGTACTCTGGCGTTGTGATGCGGAAGGTTGTCTCTTGGAACTTAACGTCTTGGTGACAATGTTCGAAGGCTTGTCTGTGTTGAGGAAAACATTTTCAAAGACAGGCATCCAATTCTGTCTCATTTTTGCCCGGTCACGCCAGCTGGCATCCTTCAGGATGACTTTGAGGCTGAGTTTCTTGAGAAAGGGCAAATCCTCGGATGCGTCCACCAGCGACGCGAAGAACTTTTCAGCAGCTGCTTCAGTGACTTGCCGCATGTTTTCGATAGAGATGCTGATGAGTTGGGATGGCCACGTAGGAGGTCCCTTGGGCAACAGCTCGTCAAAAAGAGGGTCACGATCATGCCAGGATGACGGGTCGATGTACACCATATCGATCTCGAGCTGTTGCAAACTTGGGCACAGCGTCTTGAGATTAGCCATAAAACCCAAATCCATGGACTGGTTGTTGTTGAGTTTGAGTGACTGCAAGCTATGCCCTGCCGAGGATAAGTATCCCTCGAGGACGTCAGACGTCAGACGAGAGCAATTTGTGACCTCGAAGTAAAGCAGACCCGGCGGCAGCATCGGCATGGTAATTTCGTCTAAAATAGCGCAGTTTCGGAAACAGAGTGATCGCAACGCCGCTAGACTCTTCAATGCCACGGCAAGGAAGCTCCGTGCAGAGGCGATGTCAGCATTCTCCGCCTTCTCAGGGAGAGTAAGGTTGAGAAAAGTGAGGTCGCGCAAGTGCTTGAAGGACGGCCTGGAGTGGGCAGCCATAGCCTCCTTAAGGACATCGGTTGTGTTCGGGAACCTCCCATTCCAGTCAAAGCTCCTCAGGACCACATTATTACTCTCCAGGCGTCTGATAAGATCAAGCGGATAGGTCCAGCGCACCTTTTTTGCCTCGGGTTGCGCCCAACTAACAGTTGTCATGTCGTCATAGTTTGAGTAAAGCCGTATACCTTGTAGTTGAGGAGTAAGGGGGATCAATTCGTCCAACGAAATGCCACCCTTTTTGACTAAGAGATGCTTGACTTCGATGTCCAGATATCGGATCTTTGACCGGAAGGAAGTGGAAAGTGAGCCAGGATCGTCCTGATCCTGCTTAAGCAGCTTCATGAGGCCGCGCGCTCGCTGCAGTGGATACAAAGGAGGACTGTAGAGCAGAGTTGCCATGCAAGCATCGTGAAAGGATCGGCATACACTTCCAGTGTTGCAAAGCCAATTGATTGATGGTTGTGGCCTTGACAGGGGGCCATAAAGAGGGTAGGCAGCATATTGCATGATGTTCACCAAGACAAAGTATGGCAATGTCTGCCATGGTGGTATGCGCGCATTTGTGGTTGGTTTGAATGCGACAGCGACCATGCCACTTGATTTTGTCCCATTGTGATATGGCTGAATCTTCTGCCTCTTGCTTGTGAACTCTCTCTTTTTTGGTAGGGTTGCTGGTTGTTTTCGTTTTGGGCGATGTGTCCTGACAGTTGTCTGAGATTTGATATTCGTGAGTGTCGGCTCCTGGTTAATGTCGGTTTCATCGGAGGATGAGTCTGATATATCATCATCGCTCGATTCTCGATATGTCTGAACTCGACGAGCAGCGCGGGCAGGACGAGTTTTTGTGACGAAATATTCGCGGTCCTCATCGGAACCGCTGTCATCGTTTTGATACCGGACTCGAGGGATGCGGCGGGGTCGAGATTGGCTCGAGGCTGCAGGCATGGTGGGGAACGGCAGCCCTTGGCTGGCGAGAAAGATCGTGGGTGGTTTTGCGAAGGAGAAGGGATATTGGCGAGCGCAAGCCCAGGTGACGATTTCAAGCGCTAAGTCATATCCCTGGCATGCTGGAATAATCGCGCGCACAACAAATGGTGTTGATATGAATCAGTGTAGAAGCGCGGGATAGTGAGAGTCCAGCTGAGATGGTGAAGCCTTGCAGGAACTGTTCACTGCGATTTTATGCGCCGGATCTACCCGAGGCTAAGTTAAACGAGCTTCGTTATCGAGGGCATGTCTGCCGACCTTTCAGCGATATCCTTCACATTCTCGCTTCAACCGATATGCCTCTGCTTTGGATGCTTTGACTGCGGCAGAGAACACGCTGCACCATTTCTTGGTGTGCAAGCTATCCCCGTTGGTTAACTTCATCAAATATACCCCCAAACTGTCAGGCAAACAGGATCAGCGTAGCATGATATGCGATTGAGTTCGATCAGAAATTTTTGGTTGAGCATGCGCTGCATGCGCTACTCGCGGTCCTCAGACTGTCAGCTTCGGTGGGCCTAATCCTGTTCCTGAAAAGTGGCACAGCGCATCAATATCCGGAGTACATGAACTAGTCTAGTAGACGTATTTATCCTTATTGGATGAAGGCTATATATTTCGGTATACCCTCCACAAAGATGTCTCTTCTCGTCACGGTCGTTCAACAACTGACAGCCTCGCGCGATGGTGCCTCTATATTCGATTTGTTCACTGTGTGGCAGGAGCGCGGCGAGAACATCGACGCATCGACGCATCGACGCTCGGTCGCGACGTGGTGCGGGGGTCAAAATGGCGCACAAACGGGTGATTGCCGATACTGGTACGTGCGTCGGGCAAGGTACCGGAAGTCGTCGAGTTCTGTGATGGTGTTCGCTGTCGGCCATGCATTGTAGCAACGTTTTGGGCACCTCTGCTCGCTGTTGCTCGTCGTTGCTCATCGTCGTTACTTGGCTGTTCGCTGATCGACAATTACAACTTCTCGGCTATCTGAACAGGCGGTGCGAGACGACATCTTCACTCGTATCAGTTTCAGGTTTGCCAGAGTAGTTAGCGTGGTGTCGAGTTGTCGCAATCGCCCAAAAAGCAAAGGAGCTCAAATCTCCGCTGGCTGATGTGCCGTGGCTGGGCAGCCGTCGAGAGAACCACTTCGGGTCCCACTTCCAGGTTCCTTTCCCTGCGCCCGTCCAGTCACGGCATTGTTCCTTCCCAGGGTGACAAGCAATCTAACCAAGAGCTCTTCAAGTCAAATCGCCCTCTTGTCTTCCTGTAACTTCGCCCACGTCTTCTCTGTTTGCTTTCGTACTTTTCATCAGTCCTCGTATTCCTGCATTGAAGCGTTGAGGAACGGAAAGCCGTACCATTCGCTGCCCACTGACGGAGTTGCGTTCCTGATCTGCAGACTTGCAGCATCATCCTGCCCCCTTCCACCACTCCAAGCCCCAGAAGCGAGTAAGGGCTCCATAATTGCCGACGCCGATACCAAGTCGCCCTGCCAACTTTTCCGCTTCCTGCAGCAGCTTCTAGCCAATCCTGCTTATAACCTCTTCTGCCACCCTTCGCGCAAATCGTCCAAAAATATCACATTGTCTCAGAGACTCTCAACCACCGGTCGACCGTGTCCCACGCTTCTACCGCCTTCGAGTGCAACTCGATCGAGTCTGCGCCCCCTCCGAACTGGCCTACCCCTCACAATCATCGGTACATGGTGTTTCAAGTTTCGAGTCCGCGGTTATCCTCCTCGACGTAATCCTTCGACGGTTGCGCTCAAAATTACGGCTCTTCGAAGAGCTGTAAGATGGGTGGAACACAGTATGGGAAGTTTCAAGTAGGAGCTTTCACCGCCTGGACGCGTGGTAGATTGCTGACCTCGTGTGCAGAACTTCTGCAAAGATGCAACACTACCGATATGCAATGTGAGACTACCGCTCCAGCGATAAGCGCCGTTCTTCCATCTGACTTGCTCCAGATCCTCGTCGCCAACAATCAACCACCCGAGCTTTCATACGGCGGATGTGTCCTACGCGGCATAACATTGAGCAACAACAGGAACCTCGCCAACTTGGGGTCAATACTGCTTGCCGGCATCGCAATTTTGGTAACACTGTTCCTATTATGGAGAGCAGAAAGGAAAGCTGCTGCCGTCGGTCGTCGAGAAATGCAGATATTTCTGGCAGGTTATTTGGTCATCGAGATATGCGAAATATTCACCGTCGGCGGATTTCCATTGAACAACGACGTGCGGAAAGGGTTCACAGCCGTCCACATAGCGGCCATCGTGGCGACCATGTGGATCTTACTCATGAATGCGGTGGTGGGCTACCAGTTACTCGATGACGGCACGGCATTATCACTAGGGTTGATTGGATTCAGCGCCCTAGCCTTGTTCATTGGGACCGGTTACATTGCTCTCGACACGGCCTTTTCCTGGAGTGGTTTCTGGGACAGCTCGTTACAACCGCCGCATCAGCATTATGCACTCTACACGCTATATCAGCTCGCACCGTTGGTCTTCATGTTCCTCTTCTTCGTCCTGGAATCAATCTTGGTTCTCAAGGTCCTCGGGGAAACGAAGCCAATGATCTATCTCATCGCCGCAGCCCTGTTATTCGCCCTCGGCCAAGTCTTCATGTATGTGATTTCAAAGCATATATGTGAGGGCACTGATGGAAAGATCAACGGGACTCTTTTTGAGACACTTTTCACCTTACTGAGCGTGGTGGCGATATTCGTGTTCTGGTCTTCAATCACCGAGGATGACTGGCCAATCCAATGATCGAGGAATGGCTGCATCAGGAGAACGAACCTGCAGCTGCCCGGCGTTCTCATGGATCATCATTCATGACCGGCAATTGCAGGTATCTCCTGAAATCTTGGAGCCACTGTATGACGGGAACATCTCCACTGGAATTGTACCACCCCTCTACCACCATACGCTGGCGGGAAAGGAACAAAAGGCTGGGTGGGGCGAGCTTGACGACTTGAACGCAGCGTTTGGCGTTTTGTGCAATGTGTAATGCGTACTGGTGGCATTTTCCACAGGAACTTGAGGTATCCTAGGCTGAGCAGGCCGTAATCATAGGGTAAGGTTGGAGCCATCTTCGCTACACCTGGGTCTCCAATGCTGCGTCCCAGAAGCAATCTCACCATAGACTAGAGTATACTTTTGTGAGATATTGAAACATGCCATATTGCTGCGGTAGTGACCGGATCTGAAGATGGCCTCTAGGACTTGCATGCGTGCACCTCCGCATCAGTACGGAGTATTTCATACTTCAAAGGATAGCTCCTTCAAATCATTTCTGAGGTCAACTGCTCAAAGACACTCTGTTGGGCAGCGGATTACAGTACCAGCTTGACCCCGACGCAAGGTAGTGTCCATTCCGACCGTCCGAGTAAATGTCTCAGCCAATGCACTCCGATCCCAGTATCTGCAAGTGGTGAAATTGGCGAGGATGAAGCTGCCGCCGCGGGCGTTGTAGATGCGACAACTCTGTGCGCTTCATCAAATATATCTACCGCCGACTCCTTCATGGCACGCACCAACCCAGACATGGTCGACTGCGCAACATCCGCAAGAAATTCACTCATCTCCTCCGTCACAGTGCTATTGGCCTGCACCAATCCGCCCATAGAAGGATCGGTCGTGTACAGCCTCGGCGAGAACCATGCCGCAATGGTGCTCGCCGCATCCTCGCTATTGGTGTACGATGGCAAATCGAAGAAACAACGATTCGACCAGTGGCATGAAGATGCGAACAGGATGATAAGCAGGAAGGAGCAGTAAATGCATGGTCGGTTGAGGATGTACGTTAGGAAGAGCAGCAGGATTAGGTGGATGGGTGAGAGCGAGAGCGGGAGCGGCAGGAGGAGCAACGGCAGGTATCTTTGATGTCGTTAGTAGCGGCTTTTCTGAATGGGAAGAAAGGAGAAGCGAGACGTACGAGCGAAGGCAATACATTGGCATTGAATTGCTGCCTTTGTTTGTACAGAGCGAACGGGGTGGGTAAAAGCGTAAACCAGGAATGCAGGAAGCGATGGGGTGCATGAACCTTCACAGGCGTCCGAGGGCCAAGGATTGAAGTGGACATGCACGGTCACGCACGCGCATTCAAACAATGACGTCCTAGGCAAGACTGATTCTTAGCTACCGAGTACGAGGTACACAGTCGACAAATACATCAGCTCTTGAAATTACAGAGAGGGTCAGTTCTCCTCGGCGATAACCCACTCTGGATAGAAGATAACTGCGTGTTGCTAGCCAGCTCATATGGCGTACGACACCTAATGCCCTTTCGCTTCTACCTCCATCCCAACCCTTTCTACACAAGATAACTCGAGTTTTGTACAATAGGTGAGCCGGTGAGCATACTCTGAATTCAACCTGTGACCCCAGCCTGATCATTCTGATTCCTAAGGTGAAATATATCGCGGGAGTCAGGCTCTGGGGAAAGTGAGAGAGGACAATCCAGTGGAGTTTGGTTGACTCTCGGTAAACTGTGAATGCGCAAGTTGATGCCGAGGGTCACACCAACATCTAGCTAGATCTGCCTTTCGCTGAAGGAGTCTGAAAAGTTGATCGAATCTGCTCATGCCGACGCCTGTCTGTTCCGAGGAAAGGTGCGGTACCTACAGTGATCACCTGCTTCGGGCGTAGAAGTAGTTCGTAGTTGTAGGCACGCTTAGAGGTCTATATCAGAAATATCGTTGAAATCTGAAGTATCAGTCAGGATACGAAAGCCTTGGGTACGGTCCTCGAATAAAACTGGTGAATGCAAATGTCGCGTAACTGATCAAATCCAATTAGCCGTAGGTTAATGCCGTGCAGGTACGTGTACAAGTATTGTTAGGTGAAAAAGGTCGCACTACCACTCAAGAAGATATGTGTCTAATCAGGTGGGTTGCATCGAACGAGATACATTGCGCAAGTTGCCGCTGGGTGATTGCGATCTGAGTGAAAGAGGTTCCAATAGGTGTGAGGCTGCGGCGCGGTAGGATACATAAGGCTGTCCGTCGTGCCGTCTTGGCGCTCGATCGGACTCATCATCGAAGTTGGAGCTTGACGCCGCAGACTGCGGAGAAATTTTGAGAGCCGCTTTGGTCGCGATTGATTCATCACAAAGTCACCGAACCGTGTCGTTGAATACATCATTCCTACCGCACTTTTCAGTGCTGCCATTCATTCTTGCTTTATCCTCAGCTTTCCCGGTGTAGCATCTGGGAACCGAGGAGCCGCGCTTTGCAAATCAATCTATTGCTTGATTTAGACGCAATCCATGAGCTCACAAGCTTGACGTCCTTCAGTCGACTGAAACCATGTCGACCAACGACTTGCAAGCCCTGTTTGCCAACCTGAGGCCAAAGCCTCGCGATTCCCCTGCCCCATCCCACACCTCGAACAACGCTGGTCACGCTTCTCCGTTCACCGGCGTATCGCCACTTCCTTCAAGCCCTCCTCCACGTTCTACGTCCGTCGCGAACGAAGGATCTTACAATAGCCAGATGGCACAACCTGTGGCATCGGCACCTTCTGCCACTGCGCAGTCCTTGCTGAACTTGCTCAATTTTGGGCCTTCCACCTCAACATCTGCGAATGCAAACTCAGGCCGACCGGCTTCTGCCAGCAACGCACATGTCTTCTCAGAAGGCCAGAATGGCAAGGTACCTCCAACTCAGGCGCCAAGACAAGAACCATTGGCTTCAGCTTCTGACCTTGTCGCCAAACTTATGTCTCCTCCAGCCGAAGTGCGGCCGGCACTCCGGTCTCCTTTCAACCTGGAAGATCAGGGCGGAGATGGCGATCGTCCGTCTTCTACAAACGGTCGTGATGCTTCACAAGATGCTCTTCTAAAGCTTCTGAGCAAGGCACAAATTGGAAATTCGGTTGGCGCACGTCAGGCTCCCATTGAGAGAACGCAGTCTAGTCAGCCAAGAGACGCTACAGATATCAAGTCCTTGTTTACCTCGATCAACACCCCTCAGTCAGCCCCCGCAGAAGCTGCCGTTCCTGTGAGCAAGCCTCCAGTTCAGTCCCAGCCCATGTTTACCTACACGAATCCTTTTGAAGCATTGCACACCTCGTTGAATGCCTCTCCCACGCCGACACCTGGAGATGGATCGTCCGTCCCCAGGCTGCTCGGTACTGATATCGCGCATCCTAGCGTTGAGAGTGGCCATGATCAGCCTGAGGCCACAGCTTCGCGCATGGCTACTGGCGGACAGGTTGCGAAGAGAAAGATTCTCACGCCCAGACTACCCTCGGGGTCGAAAAATACTACAATTTCGCGCGAAGCTTCGGTGGATCCATCGTCTCAAAACTGGGAAGCTGGAAGTGACGACGTCGTTCCAGTGCAGGACGTCGAGGCCATACCTGCTCCAGAAGGCAGGCAAGAAGACCAGACAATGGAAGAGACTCCTGAGGACGGTCGTTCCGATGCAAAGCACGGGGACTTATTTGAAGTCGAGAAGGCGGCTGCTCGGTCGCCTGACGGCGGGGATGAATGGGAAGATGTTGAGGGGTCACCGAACAAAGAAGATGCCAGAGTTGTGCCTGTCTACAATTTCCCTATCAAGCCGTTCGTGTCCCTCAGCTTGCAGTTGCCCCAACCTTCGGAAGTCGGCATTAGGGATGACGGCGTCATGGAAATTTCGCGACTAAAGAAGGAATTCGACCAACTGGATCGTTCATTAGCAGCAGCAACGTCAAAGTACATCACCTACGCGTTGGTAAAGAACGGCGGCATGCGCATCATCAGGCAAGATGATGGTAGTGACAGACAGGTATTTAAGAACTCCGGTGACCGCATTTTCACTGTCTCACTTTGCACATCCTCTGCTCCTGGGGAACCAAGTGATGATCAAGCTGTTCTTGGAACCGGCGTCAGTGGAACGGTGTACTACGCGACTATCAACAAAAATGGGAATGATCTCTTTGAGAAGAATGAGCTGGAGGCTGAGAGTCTCATTTTCCCTCCCTATCCTCCAGCTGATGAGAACACAGCTGGGGGTGTACTGAAAACACGTGCAAAACGGAGCTCCCGGCATCCAGAGTTCTTCGCCATTGGACGCGGCAAAGCAATCCATCTTGTCTGGCCAGCAACTGCTTTATCTCCACGTTACGGCGTCGAGGGCCACAATCGGAGAGTGGACGTGGAAAAGTTCTTCCAGGAACGGTCGCTGCAGATTGCTACTGGCAAGGCCGGAAAGGACTTCACCTTCAGCGAGGACGACACTCTCGTCGTGTCTCTTGATAAGACCGGAAGACTTCGATTTTGGGACATTCGCAAGTTGATTGATGAGTCTAATGCTAGCGCAGCTCGTGTTGCAGGCGTGGTTGTAGACTCTCCACTCCTCTCTCTTTCGACTGCATCGCCATCGGAAAAGTCCTGGCCAACCTCCGTTATGTTTGTTGACAAGGTCCGCCCATACAACAAGGGCTCGGCGTTGCGCTATGTTTTGGTTGGACTGCGGCAAAATCATACGCTTCAGCTCTGGGACATTGCGTTGGGCAAGGCAGTGCAAGAGCTCAATTTCCCCCATGAGAACGAGACGGACCCCATCTGCAGTGTTTGCTACCATGCTAACAGCGGTATCATCGTGGTCGGGCATCCTACTCGCAACTCGCTCTTCTTCATCCACCTATCTGCACCAAGATATACATTGGCCACCTCTCTGTCCCAGGCGGCGTACGTTCAGCGTATTGCTCAGAAAGACCCAGAGCTCCCTAAGCCCGAATCCACTGCCTGTATGAGTGGCATCCGCGAGATCTCATTTGCCGAGAAAGGCCAGCTGAGGAGTGTCGAGATTCTTCCCGTCCATCGAACCACTGACGCGCAGAAGAATCTAGATGAACGAAAGGCTCTCTTTGAGCTCTATATTGTGCACTCCAAGGGCGTCACGTGCCTCAATATCGCCAAGGAAGACCTTGGTTGGGATGTCAACAGCAAGGTTGTGCATGCAATTAATGCCGCGGACGATGGGTATGTCTCTCTGAAGGAATTGCGACTCGGCAGTGTGATTGAAGAGGGCCACCAAGAGAGTAGCCCAATTGAGGAAACACCACAACCCTCCAAGAGCTCGAAGAAGAAATCTGGCAAGAAGAGTTCAACATCCACCGAGCGGGCGGAGACTACTCAAGTTGAAGAAGCGGCACCGTCCAAGCCCGCCCCTGTTCATGCTCAAAGCAACGGGCCGGAACCGGCAAAAGTGGAAATTCCAATGTCAAAGGAGACCAAGAAGAGCAAAAAGAAAGCTACTCAAGCCGCCGATTCGCAAGTTCCTGAGAAAGCTGCTCTATCCTCGAAGTCTACCAGCTTAGGTGGAGACCAAGTGCCCGCTGAGGAGACCGCGTCTGCGGCGGCAGCTCCTCCGTCGATGGCTGAAGGATCGGCCAAACAGGAAGCAGTCACTGTTGGCATTTCGGGTGATTGGCTCGACAAAGAGCTCAAAAAGGTTGAAAAGGCGGTATCCACAGAGTTCCGCAAGGAGCTCGGTGCCTTGCACCAGAACATCCAGAACGATCGGGTCGTGCAGGATTCTGCAGCGGTCGCTCGCCAAGAAGCTCTGCTTCGCCTGGTCTCTACAACTCTAAGCAACAACGTAGAGAAGGCAATGTCCCGCATACTCTCCGCCGAAATGGACCAATCCATTGTTCCCGCACTAACCACAACAACGGTACAAGCAGTCACTAGACAAGTTGGCGACGCCGTCACGAAAAGTCTACATTCCGTAGTACCTCATGAGCTGCGAGCTCAGCTCCCCACTACCATCAATGCAGCCCTACAAAGCCCTAACATGACTCGGGCGATAGCAGATACGATCTCGCCAAAGATCGCGAAACTTATGGAGACTAAGCTGAATGATATTCTGGAGAGGCAGGTCGTACCGGCGTTCAAGACGCTTGCACTCTCTACGGCCGAGAAGGCGGCGTCCGAGGTTGAGGTGCGCCTTCGCAACGAGATCCGTCAACTGGAGAACGACAGACGTCACGACATGAACAGGCTTGAAAAGCTTGGTGAAGTTCTTCAGGCTACCGCGGCAACATTGCAACAAATGTCCGATACCCAGGTCGCCTTTCAAGGTCAGATCCTGAAGGATCGTCGCCAGCTTGCTCTTTTTGAGGAAGCTAGTTCGGTGCCCGGGTCTCGTCAAATGTCGACGGCTCGCATGACACCATCACCGCGAGCTATCTCTCGTCCTTCCGTGCCTCGGCAGAAGACTCGAGAAGAAATTGAATTGGAGGAAATCAGTCAGCTGATGAGCGACGGCCGCTACGAAGAAGCTTCGATCAAATGGTTACAGTCAGCGCAGCCATCAGACCTGTTCGACAAGTTGTTCATTCACTTCACTCCAGAATATCTCTCGACTGATGTCTCTCCACTCATTGCTTTCTCCATTGCAGTTACGATCGGAAATTCCTTGACGACTAACACCGCACAACGCCTTGAGTGGATCTCGGCCGCTTTCAACTCGGTTGATCTATCTGTAGGTTCTTGTTCCCTTCATAGTGTGACGACTGCTGACATCTGCTTGCAGGATCCTGAGATTGCTGACTTGGCACAACATGCCCCGGCCTTGTTGAGCTCCCTGATTCAGAAGCTGGAGCGACTATACATGACGATTGCGGAACGTGACCCAGCGGACCCAGCCTTGCAGATCATGCCGGTTGTCTCAAGGAGGGCGAAAGAGATGAGATCGTCGTTGGGAGGCCAGGGTTAGTGCAGTGAGCTTTTAGGATGTGGTCCAGTCTAGTGCGGCTGGAAAGGTTCAGATCTTCCAAAATTTATGGGGCAAGGGGAGTAGAGGATGGATGGGCACACTTCACAATGCTCGCGGTCACTGAGAATGATAAGGGATGCGCCTTTCGAGGCAATCCATACAGGTGATCGGCTTTCATCGCCTTGTAGGATTTGCACCGTCTCTCTTCGCTTTCTCCTTCCCAAGGCCTGAGTGGCATTTTTTGTTGACCATTGCTTACTCTGTATGAAGCCACAGGATGAGCCTGGTGAGAACAAAGCACGGTCGATAGTAACGAGATCACTACTTCGTGGCAACGGTCCAAGATACCCAAACACGAACGAAGATGACAACTTATTTACAGCTGTTGCCTAACGGTTTGATTCCGAACTCGCCTGTAGTGCGCTCACTCCGCCCTTGACTTCACTTTACGAACACGCCCTTTTAAAGTCATCACACTCGGTGGCTTTTTTTTTTTATCGTCGATTGCTCGGCGTCTGGTCCGAGATTCCCAGAGAGATTCTGGATCGCCTCCCCCCGCAGATGTGGATGTGGAAATGTGTATTTCGTTACGATCAAATTGCCGTCGATCGCCTCAGAGCTGCTGCTTGTTCAATTTTGCCTGCCTCCGTGCGGGCTGATGGTCTCGCATTCGGCATCGACAGCAGATTCAATGACGAGATATTCCTGTACATCTTGAAGGCTGAAATCTGCCCGAGGTGAGTGACGCAAGAGCAAGCGGGCCAAAAACGCCCACCGAAGCGTGTTTGATATTGATGATGGACTGCAGACTGCTCCTCGTCCACGCACGGCCGCTGTTAAACGACCACTGTCCACCTCGCCCCTTCCGCTCCCTCCAAGACCTGGCAAAGCAGCTTCCACCCTGCCTCGACGACTTAATTCCTTAGGGTCTCATGGAAGATCCAAATTTGTGCACCTCAAGAATCCTTGTGTTGACCGGGCCTGACCATCACTCAGGATGGACCAGAAGCAGTTGGAGGCTTTAGCATCCAAGAAATCCCAAGAACTTCAGCTGCTCCAATGTACTTTGGGTAAGTCCGCCAGTTTGGATGACATGGAGGCGAGCATTATGGGACGCCTGACTCGAGATACGAATTGGAGATGGCTTCCTAGTCACGGCCTGCAAGTGGCTATACCGCAAGACTCAGATCCCCGTTGGATTTCACGTGAGCCTGTTCGAGATCTTGAGAATCGAATTCGACAGTTGGTCCTGCCTGATGCTGAGCCAGATCCCAACGCTGGGCGGGCGCTAGAGAAACAGGAATATGTATGGCTGCTTGCACAAATGCTGCATTACGGCCTGGGCTTCGCCGCAACACCCGTCGATGCTGCAGCCGTCATCGCAGGTGCTCTCTTCAAGGGTAATCTACAGCAACCCTCCCACCTTGCTAAACTGTCAAGGAGATTGAAGGGCGACTTTGAATCTCAGAAAACAACTCAACAACGGGGAAACAGGCTACAATTGTCCACACCCCGATGCCGGAGTGGTGTCAGAGAGAAACAGGCGAGAGCGGGCGCAGGAGTTGATGGCGAATACCTGATAGATGTTGCTCCGTCGATTGCCGCAGACAAGATGGTCGTCAAAATCCCCAAGCTCTCTGAGAAAGCCAAAGGAAAATTGAGGGCGACCTCGCCTATTCTCCCCGAGGGTCATCTTGAAGGCACCCAAGCAGACAGCAGTGAGTCTGGGAGCGAGGTGGAAGAGGTGGTCGATGGCCATCTAGGGGTCACAGACTCAGGCGCAGACACAGAGCCACCAACACGGCTATGTACAGATAAGGAAACTCATCCCTGTTCTTGCACATGTCCAGCACGAAGGCGACAAATTTCCCCTCCGATACAAGTCCTTGGTGAAGGCGTTTTCGGGGGGGTCACCAATTGGCTAATCCGCCCGCTTAGCCTCTCTCGCTGGGTTACTCAGGTCTGTTCGCCTCGACAGACAGATGAAAGCAGGAACCCAGCGAACAATGACAAGGGTCCAGTGGCTGGCGTGAAGGGTCATCCTATTGTGATCACTGAGAGGTCTGCTGGCGATGGTGCTCATGGCGGGCCAACACCACCAACAGGACACGGTACGACAACAAGTGGAGTTTCGGACCAGCGCAATCTCACAGCGACCGAGCAGGGCGCAGGCATACCTTGCATCGGCAAATCTACTTGTTCAATGCTGCCCAAAAAGCCAGCCACCAGCACCTGCACTCGATGTGAGCGGCGGCGGCCTATTGCGCCCTCAAGAGTTGATAATGCTTTTCCAGTCGCAAAACCCTCTGCCGGGAGCTGGTTGGGGACGGTAAGAGCTACTACTGTTCCTATGGATGGCGCTTCCGGTGGTGCAATAGCGGCGGGTGCCCAGCCGACCGAGCCTCATTGTTCAAAAGGTCAAGATAAGGCAGACTCAAAAATGAAGGTACTACCAAACCCCTTACCGCCTACGGAGTCTGATGCAAATTCAATCGACGGATCCGCCGAGAGGTCCATGACATCAAAATGTGATGCCCGAAAACGACCTTCGATCAGCGTACTCCGTGCTACAATTGAAGATGACAATAGTCGGACGGCCAGTAGGGAGCACTTCTATTCCAGGCCTGCTGGGACACAGGACGCTGCACCCAAAGAACAAGCCGATAAGGATGACGCGAAGAAGAATCAAACCAATAAGCTAAACACCAAGAACCATACGAAGCAACCTCAGTGCATATCCCAGGACGCAAAAACAAACCCTTCACGTTCAAAGAATCAGCCATCAGCCACAAAATCGTACAATGAAGCAGCGGCCGCTCACAGCAAAAGCCCACAGGAGCCAGCTATCGCGCCTACTACAACCATCAAGTCATGGTCCCCCGTAAGAAACAACAAGCCGGAGAATCAATCTAAAATTGCCGTCGGTGGGCTGATTTCACTCCCTACGTCCTCTGGTTCGGAAATATCGCCGATGCCAACAGCTATGTCTGGCGGGAAATCCAAGAAGGCCGAGACAGAAGCAACCTCTCTAAATCCTCAGAAGACGCCTGCAGAAGTGCAAGCCTTGCTGGAGATATCAATACAGAAACCTTCGACAGATAGTGCAATAGTCCCAAAGGTGCCTTTCACGCCTGGCCGACATGTATCAGCACACCAGCCAATTCGAGAGCGGAGGAAGGGCATGAAGCGTGGCCGTGCTGCTACTTCCGATGATGCGGACGAGCTCAACGAAGATGGTCAAGCTTCATATGGGAAAAGGAAGAAGGCGAAGAAGGAGAAAGAGACCGAAGCCCGGAGTAAGCGTTCCATTAATGACACTAAAATTGTGGAGGCTGATGTTGAGGACAAGAGAGCAGGTCCTTCTGTACCGTCTGCCCGACGCCCTGAAGTGGCATACCACGGACCAAAGATGATGTATGTGATGGACTGTGACGAGAATGGTGTCCCTGCCGAACGGCCACCGTTCCGCCGAGACTCTCCGCAGATAACCCACACGATCCGAGACCAAATCGGAAATCCTCTGTTCCGCAAGGACGTTATTCGTGAGGAGACCCCTCTCGATTTGTTTCTGGAGAACGATCATGAGACCCGAATGAAGGACTCGAAAGCCAGAGCGGCTCACCTGCGCCGTGGCGGATTTCACAAGCGTTCACCTGAACGGAGCGGGAGAGTCTTACAAATTCTCAAAACAGCAGGGAAAGGCCATTATCATAAGAAAAGCCGCTCTTCTCGGATGCCAATGAGGAACTTTGGTTTTGGAAGACCGCGAGGCTGCTGAATACCCGGCGTCTTCAGTCTAGTCGAGTAACGCGCTATCAGAAGGAAGCTGAAGAACGTTTACTTTTGCGTGTCTGCGGCGAAGCAGGAGCTAAAGCCAAATTGTGCTGGAGGATCTACTGTTCGGAGTCGCTGAGAATGCAAGGACAAAAGCGTGATCTTGGCAAGCCTTCAGCGTGCGGCGCCTTTGAGTTGAGATTGGAGCATATTTGCGTACGAAGTATCGATACGAACAGGTGCTCTTGGGTCTGGGAAAAGGGGAACATGAATCGCACGCGCGAACCTCATCTGGACGCGGATGTAAGCTTGTTCGAACGCACCCGAACTCTTTCAGGTGACAATCGAATGGGCCCCGTTGGCGTGACTACCCTCAGGGTCATTTAGAAGCCCACGGGCACGTTTTGGACAGTGCTACATTCAATAAAACAGCGTTTATCCCAGACTTTCTGACGTTTATCAACAGCATTCTACCTCCTGGGCTGACTGATTGACTTACTGCTGTAGCAAATCCTAACCATGCCAACCCTCACGGGTAATCAGGACGACCCTTTGCAATCTCGAGGAAGGGCCATCGCTCGGAGCACGATCGTCTGGCAACGGACCACTCCGAACAATCCCTGCATAGGATCCTTACCATCTCTCCCCAAGGCTGCAGAAGGACGGGGAGACGCCGTAACCGAGCGACCTCTGTGCCTGCGGGGACAGCGACGCGGCCTTCTCGGGCGGGACGGTCAGATACTGACTCTCCACCTGTCGATACGTCCCCTTTGGTCAGGAATATCCCCACCGTGTCTCTGACCTGGTCGACGGAGGGTTAGAGTACAAGTAAACAATGTTAGACAACCCGAGGCATTAAATATATACGAAGTAGTTAATGGTGCCTAGATATACATATGCCCAGGACCCTCACGGCCGTGCTTGATACAGCTTGCTCTGCAGATAAGCTGAAATTCCATCCATCAGTTTGCGGGGGATAAAACAGAAGCCATGTTGCAGGACAGACAAATTGACATTGATAGGTTCCTGGAAATATGAGCGCCTTTAGGGAAATTGCTACAAGGGGCCTGCGACCGTCTAGTTTTTCCCAGCAAGTAACCGATCTGGGATCTTCAACGGATATCGAACCATCCGAACGCACCAGACTGCTGGAGTCCTTTCGAGAACTCTCGCATGATTGGCGCCTACCCGGCGCTATGATGGCGGCCTTGGAGGGGTAGTGACACCACGAGGAGATGCTGCGTCTTGTTTGCATCGATAGCGATGAGAAAAGAGGGTGGTAGCATTGTCCGCTCATGTCCGACTCTGAAACTCGAAGGGAGTGGAGAAAGACTGCTGCTCTTGCTGGTGGCCAGCGGTTGATGCCATGCTCTCTAGACTTGAGCAACAGTCGCTTCCAGCGCCTTTGCATTGACTGCGGTCTGTGTTGACGTGCCGTGTTCTGGCAGATCAGGCTTGTACACCCGCACGCACGACACACCGCTCTTGCAGGAAATACGAGAAGGGTTGGGGGCACATTGTTTGCGAGCTTTAATTCAACAACCCTTACCGACACTGCGAGGACGGTGATCGATCCTTGCATGTCACGAAGAAGCAATCTTGACATGGCGTTAGTAGTGCCCTCCATGCCACTCTTCGTCTCGACTGTCCTGGCTCTCCAGACTACTCATGCTTGAATGTCTCTTGAGAAGATCGGACAGGGAGACCTTTTGGCCCTTTCGAAGGGCTTCTTCCAGCTCCTGCCGCCGTCTTCGACCCAGCTTGCACTTTGCGCTGTAGGTACAATTCTTCTTGGACTCCTCGCACCAGCCACCACTGAAGAACCGGTCGCCCTGCTTCGGTGTTAGCATGCACGGAACGTGCCCAAATACAGCCTCACTTGAACCGGGCTGTGGGTAACTCACCTCGCAAGAAAGACCGTACAGATCCAAACAAAGCACGAAGAATACCAGGGCTGTGGTTATCGAGATGAGGTGGAGGGAATTGAGCGACTTGGCCGTGGGAAGACAAATAATGATGGCCGCCACGCATAGCCGAATGGCCAGTCGGGGCCGTTTCCGAAGACGACCTTTTTCCAAACGTTTGTGGATGTGGCAGAATGAAATCAATGCCATCGAGATCAAGGCAATTCCCAGACCACCACAATAAAACCATCGGAGCCCGTGGGAGACTTCGGCCTCACTGTTTTCCTCATAGTGCTCTCCGAGATCGTGAGCGTCCGCATCGGGGCAATCGTGGGCCAGGACTAGTCGCGAAAGTGTCGATGCAGCAAGGACGTAGCCCATAATGAACGGCAGATGCGCGACGACCCAGGTGGAAGCAGAAAGCCAATGTCTTCGAATAGCATGTACGTGGACATGATATGCGTCGATTTCGAAGTAGATCCTATCGCGCATGAGACATGGTTCCTGGTAAATACGGGGTTTCAGCAGACTTTTTGACTCACCAGTTGAAAATGAATGCCTGGATCAAGCCAAGTACACCCTTACCAAAGAATGCATTGATGCCGAACGAAGCTCTTGACTGGAACAAGATGGTGAGAATGGAATAGCCAAAAACCTGCGCAGCAAGGTCAATATCAGTCGAGCAACCAAGGGAGGGCTCATCTGACCAGCGACACAAATGCATTGTTTCGTTCCACTCGGTGTTCGATGTTGATAGCAGGGAAGAACTCGAACGCCCGTGCAATTGCTTCCGGCAGCATGTTCTTCGCCGCTGCCTTCATCGTCCCGATCAACAGAACATTTCCAAAAAGATCAATGAATATGGCAACGGCGATCGGAGCCAGCTGACCGGGCCATGCCACATGAATGCTTGCGATCCAAACAGCGGCAGTAATGACATTTATAATGGCGGTCATCATCATGGCCCCTCTGACCTGACGGAGAATGACAGCCACGGCGGCGAACCAGGTTGCGGCGAATAGCCTCTGCGTGATATAGAAGGCGAGGCAGGAAGTGTATGTCGAGTCAAAGGCATAGAAGATGTTTGTTGTAAATCCAAACAGGCAAATGAGGTAGAAGATGACACATATCCTCTGGAAAATACTACAGGTCGTTAGCAGCGTTCGCAGACGGCAAGACTCGGCAGCATACTCGTCCACTTCGAAGTAGTTAATCCACATGGTTAGGTCGGCCCAGATCTTCCAAGCGATGCAAAAGACGATCACAAACTGGAGTAAGGAGAGACCATCGGGGTGGTCGGCGGCTTTTTCTCCAACAATATCGATGACGCCCACATATACGAGATCCACGAAGACTGGAAGTGAGTCAACATGTGCCCTGTTCCTCCAGAAGCTCGAAGAGAGCAATGACGCAGCAACTGTTCCCTGAGGAGGTTGCGCGTTCGAGGGAACGTCCGTTTCTCATCGCACAGCCATGGGGGTTCTGGATAACTTACGCTCGAAACTCCCGACTTCTCCGGCTCTCGAAGACCTCCACAAGAGGCCTTTGTGAAAGTACTGCCTAGTGCATTAGCAGGCGAAGGTATTGACGAGGCCAAGCAAGTCGTGGTCAGCGAAGGACACTTACCTGGCGAACCGTAGGACGTCTAAAGAACTGGACAGCTTCGACCGTGCGGTCTTTGTACTTCTCTTGTGCCGAAGGATGATCGCTGTGTATAGAGGATCTCTCCGAGTCGTCGTCCGTCGTCCTGAGATGTGCGGAGTACCCATAACGATCGAAGGACGCGTCAAGAGACACGGCGTGCGCTGTGACATGATGGATCTCGGCAGCTAGAGCGTCCAACTCAGATTTGACGTGTTCGATGTCGGTATACAGATCCCCGTGTTGCTCTCTTAGCTGGTCTCTCTTGGCTTCGTGGTGTGCATGCAGGTCGCGGATTGCCTCGAGATGCTCGGCCGAGCCTTGCAAAATGACGTCGAACTCGTGGTGGGACTTCTCTTGCAGGAGCTCGGTCCTTTTGCGCTCGAGTTGCTCCGGGGTCTGGCAGACAACCAGCCTCTTGCCTGTGTGTGGGTGCACAAACTCCAGGAAGCGTCTACCACGGTGGCCGTGGTTGTGATTGTGATCATGGTGAAAAGGGAGATGGTGATGCTCATGGGCTTCCGGACTGATGGCTCCTCCTTTCTCAAGATCTGGGCCGGGCGTGGAATCCATCGTTGCTTCAGTCGGTCCCTCAGAATGGGAGAAAGGCAGGTCCGACTTTTAACAAAAGGTACAGGCCTGTTGTTTCATCTTGGCTGTCGACGGGACATTGGGGGATCTGAGGCTTGCTGACTACGCAGCTGGCTTGGTTGACTACGCTAAGCCAGAACCAGAATACGGGGGGACACGATTGGCCAATAGGAGGCACCAGTTAAGAGTTAAGCTTTGTTTTGTCAGCGTGACAGCCTTGGCACTCTCGGCCCTAGTGGAAGCTGAATATCCCTTGGCAGAGTCCAGGTGGAGGGCGGAATCATGCACACATCGGTGCTCTGAGCACTCTATTGCTGTTGAGTCCGTAATTCCCTTGGCGGGTTGACACTGTTGTGTTGCGCTCCAGTGCACATTCTTAGCATGGCCGGCCCTCTAGATATGATCGAACACCGGAGGCTGGTTGTCGACAAATTGCCATGGAAACACTTGGGATTGGGCGCGTCGACATTACAAGGATAAAGAGCGTTGATACAAATTCGGAAAATATCATTCCCCACGCAGGCTGGGTATCTCATCACGCTGCTGTGTTAATGGCAAACCGGCTAACGCTAAATCCGTGGAGGAAAAGGACTGCTATTTATGTACGGCGTCCACACAATGCACGAGACTACAACCGGCACACAACTCCTGCATATGCGTGCGTATGCGCCTCCTCCAAACAAAGGGACCACTGAGGGACGTCTCGTCTTAATCGCTGTCTCATGATGCAAGCCAAATACCAAAGGGTCATACCCTGGGTGCCGTAAGTCGGGTCAGCTGCCTGATCGGACTCCTTCGTAGTGTTTGGGTTGAATCAGGCGAGTCTCGTGTCTTTGTACAAGTCATGTTCTTCCGCACGTCCGCCTTTGGGGGTGCGGAAACCTCAAATCTTCGCACGCATGTCCTCGAGGGGAAGGGCAAAAGGGAAATATACCAGCATAGACCTGGACGCTGGACCGGCTAGAGATGTGCCTATTTTGATGCTCTGGCTTTGACAGAATATTCAGCTTCGGTCGTCTCGTCCTGGCTGTGTGATCGCTTGCGTTTGGACGATCCCCGGGAGTGAGTTGACTTGCGCGATGACTGCCTCGACGAAGAATTTTTGGGTTGTGATGGTGGCAGCTTCGTGAACCTCGCCAGTATGCCTGCGGCGTCCACATTATCTTCTTCGTCTTCCGAGTCGTCGACAGTCATTCTTCTCGGTCCACTACCAACGGCGCCGTTTGACCGCGGCAGAGGATTGACACCCAGTTGTTTCTTGTGGTCGCTTTTTGGGAAGACCTCCCGAGTGGTGATCTTCTCAACTCGACTGTCAACCCCCTCAAGTCTGGTTTCAAAGTCCTTGAGGGTTTTGGCAGTGGACTCGCGGTATGTCGACTGGCTTGTCTCATTCTGGCGACCAAATATCTCGAGCTCGCGTTGGCTTGCCTGCACCTCCTCCATTTGACTCTGAATCTTGTCGCGTCCATCTTCAAAGTTCTTCGCAAGGGTATCGTAGCTTGACTGGAATTTCGTAGCAAGGGTGTCATGGCTTGACTGGAATGTCGCGGCAAGGGTGTCATGGCTTGACTGGAATTTTGCGGCAATGTTCTCGACCCATCCTTTGAGATCCTGATATCTCTTCTCTAACTCAAGTGTGGTGCCTTCCCATTTGTCCGACGCGTCCACTTTCTGACAAAGCCCATGGACTTCGCCTTCTAGCTTTTGAACCAGGCCATCAAGCTTCTGCACCTGCTTCTCATACTTTGGCAGAGCTTTGCCTATAACGCCTGTCATTCGACGAGCAAGTTCATCCGTAGTCAGATTGTTGAATCGCTGGTTAAGGTTGACAGACAAATGGGTTTGTTTCTCAAGATCCTTCTGCAGGCTTGTTACCTGAACTCCAAGTTCTCGGATAGTCGAGGTTAGACTGGCGGCGTATTGGACCTGCTGACGTTCGTCATGTGACAGTCCTTGCGCCGGCCGTTGAGCGAGGGCTGTTTTTAGGACTGCCTGCTCGACCCGCAGTTTGTCTACTGCTCCAACAAGAGCCCTATCTCGCTCTGTTTCGGATCGCTTCCAAGTTTCGGTGTAATTAGTGAACTCCGACTCGAGCTTCTTAACATCGCCGGCTTGCACTGCCGCATGGTCGGCAAATTTGGCTGTTAGTGACTTGACCTCTTTATCAAGGATTTCTTCCCACTTAGTGGTCTTGTTGGCAAGATCAGTGATTTGGCTTTGGAGAGCTTGTAAGTCTTTGTCCATTTCTGGTTTGTTGGCACTTTGGCGTGTTCTGGCATCGTTGGCTTGCTGGCGTAGGCTGTTCAGCTCTTCACTCAGCTCGTATTCGAAACTCTTCCGTCCCGCAATATGCTCGGCGAATTGTGAGCGAAGGGAGGCCAACTCTTCTTCGACGTTGTTGGATTGTGGGATTCCCTTGAAATGCGCCAGTTGCGTCTCCAAAGGCTTGACCGTCTCAGCGAATTCTTCCATGGACGTGTCTAGCGCAGCCACCTTCTCGGACTGATCTTGATCCGCCCGTTTTAGAGTATCGACCTCGGTTTGTAGACCTTCGATTTCCCGACGCCCAGTTGTCGCAAAATCTTCGAGCTTTACGACGCGTACCGTGAGCTTGGAATTGTTTTCACCTTCGCCGGAGATTTGGGAACCAAGAGCGTCTAGGTCTCTCTTGATGGTTGAAATGTCGTCCCTCAGTTCGTCATACATATTCTCGACCTTCATATGCATGGTTTTGCGAAAGCGCTCAATCTCATCGGCCACTTGTTGGCGCGTTTTGAATGCCTCCTTTATCTCCTGGACTTGCTCTTCCAAGTCTTTCTCCATTGCACGCCGATTTTGCGAGTCAACGACATGTGCTTCGATTGGGGGCAATTTTTGCTCCAAGGCCTCCACGCGCCGTTGTAATGTCTCGAGGACTGATTTTAGTGCGTCAATTTCAGTCTTGCTGTTCGCACGTTGTTCGGAGCGCAGCTCTTCCAGACGTTGTCTAGAGCTTTCGTTGGCTTTGGGAATATCGCTTCTAAGCTCATTCACATCTCGCTTTAGACCGTGAAACTCGTCGTGGATGGAGTTAAGCGTCTTGTTTTCGGATTCTTGTTGTGCGCGGAACTCTTCGAGTTTCTCGAGCCGGATTTTGGTCTCGTTAGAAACATGTGGAGGCTGCGCGGCTGCCTTGGCTTGCTGCGAGAGGATATTTTGCAACTCCTGTTGCATTGTACCCATTTGCCCTGCAAGGAGCTTGTACTGAGCATCCTTTTCTTTGACCAAGACATCCCTCTCTTCCACTAATTCCTTCACCGTTTGGAGGAGCACCTTTATCCACTTCCTTCCAGAGGATTCTTCTGCCGCTCTCGCATTGGCCTCGTCTTGCTTGGCCGTATTGTAAACAACTTCTGTCTTCGACAATCGCTCGCGAGCCTGATCAACCACAACTGGAAATTTGTCTCTCGTCTTTTTGACCTTGTCGTATTCGAGCCGAGCAGCATTGCGTTCATTCCTCACAAAGGCCAGCTTCCGACCGAGAAAGTCAACAGATTGGGATTCATGTATGTGGCGTGAGAATAAGTTCAGGATTTCGCTTTCCGGCTCGTCACTTAGGACCGAAAGAGGGTTGTCGAACCTAGAGTGTGGGCTTTGCGGAGTGGTGGTGGAGGGCGTTTCATTTCCCTTGCGCAAAGATTCTCTGTTCTCGGAAAGAGGGCCCCTACCAGCATCTGAGATCTGATCCACGGCATGGGCAGAGGTTGTTCTGTTCCTTATCCTAGGATCTCGCGCCTGAGAGCGCAGGTCGCTGGCCACAGCTGGGTGATTCTGCGAGGGTAAACCTTGCATATTTACTCCAGCATAACTCTCAGGCTACCGTGGGCGCCACCACATATCCTCTAACTGGAGTCTCCAAGATGAGTGAGAAGTTGAGGATTGACGTCGTAGTGCGGAGGCAGTGAGCATTGACTTAAGAAGCTGGCAAGAGCGAAGTGAAGAAGCAGTCAACCGGATGGAAGTCAGGGTGAAGCGGCTTTGGATTCTTTGACCATGGCACTGAGAAACGAGCGGGTAGTGGAAAGTGCGCAAAGATGGTGTTTGTAAACTGACCAGGCATTGTAGCCTCATTGTCGACACGCTGCGTTTCCCCTCACAATTCGCTGCCTGACGCCTTCACGCGCGTTCCACATACGGAACGTTTAGCGAGTCGCGAAATTTCACGAGTAGATTGGAATTCCCGCGCCAACGTTCATTGTCAATGTCAATGTCTAAGCTCCCTGTGAACCTCTTCTTCAAAGCAGGCTCTACTTCCCGTAGTCTATCTGTAATTACACAAGATGGCTGCTGTGAGTGCTTCTAACTGCGCCTTACCCTGTTGCACAGCTAACCTCTCTAGCCCATAACAACCATCTCCGAAAGCCGTGATGTTCGCGGCCTCAACCTTATCGCTGCACATTCTCATATACGAGGTCTAGGAGTGGATCTGGCAACTTTGGAGCCTCGAGGGTCCTCCCAAGGACTTGTTGGCCAGGAAAAGGCACGAAAAGCAGCCGCGGTGATCCTACGCATGGTCAAAGATGGGAAGATTGCTGGGAGGGCTGTTTTGGTGGCAGGACCTCCGAGCACCGGGAAAACCGCGATTGCTATGGCTATGGCACAGTCACTCGGTCCTGACGTCCCTTTCACGATGCTCGCATCGTCCGAGATCTTCTCCCTTGAGATGTCGAAAACAGAGGCCCTCACTCAAGCGTTCCGGAAGTCAATTGGTGTGAGGATCAAGGAGGAGAGTGAGATAATAGAGGGCGAGGTTGTAGAGATACAGATTGACAGAAGCGTCTCGGGAGTAAGGATTGACCTCCAAGCTTGCAAGATGTACGCTGACAAGACCAACCAGGGCAACAAGCAGGGCAAACTCACCATCAAAACGACCGACATGGAAACAGTATACGATATGGGCACCAAGATGATCGAATCAATGACCAGGGAGCGAGTGATGGCTGGCGACGTCATCTCGATAGACAAGTCGTCCGGGAAAATCAACAAGCTGGGAAGATCATACACGCGGTCACGGGATTACGACGCTATGGGCGCAGACACCAAATTCGTGCAGTGCCCAGAGGGTGAGCTCCAGGTGCGAAAAGAGGTGGTCCACACTGTCAGTCTGCACGAAATCGATGTCATCAACTCGCGAACACAGGGTTTCCTTGCTCTGTTCTCCGGTGACACCGGAGAGATTAGGAGCGAAGTCCGTGATCAGATCAATACCAAGGTTGGGGAATGGAAGGAAGAAGGCAAAGCTGAGATCATACCCGGCGTGCTTTTCATTGACGAGGTGCACATGCTCGACATTGAATGCTATTCATACATCAACCGCGCTTTGGAAGCAGATCTTGCACCGATTGTCATCATGGCGAGCAACAGAGGCAACACTCGAATCCGTGGGACGACTTATAGCTCGCCACATGGGCTGCCGCTGGACTTCTTGGACAGAGTGGTCATAATCAGTACCCAAACCTACTCCCCCGAAGAGATTTCGCAGATCCTGGCCGTTCGCGCTCAGGAGGAAGAGGTCGACCTCTCCGCAGACGCCCTTGCACTTTTGACGAAGATTGGCCAGGAGTCGGGATTGAGATATGCGAGCAACATCATCACCACATCAACACTGTTGAGTCAAAAGCGCAAGGCAAAGGAAGTCAGCATCGATGATGTTCAGCGAAGCTACCGGTTATTTTATGATCCCTCGAGGTCAATCAAACTGGTCAATGACTCGGAAAAACATCTCATCAACGACCAGGGAGCTGTTACTTTCTCTATTAACGGCACGAATGGAGCCAATGGCGATGCGATGGACACTGAATGAGTCCCTGGGCCTCGACTGCTGCTGTTCCACTAGCTCTGCTCCCCACAACCGAGAGGGGCTGCTCCACTCGTCCCACCCAGCGCCTTAGCACGGGGACGGTACAGAGTGGCTCTCCTGCGACCAAGACAGCATCGAGACCCGAAGTCTTGCGGATGTCAAGCAGATCGGAGATCCCTCAAGATCATAACCGACTTGTTCAACGGAGGATCTAAGCCGCGGATACCGCCAGCATGCAGAATTGCATGGTGAGAAGCGCATTTGCCCGGCTGTTTCAGTAAGTGTACAACAGACAAAGGTCACTCTGGGCATTCCATTTGGACTGATGTGTAACGTCAGAAATGAATAAAGGCCTACATCTAGAAGACTATGACCCTTCATTGCGCCTTTTCGACTGATTGTGATGATTTGAACTTTCTTTGCTGTCCACAATCGAGATATTCGTTCCCTGATGGCTCATAAGGAGGTTTTGGCTCGGTTAAGGCACGTGGTGTACCGAGTACCGGGTCTATCTCTCTACCCAGCAGCAGCCTGCGGATGGCCCAAGTCTAGTTGTACACAGTGCCCCAGTATCCGTAAGTTCTCCCCAGTCTAGGTGGGGTACCCCGGATCAGGCTTACGAGGCACCGGGGGACACAGTACTCGTAGATGAGCTGTGCTGATTAGACCCCACCTATGTGGGACATTGACCCGGGTTTATTCTGTAGACCGGAAATCCTTGAACGGTCCAGTCCAAGCTTCATTGCGGTAATAAATTTATTCCCACGAGAAATGGCGCAGGCTCCAAGCGGGACGGAATTGCAGACTCCGAACATAATTGCAATGGTGGAGGCCCTTGGCAAGACCAGCTCGCGCGGAAGGATTATGGCCAAGCATCTCGACAGGCCGCCGATTAGGCGAGGCCGCCACATGTCAGAGGCCTGGAAGCCTGAGCTCGCGCTCAAGAATCGAGACAGCAGCATGCCGTCTGCTGTCCAATTCCATCTCAGACACTGTCGACTGTGCCAGACCAGATGAACCGTGAGTGGCAGCGAGGGAGTTCAGATAACCTGTGTGCCTGTGATCCAACTCAACAGCTCCTCGTCACGTACGAGCTACGAGTGGTAGGGCCTGCATCAACGTGGCAGGGGGCCGGGGACCGGACGCTGACTCCTCGAGGATTGACCAGCCACGGCTGGGCACTAAGGCGCGGAAAATACCCAGAACATCCTGGTCCAAAGAGGCCTCGAAGCTTGGTGCAGCATGGCTCCAATCCCCTAATGTGCCGCAGTGGAGGGTTTAGCCCGTGTCAGAAAGGTGCGACCGGGGCCCCAGATTGCGCTCAACCGCCATTCACCAGGTGGAGAAGGCCACTTTCGCTAACGCACGCGGATTGACTGGAAGAATTTTGGAAGACTTTATCTTCATGGTCAACTGCACTTTTCCACTTATCTCCTCTTCTGCTCTCCCGACCCCGGCCGCTACTCTGACCCTGCGACTCACCACCGGGCCTTGTACGAGTACATCATGGCTGGCTCATATGAAGAGAAAAGAGTTGGCGCTGAGGTCGAAGTCACCGAGCATGCCCGATCCGAGGCCCGGCATGTCCCCGTCCATGAAATTCCACTCGATCTCGACGACCCACACAAAGCAGCACTGGAGGACAATCCGGAGCAAGCCGAGACCTTGTCCTTGACAACATTCCTTGCGATAGCCGTGAGTGACGAATCCAGCGCCTTCAGACCGTCCAAGAGCTAACTCATCGGCGAAGTCTCTTTCGTTCTCCTACGTCTGTCCCATTTCGTGTGGATTTGTCCTCGTCACTAGCATTCTTGTCCCAATCGGCACGGATCTTGGAGACACTGAACACATTTCTTGGATTGTCGGCGGATGGAGTATCGCATCGTCGGTCAGCTTTTCTCTGGCGGGAGCGATATCTGACGTCTTTGGCCGACGATGGACGATAGTGGCTGGTGAAATAATCGCTATTATCGGCTCGGTATGTCAAAGACCGCGCCAACATCAGGGACTCACTGACAGATGTCTCAAGATCATAGCGTGCACCTCGCAATCGACCCTTATGCTCTCGGCAGCCTCGACTGTTATTGGATTTGGCTGTGGCATCATCTTTGTGAGCTATGCCGGCATTCAGGAGCTCGTCCCCAACAAATGGAGAGGCCTGCTCGGTCTTACCGAGTGTGCAATGACATTGCCCTGGGCGCTCGCAGGTACCTTAATGTGAGTTTCGCTCAACCCTGGCCATTTTCGCGGCCTGGGGTTCATCCTGTACAAGTTCTAATTATTGACATCAATGCAGTGCTACCTGTTTGAATGCCAACACGGGTGCCAAATGGCGCTGGTGCTACTATATCGTGAGTCTCGATATTCTATTGCCATGCTTCCCCACAACGTCTCCTGACCAGCGCAGGGTATCATATACGGTGTCCTGAGTATGATCGGCACTATTCTTTTCTACTACCCCCCACCAAGGCCACAATACGACTTCCAGAAGTCCCGCTGGCAGCAAATCAAGGAGGTTGATTATATCGGGTTCATGCTCTACACCGGCGGTTTGACCATATTCCTGATCGGACTGACATGGGCGGGGACGCCCGGGCATGCTTGGAAGTCGGCTTCAGTAATTGCACCTATTATCGTCGGCATCTTGACTCTGGTGGCTTGCTTTATCTACGACTTCACCGTACCTCAACAGCCGTTCTTCCCATACAGCTTGTTCCGCCAGGTTCGAGAATTCACGGTGCTGCTCGTGGTTGTCTTTGTGGCCGGTGAGTTGTTTCTTTCGAAGCTTCGGATCTTCATGGATGCTAACCTCATCGGCAGGCATGGTTTTCTACTCCTTCGCAGGCCTGCTTCCACAGGGCTCGCTCTACATGTACACGTCCGACCCGATCCAGATTGGTATCATTGCTCTGCCAAACGGAGTCGCCCAGGTCTTGTGCGGTGGTATTGCAACCCTGTTCATGGGCAAAGTCGGCCATCTGAAGCTCCAGGTCATTGTGTGCTTGGTGTTCCAGACGGTTTTCACGGCAGCCTATGCTGGATTCATCCCCATGAATCGGGCAGCATGGTCGGCATTCCAATTCTTCAGCATGGGGCCTTTCGCCTTGATAACTCTGCTGTGCTATGTTATTGCGGGATTGAACGTGCCACTTAGGCATTTGGGTATCGCCTCCGGGTTAATTGGAACGTTCCGCAGTGGAGGCGGCAGCGTCGGCAATGCCAGTAAGTGGTCCTTTTCTCGAAATACTGTTGTCCGTGCTGACACCAGGAAGTCTTCAACACGATCCTCAACGGCGTCGTCAAAGGACAAATCCCCAAGCGGCTCGCCGAGGTTGCAGCCACCTACAACCTGTCAGCCGATCAATTGGCAGCTCTAATTCCGGCCACAGCTGAGAATGCCGTGGGAATACCAGGGGTCTTTGCTTCGGTTCCGGGCATAACTCCCGCCATCGAACAAGCCGCCGCCCACGCCTATAAGGAGGCATACGCCCATGCCTTTAAGATGGTCTTCTACAGCTCAATCCCGTTCGGAGTTATCGCCATCGCCTGCGCGTGCCTCATCAAGGATTCTTCTCAGTACCTCACGAACCACACCGCAGTCCACATGGTGCGAGAGGGTGCGATGGGAAAGAACCCTGGCCGGGCGAAGGAGCATTCGAATACAGCGCCAGTTTCACAGGGATCCGAGGTTAAAAACTCCGAGAGTGATAGATCATCGTGAGCGGGATCCACCGAATTATAACGGCGAAGGGGAGATGGCTCGAGAAAACATTGGTCGAAGACGTATGAGCTCTGAGGTATCTCCTTCACATGTTTGATGCGCGTGGAAGTGCGTCGATCGACCCAGTCTCTTGCGCTTGCTGCCTGAGGCATCCATTTGGACCAGTTCTACTGTACTTCATCCTTCTGGCTGGTGATAGAATGAGGCAAATATTCAAGCCTTCGAGTGCTGTTGATCACTGTCCACCGTCGAAGCCTTGGCTACCGCTAAATCTCGCTTGATGTAAGTCATGCAAGAATTCTGGCACTGTGTACTCCGCACCGAGGAGCATCTAGATAGAGAGGCCCACAAGGGGCCATAAAGTGGTAGTACTCCCACTTTATTCTACTCCGGACTGAGCCGACTTTTCGTAGTAGTGGAGTTTCTCCGCATTCCCTCCCTCCCCCCAGCTACGAGGACGGGGCCACGACGGGGCACAACGGTGTCTGCTTAGCCGTGCAAATAATTAGCTGCCACAATGCCTTCGTGGCAAGCCCTAGTCTCATCGACTTGGAATCGTAATTTATCCCACTACAGTTGAGGAGCGAGCGGACTGGCCCTCCTAATGGCATCTGGAAGCGTTTAGAATCCCTCCAAGATGCCCTCGAAGGGTTTGCGCAACAAGAAATGTCCGTATTGTGAAAGGAAGTTCGTCAAGGCTGAGCACCTCAACCGCCATCAGCGGGCTCATACTGGGGAAAAACCTTTCAAATGCGCTCACTGTGGTCGCGAATACGGACGAAGTGACGTGTTGATGCGACATGTCCGGAACCACCATTCTAACAACGGACGGCAAAGTGCCTTGGAAGGGTTTGCGGTTCCTGACTCGCGCGAAGGAGCAGCAACGGGGACGAAACCTGTAGATGCACCATCGGTCAACACCGTGCCGTCGGTCAGCTTGATGCAGCCACCGCTCTCGGGCGGAGACGCTGAACACCAAGACGTGGCAGCTGCTCGGGCTCGACCCAACGGCCTGGGATTGCAGTCAGCCACATATCCGCCTGAATCCGGAGTCCCCGTCGAGCGTAGAGTCACAGATCCGTTCGAAACAGTCCAGAGCTGGTTGGAGCCTCCCGAATTCTCTTTGGGGTTGAATATCTGGGACGACCTGCCCCCTTTTGAATTCGGGAGCTTTACTGGTGGCTCGACTCTTGGACTTTCGCCTTCATACTCTCGACAACTCGTCCATTCGCCGCCCACAGGCGATATATCCGACGAAAGGTATGCGAAGATTGCGAGCCTGTGGCCGATGAAGAAACAGACGCCCCGACGCTTGATCCAGACTCTCTGGCGCGAGGTTGCTTCTTACCCGGAAGACAACATATTCTCGCAGCCGATGGAAGCAGCGGACGAAGAGCACTTTCAGTCACGAACGCCGTCACGAAGAGGAGAATCAAGATGGGGTTTGGACGAAGCTAGGAGGGCGAAGCTGATGGAGGATTGTGCGCCTCTTCATTCGCAGCATGATCCAGGGCGGAAGTCGAACGGCGAAGCCCAGCTCAGCACTAATAGTAGTACGGGAGAAAATACGAGCGTCGACAGCTACGGATCTGCCAAATTCCCGTCGACGCAGATCTTGGACATCAGCTTGGACATTTATTTCCGGAGATTTCATCACTTGATGCCATTCATCCACGAGCCAACCTTCTCGGCAAAGCAGACGTTGAGCAGTCTCCTCTTCCCCATGTGCCTCATGGGACTGACACTCCTGGACTCCGTCAGAGCGAAAAGATTCGTGAGCTCTCACTTGGTAGATGCCATCGAGCGGTGCAGGCGAGACCTGGTCTTGAGCTCGCGACACGGGGGTCAACTTGGGGAGTTGTTGAATGCACTGGCGGCTACGTCCCTGCTACTTACTGTCGCGGCCATTAGTCCCAAGCAGGCCCTGGCAGAGCACTCTCGCCTTCTCTACACCGAGGCCATGAATGTCGCTCAACGACACGGGTTTTTCTTCCCTCAAGAGGGTCAAGAGCTCTCGTCGACGCTCTTCCGCGATCTGGAGAGTGACACTGCCAAGTGGAAAGCGTGGACCAAGATCGAGTCCGTCAAGCGACTGATCGTATGCCTCATTATGTCGGACTCGTTCTTCTCCGCCTTGGACGACCACAACCCCATTATCCAGACCAGGGCTCTACACTTCTACTTCCCCTGCAAGAACGAGCTATTTCAGGCCCCGACAGCAAAGCGGTGGGTTCAATTAGTCAATGCCGGTGCTGCGATAGTAATGCCCTGGATGACACCTCAATTGGAAACCGCAATTCTTCCTCCACCCCCGGATGCCAACACCCTGGGATTCTTCGGCCTGTTTTCCACAATTTGGGTACGAATTGCCGAAGCAAGGCATCGGCACGCTCTCGTCACGCCAGATGCTTCGGGTCTACTAGTCCCAGCCGACGTCTTCACCCACGACGAGCACGCTGCCTCCATCGTCCCGCTTCTGGTGAAGATATGGAGGACATATGGCCCGATAATGGGCGCTATTAACCCGAATTGCGAGGCCTTCTGGCACCACTTGAACATCTCCATGACCGCCGATCTCGGCATCTTTGAACTCGCCTCTGGGAGGGAAGGGGCAGAAAGCGCGAAAAGCGCGCTAGACACTATCGCAACGTGGTCCCAGACCAGCGCCGCACGGCGAGCATGTGTCCATGCTGCACAGACCTTCCTGATCATGTCTAAACGCCGGCCCATAGACGGTACCTCCTACGAAGCGGAAATCGCGCTCGTACATGCAGCGCTCGTGCTCGGCCTGTACGTCTTCGTGATGCCCCAAGAGGACACCGAGACACATCAACTTGGTCTTCCGGAAACGCACACCGAACCATTTGAGCTCCTAGACAACGTGGACTGGAACCTGGTCGGGGAGGAAGGTTACAGCAGCTACGCTACCAACAGACCAGAAACCGATATGCTCCTGAGCTCAACAATCTGCCCGGCGAGAACCTTCATCCGTACAGGAGGATCAATCTCGTTTTCCGGGGTCGTGCAACGCGGCGGGTACGCTTCTGCACGACGGATACTGCTTGATTATGTGTATCTCTTGGAGGAAAACGGGACGCGGTATAACGTTATGGAGTTCTGCCACATCTTGCGTATTTTGAGCGATGCCCTGATTGATCTCGACTCGGGAGGCTCAGAATGAAGATGCCGGGTCAAATGTCGCGCCGATTGCCCCTTTATATCAACTTCTGAATACGTTGAACCACACATGGCTTGCCTTTAGATTGTATGATAAATAGTAGCGCCGAACTGCGGCGACCGTACATAAATTTAAAGGGCGATTAAACCCACATCCGTCGAACGAACTGTGGGCTTCAAATGACGTGATTTTCTTCAGCCACCGAGAAGTCAAGATGGAAGTCTTCCCTCATTGCACTGTGAGGGCCAGAACTGAAGATGCCCTCGTCTCACCACAAGGCGGCACAATGAACGAGCCGGCTGTGTGACGGTCACGCCTACCGCTGCTCTCATCATGTTCAGCTCTCGTCATCCGGAAGACCGTTTCCGGCTGCGCATGCACCGCGCCCGCTCCGTCGACCTTACTAACGATGAGCTCGTCGAAATCCGCGCCGCCCAACGCACGTTCGAAGGGGCCTACGTCCGCACCGCGCTCTCGCAACTCTCCTTCTCCCTCGTCGTCCTCAAGATCTTCACCTCGGAATTCTACTCGATCGGCGCGCTGTTCGCCGCGTACGCCTTCAGCTTGCTCCTGGTTAGTGCCTATCGGAGACAGCAAGGGAACAGGCAGTTCTTCACTGAGTTGGGCGATGATGGACTGGCCATGAAGAGATTTGTCACGAGCGGGAATGTTGTCGTTGCGGTGACGGCTTTGACCATCGCTGCGATTGTGAGTTTGCTTGTCTTGACGTTGAGGTTGGAGACTTGATGGCGGCGTCGATGTCGCCAGACGCTCAACGCTGCGTATACAATCAGGGACTCGGGGCGCATTGCACCCCGGAAGACGTCACCACGATGCTGTAGTGGTCACAGCCGGGAAGGGTCGATGGTATGGGGCTATAACCAGTGTTCCTCTGACCGAAACCTGGACGCAAAATTCCCACCTCGCACCAAGTGTCAATGTTGGTACTTCTCCCAGTGCCGGCTTTTGTCTACTACCCTTACCGAACAGCTGAGAGGTTGTTCTGATGCATCTTGTCGTTATCTTCATCGCCAACAAAAAGGGCTGCTATTTTAATGGCTATGCTCCCTACCGGGGTGTACTCGACAAACCGGACAATTCTACGATCCTGCAGACGATCAGAACCGTTGGCAGTCATTGCATCGCATCGAACATCCTGGTCAACCGAGTCTACGACTGTTCGAAGAGCTGTGCACCCGTCTGACCTGTCTATGTGACCTTCCAGCTGGATATTCTTTGGCGATGCGACATAGGCCTACCTCTCTCCATCTGTATCTACAAGTTCTCAGACTGTTCGAAGCAGATATTGAGAACGCTGGAAATGCGGTTTAGCTTTTCTAGCTCCTTTCGCCAACCCTACCTGATGGCCGGTGCGGCAATATCGAAGACTTGCGATCGCATTGAGGCCGATGGGAGCGGAAACCCACAGTGACCTGAACTGTCAGAGATGTCGATATCGCATTTTGCTGCAGCGTTCTTCGAGAGCGAGTGCTAAAGGGTATGAAGATTCAAGCTGTCACGCTGAAGGGCCGCACAGCAGCATCAGCTTCCCGTCATTTGGTACGCACCTGCGGGGAGTTCTGTTTGGATGGAAAACAGAATGCCATGTATAACGTTGTGTACGCGAAACTAAAGTGTTTGCTGCGTGAAATTGAATCGACCCTGAGGCAGGGCTCACATTGTCAAGATTGTCGTAATTTTTTTCAATCAGACCCACTTTGCGCGTTTGACTCGGTTGGATTCACTGCATTTTGACGATTATTATTGACTCGAACTTTGAGTGATAATAATGCCAGGCGGTGATCACCTCGCAGCCATCTCATGTCTACGCTCTATTTAGGATCGTTCCCTCCTCGGTGACATTCCGGGGATTGATGTCTTTCTCACAAAGGCGTTCTTTAAGAACTAGGAGCAATCACGAGGCGGTTGCTCTTCACTCCCGTCCTCACTTCCTAGATGGCCACTTTTGTTCTACGGCAGGTGCAACTACTTTCAATAAGTTGAATCAAGCTTCAAACAAAGGCAACTGCGTTGGAGTCGCCTCTTCCTTTTCTCTTCTTCGCCTTCTCTAGACGACGACTTCTTGAATTCTACGATGCATTGGACTCTCACTCGCCCAAAACCATGGCTGAGATTGACAAAGTCTCAGGATTCATTCTCGAACCGCTGAAGACGGTCCATGAGACTCGCCCGGAAGAAGTCTTCGGTACGCCAGTGGGCTTACAATTTGAATCGTATCTTTGCTGATCTCGTCTGCCCAGTTCGAGCTTTTGTCATCGAGATCCCTGCCAAGTTGACGAGCAAAGCCCTCAGGTACGTTGCCCAAAGCGAACCGCCCAAGCAGAACTGACGCAAATTATTAGCATCGTCAAACCCATCATTCCCTCTGGTGGCAAGCATCCATCCTTTGGCCATTTCCGCCGCGTATGCAATCTGTCGCATCTGCCCGAAGACTTGACATGGCGGCGTGATTACGATGCCAGGGGTCTTCAAACCACGTTTCTGCTGGTTCCAAATACCGTGGTCCCGTGGGAGGATATCAAAGCCATCTTCGAGCCACATATCGATGTTGAAGGTCTACCTCGTTGCTTCGACGCTGTGGTTCCACGACATGCACCGTTGAGTGCCGAACAGGCCACTCTCTGGAGTGAGCGCTATTGGCCAGCAATCTACAACCCTTCTGCACAGGTCATTCAGGACTGTCCGCCTCTTCACCATCTTCGTCGCATTCGTGCTTTCCTGGAGGTTCCAGCTACCACCAGGTATATGGAACTTGCCCTGACAGCTGCTGGGCAATCTAAAGAATATGGCCATGGAAGAGGAGTCGGTGCCGTTGTTGTTGACCCACAAACTGGCGCCGTCGTGGCCGTTGCTGGGGATGCTCGCTGGTTTTCGGCCGATGCACAGCCTCCGCATGCTCCCACGGCGGACCAAGGGGAAGGCAAACCTGAGTATCATGCCGTCATGCGTGTCATTGCGATGGTGGCAAACAAAGAACTACGTCGACGCATCAATGCCGGAGGCCACCTCAAGTTCAAAGATACATGTACCGAAACTCCATCTGGCCGATCTCTCACGCTCATCGAAAGCCACTATGAGGAGGAAGACGAACCTCTCCGTGACCTCAGCGCTGGACTAGGCAACATTGTTCTCGAGAATAGCAGCATTGACACGTTACCGGAGAAACGAACAGGCCCTCGAGGTGAAGGTTATCTCTGCAGTGGGCTTGATATCTACCTCACTCATGAGCCCTGTGTCTGCTGTGCAATGGCTATGATCCATTCCAGATTCCGGGCGTGTGTTTTTGCCCGACGAATGTACGGCAGCGGTGGACTGTCTGCCGAACCTGGTAAGAACAGGCTGGGCTACGGTCTCTTCTGGCGTCGAGAACTCAACTGGCGCGTCGTGACATTCCAACATACGCTGGTGGCTACTCAGGAAGGCGAAGAAAGTCGAATGGATACGGAAATATTCCATGCTTAGGAAGTCGATTATTCGGAATATCAGACGACATCATCATCATCAGCCTCAGGCGAACTCGGCCACTCTGGTCCAGCCACCACCGCTGTCTTTCCTGCGGAACTCAACACCCTCGCCGAAATAGCCAGCATCATTCCATTGTCTCATTGTATGGCTGTCATACGGGCCGTTAATCGCGCCACCATCGCGAGCGTCAACCCATCGATACTCCCACATTTGTTCCATAGCATGACCAGTACGAGCGTCATCCTCATCAGGCAGCGGGGGATCAATCCAGTCATTCCCGGTTTCTCTCCGGTATTGTCGGATAAGCATCTCTCGTTCGTCGTCGTAGACTTCGGCTTGGCCTTTGGTGAGAAGAAAATCAGCTGCACCAGTGATAGTCTCGATATTCTGCTTTCGAATCTGATCCGAAGCATCTTCCTCTAGCAGAAGATGGTCTTCGGAAGCTCCATTCTGCTTCTTGTGCTTATTCTTGTTCGCCCACTTAGCTTTCTTCTCTTTTCCTTTTCCAAGTCGAGCCAAAGCTTCGATGACTGTTTCACCGCGTTTCAGTAGAGGAATCAGTTCGGCCAGTACGTCTCCCGTCGACTTCAGTTCATCTTCGAAAGCACGCTTTCTCCGCTCTTCCTCACGCTTTTCAGCGGCTTCCTTTGCCTTCTTCATATCCTTTTTGGACGTACCCTCCAGCCATATGTCATAGATCGTATCAGGGTCCACTGCTTTGCGAATATAGTTTCCTTGATCGTCGAAGCGGCCTTCCTCTTGCTCTGCACGCATGTTGAAAGCATCGAGTTTTGGGGCGTAGTTCTTTTTGCTTCCAGCGCCCAGTTCGGGGTCTAGATCTCCAGTGTCTGCTCGGGTCTCATCGTCCACCTCACTCTCGCTGCTGCTTTCAACAGAATCGTCCTGATCTCTGCCTTTACCCTTTCCTCGCCCGTTGAGAGAAAAGTCTGCCGAGACATGACCGCCACTTTTCGAGCTCTGGATCTGACCTTCTATCTCATCAGCGTCGATGAATCGCACAGCTTTTTTGTCCCCTCCCCTTCGTCCGGCGTCACCTTCCGAGTCGTCCCCGTCCTTGTCGTCCTCATCGAGATCAGCGAACATGTCATTCTCCTCTTCATCTCTAGACTTCTCCTTCTCTGCCTTCTCCCTCGCCTTGGCTTTCCTGTCGGCCCGCGCATTAAAATTGTCGTTGTCCGAGTCGGAATCGTAGCCGTCAATATTCACCGCGCCACGCTTGACCTGTTGACCGCGAGAGCCGATGACGTCGGCTTGTAGCACGGCGTCGTCTTCTAGCGCGTCCGGCGCGAGGGCTGAGGGATTACGCACATCAAAGCGCGGTTTCTTCGACGGTTGACTGTAGTCGGCTGGGTCGTGGGTGCGGACAAAGTCCTCGGCGGCGCGCTTGTTGCGCGGGGCGTTGTAGGCCATCGGTGCAGTCGTGGGAAGTGCAAAGACTTCTGAGGGAGTGAGGGGAGGTATAGAATGTCACTGCGACATGGTGAGCGTCGTAAATGCTCGTGTGTTTGCCACTTGTATTGGAAGTTGCGGGTTAATTAGGTGTTTGTCGCTGTAAGTTTCTCCAACCCAAGGTTGCGTCACAGCTTCATGCTGCCTGCGTAGACGCCTCGGGGAACATCTTCCATTGTCCATGCCACCGAGCCCAACTCCCATCGCTCTGTTTCACTTCAAACCTTCCTACTCACAAGCAACTCTCTACTGCCTGTACTCTTCTGCGACCGCTTCACCTTCCTCATCTCCCGTAATCTTGATCTAGAACACCTTCGCATCTCAGGACGCAAACACCACCCCCGCATCGTACCAAATTTCGAGACATATTCCTATCCGCTACTCGAAACTCTTTGGCAACGACCCTCGACCAGACCATCGGTCGCCGTCAGAATGGTGAGTTTCTATTGAAGGGCGCCGTACTCTGGCACTAACTGCTGTAGGCTTACTATCAAGGCGACGTGATGAACTACCCATCCTTCCTTCGAGGCGCCCCTGCTGTTGGACGGTCGATGGGCCGCTTCGATGAGTACTATCGCTGCTATCCCGTGGTCATGATGGCCGGCCCCGACAGAAACCATGTCAACTTCGGCGGGAAAGTGTTCTTGCCACCCTCAGCCCTGGACAAGTTGACGAGACTGCACATCACGTACCCGATGGTGTTCGAGCTGATAAATGGGGCTGCTGGAAAGAGTACACATGCTGGTGTTCTTGAGTTCATAGCAGAGGAAGGCAGGATATACTTGCCACAATGGGTATGCGCGGCATCCCCGTTGAGCGTGGAGTCATGAGCTGACGCTGAGGATACAGTTGATGAGGACCCTAGAACTCGAACCGGGTGACCTTCTGCAGATCAAGTCCACAGACCTGCCGCCAGGGAAGCTCATCAAGTTGCAGCCACAGTCCCCGGCGTTCCTCGACATCTCGGATCCCCGAGCCGTCCTAGAAAATGCATTCCGCAACTTCTCCTGTCTGACTAAGGGCGACATCTTTTCCTTCGAATACAATGATCAGACCTACGATATTGCCGTGCTCGATATCAAGCCAGATACAGAGTCACACTCTATCGTAACAATGGAAACAGATCTCGAAGTCGAATTTGCAACGCCCGTCGGGTACGTACCTCCGGAACGAACGAGCGGAACAAGCACACCGAGAAGTGGCGTTGGAAGACCACGCGGTGGACCGGTCCATTTTCAAGGCACGATGGCACAATCGATCAACTACGCAAGCATAGCCCCGTCGTCAAACACGGCAGAAGCGGGCGCCCGTGCCGTCTCTTCACACTTCCTCACCGAGGGCCACAAGCTTAGCTCGAAAAAGGGTTCAAAAGCACCGACGCCAAAACCATCTACGCCTTTAGCCGGCACATCCACCAACATTCCAACGCCGCCTGCAAGGAAAACCAACGGGCCGCAACCTCTCCGCCTGCCGCCCGGCATGCTCTTCTTCGGGTATGAGTTGAAGCCTTTCCGGAAGCGAGATGAGAATGACGAGCCTGTTGGCGGGGACGAAGTGAAACCGCATTTTAAGGGCCAAGGGCAGACGCTCCGGCAGAAGAAACGTGGCGCTGGTGGCGGTACTGACAGTGGAACAGCGAGTGGCGTCAATAGTGACGCTGAGGGAAAGGTGAAGCCAAAAGGTGCAAGCACGGGCGCAGGACGGAGGTGATTCTTGGGATGGGGGATTAGCATTCCGAAGAGATGCGATGTATTCGAATGGCGCATAGCGACGGCGTTCTTGACGGGTGACATGTGGTCTAGCGCGACTTGTATTTATGTGATTGAGAACGTTGCACTCCATAGACCTGGTGTCGACTACTGACGAGCTGCGGAGCTTCTGTCCGACGCAAGCCCCAACTCGTCTATACATCGCATAGCACAGTAGGCTGCGCAGAAGTCTTGACTACCTAGGTACTGAAGTACTGCTCTCCGAGTGACATTCGCAAAGCGTACGGAGCATCTGGTGCAATGCTCGTCGGCGGACGATATCCCGAGCTTGCGCATTTCTATCTACGTCATTTGAGGTTCATCTCAAGTTCATTGGGAGTCTGTCACTGTCGGCCAGATGCGATGCCCAATTCTTGCTTCTTGCTTCTTGCTTTCGAGCTCTCTATAATCTCATTCTCTGTAGTAACTAGTCACGATGTCTTCATCCATCGACCCAGCGATCCTGCGCGCCCTCAATCTTAAGGCGTCCTCAGCCAAAATTTCCGCGCACGGAGGCTCGGGCTTCGCATCGACATTCCGCATCACAACGCCCACCACGTCTATATTCGTCAAACAGTCGCCTTCGTCGGCCGCAGGAGTGATGTTTCAAGGCGAACATACTTCCCTGAATGCTATTCATGGAGTGGTACCCAGCCTTTGTCCACAGTCCTTCGCATGGGGAAGCCTCGAGAACAATAGTGGATACTTCCTCGCCACGGAGTTCTTAGCCTTGGGTGGGGGAGCATCCAAGGCAAGAGGTGCAGGTCCAGGAAGCGGACTGTCTCTGGCCGAAAAGGTGGCGAAGCTACACTCGACTCCCGCGCCCATACCCGAGGGATTCGACTCACCTCAGTTTGGATTCCCCGTCACAACTTGCTGTGGGGACACACCTCAAGACAACACCTTCACATCTTCTTGGGCCGAGTTTTTCGGCAAGAGAAGACTCCTCGCCATCCTCGAGAGAGGCGAGAAGAGCAACGGGAAAGACGTGGAGCTGCGCAGGGTTGTCGAGCGCACTGTCAACGAAGTGGTTCCAAGATTGCTCGGTGACGGCCATCTTGGAGGCAAAGAGGGCATCAAACCAGCTATCGTCCATGGCGACTTATGGTCGGGCAATAAATCCAAAGGTTTCTTTGTCGGTCGAGACGACACCTCGCCAGACGAGCCTGGCCCCATTGAAGATGTCGTCTTTGACCCGTCATCTTGCTATGCACATCACGAATTCGACTTCGGGATCATGAACATGTTTGGCGGGTTCAACGACACTTTCTGGAAGGAGTACCACGAGATTGTGCCCAAAACTGAACCAGTAATGGAATACGAGGATAGAGTAGCGTTATACGAGAGTGTGAGTCCCATCTTGCTCGTGCTGTGTTCACTGATCGCTGCAGTGCTGTGACACTGTCGAAACTGACCATGCCACTAGTATCACCATCTCAATCATTTTGCAATTTTTGGCGGTAGTTACGGATCCGGAGCGAAGCGAATCCTGACGAGGTTGCTCAAGAAGTACGGCGACTGATTGAGGCTGGTCTCTGTTCACATCGGTACCGGTTGGTGCATACACATCGCCCCCGTCGCGAGACAGACACGACAAGGCCTTAACCGCCAGCGTCAGCAGGGACCAATGCCTGAGCGTCTTGGGCGCCGGCCCTCAGGCTAGCCGAAGGTCATAGACTTGGCCGACACCTGGAACGGACCTTGCCTTTTCCCCCTCGCCCTTCCGAAGTTGAGACACTTTATATACTTTGATCGGTCTGGAAAAGCTGGACCAACTAAAGTCTTGCCCACTTTACACGCTTGTGGATACACCATAGCTTTGACCTCACAACTAGACCTCGACTTAGTCAAAATCTCGTCTCACCACCTTAGAGCCTAATCACCATGCATCGGACCAACACAACAAACCTCAAATCGATCACACTTCCCCTTCCGAATGCGGCTATATTTGCCTTCACTTCTTCATCACCGGCGCCAACTTCCTCAGATGTAATTCGCATCACGATCCCGCCGTATAGCACCTGGCGCATGCCGCTCCACTGGCACCCTTCCGAGACTAATGCCAACGCCACCGTCGCCGCCGCTTGCGAAAGCATGATTTGCCTCTCAGGCTCTCTGCACGTCTACGTTGCCAGTGGCCTATGGGCTAGCTATGACAAGCTTGGTTCCAGGGGTATGAGCGTAAAATTGAAGCCCGGTGACCGCGTATCATGGAATCGACTCAGAAAGGATGATCCAGTTCCGCTCACTGTTGCCCTGGTGGCTGATCAAGCTCTTTGGCGGAACATCAGCAGCGCTGTCCTCGATAGAGACATCTTCCCGCGACTGTCTTCCACGCCCCGGTGGTTAAGAGCATTATTCGCGATTCTGGCTTTCATACCCTCCTGGAAGAAATGGCTGCTAAACCTGATGTTGTCAGTACAACTGCAGACTATTTTCTTCGCCCACGACTTCCATGTCTACCATGGCTACGTACCGGTAACGTGGCCATGGATTGCGCAACCGTTTGGTGGCACACCGCCGACTTGGGCGAAGCGGTTGCAAATTCAGAGTCTATATGTCATCGCGAGGGCGGTAATGACATTGGCATATTGGGCTGGTACGCTGTTCCTCGGGATGAAAGGGGAGTATGTCGAGTATACCCCCATTAGGCCGCACGCAGACGAGAAGCGCTAGATGCTTTTTCGTTGATTCAATGGGTACGACCCAGATATGAGCGATAAGGCGTCGTATCTTGAACGCTGCCTCGCCAGTTGCGGAAATCCTTTGCACGGTGCGTGGGAATCAGTGCATCATGTGGAGATACAATTATGGATCGGGCACACATTGGAAGGATATGGCTGTGAAAACCTCTAAAGAAAGGGCAGGCTGTGTGCATCCAAAACAGTGGGCTTCAATATGGGAGATTGATCGGGATCAGGCTGATTACCAGCGGCAAAACACTAGACCACACCCGGAGCAGCAAAAGTCGCATGCATACACAGTTCGATACCTTAGTCTTTGCCTTGTGCCCCCTGTAACCACCTAGACGACTTTTGTTACAAACCTTGGGACCGAGACGGAACCATGGGATCTAGCGTCGTGGACGGATCTAACAATCCCGGTTTCTTGGATCAAGTTTTCTTCAGGTGGCCCTCCCCCAGATACGCTCCATATCTTCCCCTTCGAGGCCATTATGGTTGGTCTTGACAAGCTTCTCCACTGCCTCCTCTATTGAATCGTCACCTTCGAGGAGGTCGAACCATCCGCGCGTGTCGCTTCGTTCCAGCAGCGCAGCTGCGACTCGTGCCACGTCTTCTCGGGGAACACCTAGATTACGGGGCGTGGTGAGTATGCTGGCATCATGAACAAAGCACCTTGTATCTCAGGAGAAGGAGAGAGAGAGAGAGAGAGACTGACTTCCTCTTGACGACGTCTTGCCTAACTTGACCTTGCCGGTCCCAGGAGCATCAGTCAAGGTGCCCGGCCGAAGATTGATGGCCTGGAAGTCCTTGTCGCCGCTGTCCAACCGCTTCTTGGTCAGCGCCTCGAGATGTTCATCGGCCTCGACTTTGGCCTTGTAATAATGCGGCAAGATCTCGTGGTTGACTTTGTCCGCCGCCTTCTTGTCCTCGTCGTTCCACCAGGGCGGGTAGCCCTTGCGTGACTGCCAGCCAGCGCTATGTCAGCATGATACATATATATCGTAGCAAGCAGTGTGTGCGTGTGTGCGGCTGGGTTGTAGAATCATGTACTGCGTAGCAAACACTCACAGCGATATACGACACGAGAAGAAACTTCTTGACACTCGGCGTCGCCAGTGATGCGGAAATGTAGGCCTTCGCAGCGACCTCGTCGATGGCCTTGGTCCGTGACGGCCCGCCCTTGCCACCAGCACCGGCACTCCAGACCACGATGTCCGGCTTGACCTTCTCAAGCACCCTCGATGCGTGGCTTACTTCCTTGACCTCGTCCAGGCTGTCCACCAGGACCTCGATCCTGCCGGGCTTGTCCTTTCCCAGCGCCAGAATCTCGGCTTCGTGTTCGGCGTTGCGCACCACGGACGTGACGTCCCATTTCTTCGCCAGCAGGAGGGGTTGGAGAAATAGCGACACTTTGCCGTGGCCTCCGAGGACCAGGACCCGCGTGGTTGACATGGCGGACGGTCACGAATGATCTTGAGTAGCAGTAGTGGTGTGTATTGTAATTGGTTCAATGCTAGAATCACGTTCGCGATAAGTATGTCTTAATTACGGCGTAATCGGAGCAGGTGTCCAAGAGAACGAGATAGGAGATGCCACATATAAATTCAGTTGACCTTCAACATTCGACATTGATAATCCCCTCAAGACTCACGCCGACGGAGCCGCTGTTCTACAAGTAACGTACGTCATAAGAGCAGAAGCTCGTTTACTGATTTGTCGTGATTTCACCTTAACATCCCGTGCTCGAGTGTCTCGCCTGCGAAGCGACGCAACCGAGCAGCCCAGAATGCCTAGACTTTATCTGGGCTGTTCTCGGCCATTGTGACAAAATGACCTGGAACCGCCTGGCAATATTACAGTAGGCCTTTGTAACTATATAGTCAGGCCTCGCCCCGACCCCTTCGAATATGACCATGTCCTCCAATTGCGTCACTGCGTAATGAACGTCGGAAGGCCTATGACGCCCCGTGACCGTTTTGCCCCCTTTAGATATCATATAGTTGGTACGGGCGGCGTGGGTGATGCCGTACATGGCCATGACAACTTCGCAACGGGGTAGGAACTCCGTGACCAGCCGTCACCGTTGCTGACCGAGATGCTGTGACCTGGTCATGGGCCGTGGACGAGTTGTCACGATGAGATTGCTCGATGGTCGATCCATTTGGGCTAGAGGTGACTGTGTTGCCAGGGCAAATTTTCCGTGCCCATCATGGACTCGGAGATCGTCAACGGAGTCTCAATTGAAGCTCCCATCGCACTGTATAACCAGAGACTCAACAGCGGTGGGATATTCGGAATTGGATGCGATTTGCTGGCACCCCATCACTGTTAGAAAATTCCTAAGGTGAACGGGGTTTATCTTGGAGAGGAAAGATCACCACCAAAGCGGCACGGGGCGACGGCTCTTTCCAGAAGAACAGGTCCAGACGCTTTGGACTGGGTATGTGTAGCACTTTGACAAGGAGATTGCGACCATCGCATCGCTTTTGACATAATTGGGCAGCAGCCAGGACAGTGAGATGGCGTTACGTTTGTCCGTTGCGCTTGATTGGAGATTTTTGGCAAAAGACAACCAGCCGAAAGTCTGAGAGAGCCCACCGCAATAACATATCGACGCCGATACAGGCTGCAAGGCTTGCATGAGTTTTTATTTTCACTTCTCCCCTGCTCCTACAAGATCCGGGGTCCTGAATCACAAGCAGCCCTCCGCAATGAACCCTACACTTGTCAGATATAGCACCGCCGAGGTTCACTGCCTAAAATAGTGTAGATTGGAAACCCTCTGCTTCATTCGACTCGGAGAAGAACGAGGTAGGATAGTGTTCTCCAATACGCCTCTCCCCGCAAAACACGTTTATATGGCCGAGAGAGCATATCAAACTTAGTACAACAGTCGATGATCTGCGCCCCCGCATGGACCGTCAAGTGCGGTTAACCGAGTAGAACTCGGACGTCGTGGACATGCCTTGGATATCTCGGTTCATGTTCCTGCAAACGCGGGGGATGGACAAGTCTAGAGGTTCGAGCCACCATTATTTACCCTGAAGCAGCCGGCCTTTAGGGTAACAACGCAGTGTTCGTCTCAGATTGTAGACTTGTGAGCCGCAGTACAGCAATCATGAACAGGTACAATCTACTCTGTATTATCTATTGCTCCTTTGGAGCCTTCTTTTATGGCTATGATTCTGGGCTCACCACCTCCATCATTGGGTATCCCGAATTCATCTCCTACTTCAACTTCAATGCAACCACCTTAGGTGCGCTCGGGTCGGCGTACTATGCAGGCAACTTCTTCGGATCCCTATGCAATATGTACCTGCCGGACAAGTTTGGCCGACTCAACATTGTTCGCTTCGCGTCGGTCATCTCCATAATCGGAGCTGGAATGCAGACGGGTGCGAAGAGCCTCGGCATCCTGTTGGCTGGGAGAGCGATCGGTGGCATCGCCTGCGGTATCATCGTCGCACTGTGTCCGCTGTATGCCAGCGAGATATCGCCTCCACATGTCCGTGGTCGAGTCGGAGGACTCTACAAGTGAGTGAAACAGCGTTGCAACCTACAGCAGCTAACAGACCGTTATCTACCAGCATCAATATCAATGTTTCGTACTCCCTTACTGAATGGATGGGGCTGGGGTTCTCCTATATTAAGAGTGGTCAACTCAAGTGGAGAATCTTCATCGGCCTACAACTCCTCTGCGCCGCGGTCATGCTCGCGGGATCGATCTGGATGCCTGAATCCCCTCGCTGGCTTGTCATGCAGGGCCATCACGAGGAGGCATTGACCGTGCTGGAAAAGCTGCACGGAAGCCACCGTCCGTCGGAATCTGACGACGATGTCCCGTTCTTCCGGCGTGAATTCAACCAGATTGAAGCCCAAATCAAACTCGAACAACAAACTCGACAACTCGGCGTAGTGGCCATTCTCAAACGTCCGTCATATCGACGTCGCCTCTTCATCATCACCTTTTTCTTCGCCTTCCAGCAACTCACCGCCATCATCCCACTGCAGAACTATCAGGTAATCCTCTACCAGTCACTTGGGATCTCTGGTAAAATTCCCCTGGTATTGGTTGGTGTCTGGGGTACCCTCGGTGTTATTTTCTCATGCGGCGGCGCTTTTTTCTTCGACCGGCTGGGTCGGCGTAAATCATTCTTCATCTCCATGAGTGGGGTTCTGGTCGGCTCTATCATGCTTGTCGCTTTTTGGGCCCGATATGAACACTCGGGAAACACGAACAAGACACTGGGTTCTCTGGCTCTGTGGTCTATGTTTGTGTATCTTGTTGGGTACGCCTGGATCCTCAACAGCTTTGGTTACGCATATACGCCTGAAATCTTGGTAAGTCTGGAGAAGCTTCAAATTTCGATCGTATCTTGCTGACCCAAACCTACAATTAGCCCATGGAGATTCGAGCTACGGGAGTGGCTGTGGGCTTTGCGACGTTGAACGCGATCATCATCATGCTGGTGCAAGTGACGCCAATCGCTATCGATGCGATTAGCTGGCGCTACTTCTTGATCTTCGTCTTTACAGATCTTATTTTTGTCATTGTCTTCTACTTCCAATTTCCGGAAACAGCGAATATACCGCTGGAAGAAGTCGCTGCACTGTTTGGGGACAAGGTATGTCACCGGAAATTGAGGTGCTGGGAGGATCTTCTGCTAATCGGCCTTAATAGGTGGCTGTCACGCTCTCCGAGGCGATCAAGTTGGAAGACTCTGTTCAGGAGGTTCACGTGGAAGATGTCACCCCACAAAAGGTCGCACCGGTTGGGACTGACCGTCGTTCTGACGCTGCATTTGAATAAGTCTACGTTACTAGATATTTCTGTTTACGGGGTCAGGCAAACAGAATTGTGCTTCGCTCTCAGTGTCGGTCTGGGTTGTGAGGATAGACTGCTGTATGCACAACATGTGGAACTAATCTCACAATCACGAGTCCTGCCCGCCTGAACGTGGCGATGAAGCTTGGTTGTCGGGCAGTCTGCGCCACCTGACCCTGATAATCCGATCCTCCCCGTCGACCTTCATCGGTTCGTCCAGCCCCAGCACTAAATACTTGCCGTCAGGCTCATGCACGATTTTCACAATCCTTCTCTGGGTATCGCCGACCAAGTATGGTAAATTCGAAGTCCGCATATGGTGCAGCAAGATCGGGCGACCTTGCTCATCTCCACTCTCATCAAGATAATATGGCCCCGTGTAGGCTACATAATTCCTCCCAACCGTAGCCCACTCTGAATCTGTCCCCTCTGGGCCGCCTCTGTTGAATGGGGTTTGGCCTGGCCGGAGGAGCTGTGCTGACATGTAACCGTCCGGAGTGTACATTATTATGCCCTTGGCATCGGCCCCCATGGGGTACCTCTTATTCGACTCCTGGTTGGGGAGGTATGCGCAATACTCGACAAGCTCCCAAGCTCCGATTAGCTGAGATCGGAGGGACGTAGTCGTAGTCGTAGTTGTCGTCATGGCTGGATGAACGGCGAATGCTTAACCGTGCAGGAGAAACCAAACAGGCATGGGCTGATTTGTTGTTACGCTTCCTCTGGGGAAGTGAACGGGTATAATCCATCGAACCTCGACAGTGTTATACTTCCTAATGCCCCCTCAGCCAAACCGCATATCCATATGCGGTTAACCGAGGAACAAACATAAGCCGCCCACATCCGGAAGGGCAGCCTAACAGCAACCCCACTGGAGTATGCAACATTGATGCTCGATGTCGGTTCCTCGGTTGACGGTGCCACTATCCACCTTTAGAAAGCCGGAAGCCTTGATAAAACTGTGGGTGACCGACTGCAAGGGGAAAACGCGTCGATATACACCGTGATGGTCAAAAACACGTCATGACAGAGATTAAGATCACTGACAGCGACATTGGTAAGCGACAGGATGGAATTTGTCCCAGTATCGAACTGATTCTTCTGGATTTTAGGTGACAAGCTGCGTGGAAAGTCAGCGATTGTGACAGGTGGCTCATCGGGCATAGGGCAAGGCATTGTCCACTACCTCACCAAGCGTGGCGTCAAGGTCTTGATTGGCGACCTGCAACCCCCTACAGAGGTGATTGATGGGCCAGTCTTCCAAAAGACCGATGCAAGTGACTGGGGCGAACTTCTCGCTTTGTTCAAAAGGGCCGTGGAGTTGTTTGGGCGCATCGACATAGTTGTACCCAACGCCGGGATTGGTGACCGAGGGGATTACTATGATCTCACAGATGCCAATGGCGACCCGGCCAAGCCTGAATTTGCATGTCTAAAGCTCACTCTAATAGGGCAGATGTATACCGTCAAGCTGGCAATGCACTATATGCGCAAACAGCAGCCTCAGGGAGGCGTCATCGTCTCTACGGTATCCAGGAGCGGCTATGACTGCCAGAGCATTCCCGTCTATGCAGCTTCGAAGCACGGCATGATCGGATTGATGCGCGGGCTTCGAAATCACACATTGACGTGGAACATCCGGATCAATTCGATTGCGCCTCATATCACTGACACCGCCGCGACCAGGCGTGTCCCCAGCCTCATACCCGATCTGCAAAGAGTCGGAATCCCCGTGAGTACGGTGGAAGAGACGGCTAGGGCGACTGCCTTTTTGGCAGCGAATGACGAGTACAACGGCGCCACGATCAGCATCATGGGGAGCGAGTATCGGGAGCTTGAGAGTGGGATAGAAAATCACAAGAGGGACATTATGGGCAATGATCCGAGGTTCGACCCGACCCCCGAGCAACAGCAGCTGCTAGGTAAGAGTCCATTTCCCTTTGTCTCTCTACGTGACCGACATCCAGCGATAATCATAACTGATGAGTGTGTTAGACGCTATATTTACCCCGGCATCGAAATGGTAAATAGTTCTCGGCTGGTGGCTATACAGACCACAAGCTGCCAGAACTCTTTCAAATCTTCATAAATTCAGACGCACTCCGTGTCTCTGAACTCGCTGATCAATAAATCATGCGGAGCCTTGTCTCTATCCTCACAAACCATCTCCTCTCTAAAGGGTTCCTTTGATACAGTAGCTAGAGCTGGATGCCCTTTTTCTCCTATGAAGTATTGAACCGGTCTTGCTAAGACCGCCGCTTCCTCACAACATCGAGCTTCTCTACTTGTTAAGTTGTTTCAATCATTTCCAGACCTCGTCCACTCGTTGACGCCACAGAGCCACTCGCTCGACCCACAGTGCCTCCTTTGAAAGGAAGATTGAAACTCGACCAACGAAAGTTTAGTAGGCGTAAGATCTGCTGCGGATGGAATGAATACCTCATGGTGCCGAACAAACCTCTATAGAACTTTATAGAAGTTCTGAGGAGACCTTTGAGAAGGTAGACGATAGTGTGTTATCTGGCCCCGGGCCAACATGGAATGTCCTAAGTGCTGTAGTACGACAATCCTAACAGAGATTATGATGAAGCTTCGGCTGTGACTTATACGGGCTCTCTAGCATCGCTCTGTCTCACATGCCTTCTGGTAGCTTTCAGATTCATATATTCCTCACTGGGCGTCCAAGGAGATTGCTCGTTCGAAGTGCGTCAGCCAATGTAAAGCGCCATAGTTGGCCTCATTTCAGAAGGTCACTCCTCCATGTCGCAACGATCTTGACATGGTCATCCTTGTTTCTCACCAGCTCCTCAAGGCCCTTTTCAACCAGATCCTCTACGTGAAGCCTCCGAGTAATGAGAGCCTCCGCGCCGGCGAATTTCCCCGCCACAAAATCTTCCACAACTTCCCGATAATCATCATCATTGTTTCCCATGGAGAACTTGATAGTCAGCTCTCGAAACATTGCGTGATGAATCGGCACCGTGAACGGCTGATTCCACCCAGCAATATTGATATACGTTCCCTTTAGGCCCAAGCTCTCCATGCCCGCAAGCATGCCCGCTTCTGCACCAGCACAATCAAACACAACGTCCACGCCTGCTCCACCTGTCCTCACTTTACATTCCTCGGCCACGTTGGTGGTCAGCGGATTCAAAACATCCCCAGAGGCAGCGAGCTCCAAGCGTCGAATCATTTGGCTCCTCTTTGCCGTCGGCTCCGAGATAAGGATCCTCCCATTCCCACCAACGCCGACCCCTTTCGCCCGTAGATTCAACAGCACCGCTAACCCTACTGGTCCACCTCCAACCACAAGCACATTAGGCCGTTTCAGATTCGTGATGCCGCTCGCAGCAAGAGCATGCCTGCCCACAGTCAGAGGCTGACAAAGCACAACGCTGTTCAGATCGACACTCCCATCATCAGGGAGGATATGACACATTCTCATCTCGACATTGACTTTCTCGCTGAAGCCGGCGCCACCGCCTCCGCCGCCATTGAGGCCAATATACCCCCAATCGCTGCACATATTGTCGCACCCACTTGTGCACGCAGTGCATTTTCGACAAACAATCCGGGGATCGACCATTATCGGTGCCCCGAGCTTGAACCGCCCGTTGGCAGGATAGTTCGAGGGCAATGCCGACACAAGGCCGCAGAATTCATGGCCGAAAGTTACGGGTGGATGGTCGCTAGTGATGGGATGAGGCTTTTCTGGTGTATTTATAGACCTGGGCCCAGATGTGTATTCATGGAGATCGGTGCCGCAAATGCCACCCCACAAGACGTCTATTGTGACCTGGGTAGATAAGCATGCGCCCAGGCAGGTGAAGGAGTCATGTCATGAAATGGCATGATTTACACGCCTATATGATGGGCGACGCAGGAAAGAGAGGACAGCGGCGGCATCTGCTTTAGGTCTTCGGACAGCAAAGGAAATCCAGGTGAGCTGACGTACCTCGTTCTCTTCTGGAGGTGGTGGATCAGGGATAGTCTCGATCCTGATATCATACTTTCCATAGTATCGGGCAGCCTTCATCTTCCCCTACGTGACTCCAGACACAAGTAGAATATGTGCTTATGGCTCTTGTTCTGTGGGAAACTGAAATAGTGAATAGTTAGCCACAGCCTGGGGCCAAGTGCGGTTGCTCCGTATCATGTGTAGGAGATCTTCCTTGCCTCATCCGGCTATCCATATTCAGCTGAGTCTTGCATACCGAGGCGTGGCCGTTCCGCCTTCGCTTCACAGACGTCGTCGATTGAGGGCTGCGGGGTCGGCGGGCCGTAATCACACTAGAGCCGAATAATAACGGATCAAACTATCAGGCGTAGTGTAGCCTCGGCAGCGGCGGTGTTTCGCTGTCAGAAAGAGAGTGCTGTCAGAACGTGCGCATTGGTAAAAGAGAAAGAGTGTCAGACGCTTAACTATCTAGTATCCGAGGATAGCTAAAATAGAGGAATACGAGCCATGGGCCTCCAATGTGAATGTTTAAAACTGGTGTTGAATGGTGTCGCTCTGGGACTGAGATAGTGCTGCGTCTGTCTCCATTCGGTTGTACCCTTTGTGCTCCTCGTGGTATAGCCATTGCCGGAAAGCTTCCAGGAAAACATGGTCGGCGTCAAACTGGGAGGTTTGCTCGGCAAATCATGAACCTGGAGGATAGACACGAGGACCCCTTTTGACGCCTTAATTCTCCCCGCCGCTGGCTGAAGCCAGCACAATCTTGATATCAGATTCCACCTGAAACATAAAGTCCGCCGTTCACGATGGGTTACTTGAAGTAACGCCTATGACTCGTTTAAAGTGTATATGACATGCCAACTGTTAAAATACTTTCATCATCTAACAAAGATCGGGTTGTACCAACGCGAGGTAGGCACCACGACTGCCAGACTTTACACCCACCGAGGCACGGCCATGGTAGGGCATTGATGAGGGCAAATCACTGTTGTCATCTTTAGCTCCTCACTCTGACAAGACAGCGATCGTTGATGTCGTTGTCAAAATGGGCAGTAGTGACGTGTGCTCTTCCACTCCCACGTTGAAAGGTCTCACGCATCCTTGACATGGGCTTCGTCGATATGATGATAAGGGGTGTGCTTCTCGTGCTCGCCCAGGACTTCTGCCACATGCTCGCCGGCCTCTTCGAGCGTCTCGGCGACCTAAAAGCAACACTTGTTAGCCTTCCTCAAGCTCCACACGGTGTTCGTTCAACTTACTTCATCACCGAAAATCACACCGATTTCCTCCAAGGTCTTGTTCTTCGTCTCAGGGAAGAATATTACGAAAATGACAATGAATATAACGTCGCAGATGACAAAGATCATAAAGTACTTCCAACTAATGGCCTCGATGGCCATCGGCGTCACCTGAACGAGCAGGATGACAATCATGTTGAAGAGAGCGTAGCCCGAGGCAGTACCCGTCGCGCGGATATTGGTTGGCATGACTTCACCGCAGTAGGTCGGGAAGAAAGTGTTCATAAACCCGCCGTATCCGAAGCCGTAGAAGAACATGCCGAAGATGACGGCCTTGCCCAAGGCATAGTTGCTGCTATTCGTACTTTCGAAACTTGCCCAAAGAGCAACGAGCATGATGCCGCCCGGAATCATGAAACTATATGCAACGAACTGACCCCAAACGTCGGCATGAAAGTATAGACAAAGGTGGAAGATAAGGACTTACCAGCAGAGGCCGACGACCCATCCTGTCAACTATTTGGCTCGCTGTAATTGTGGATATGCAGCCCAGAGTGCCCCAGATACCCGTCAGGATCAGGCTGAAGACATTGCTAAAGCCGAGCTTGGTGTAGATTGTGACCTGGTAATTCTGAAGAGGGATAATGCCAGTGAATTGACAGAAGGCCACGAATACAAGGATGAGGTACATGCGTTTCCGGTATGATGGCTTCTTGAGGATTGCAATGAGGCCGAGTCGGTTCGCCTTATCGAGCTCGTACTGGGCCTTGACTTGATGGAACTCCTTAATGTAGAAGTTCTCTTCATGTCCTTCAACGCCGGCGTGGAGCTTTTTGAGAACTTCCAGTGCTTCATCTTCCCGCCCTTTCATGATCAGCCATCGTGGTGAGTATGGCATCCAGAATGAGGCAATCAACATGAATGCAGCGGGCACAAGTTGGATTCCCAAAAGAGTCCGCCATGCGGCATTGCCCTTGATGAAATAGAAGCTGGGTATCCATTCTGTGACCATATATGCGAAGTTAACGTTGAAGGCGTATAATGCGCCTACCCGGCCTCTGATCTCGGGGCTAGCAATTTCGCTCGCGTATGTCGGGCAAACCGAGAAGACAATGCCGTTTGCAATCCCGCCTAGGACACGGCCAGCACAGAAGACAGGAAAATTTGTCGCTCCGGTCTGCATCGCAGAGCCGATCAGAGCAAGGACACATGAGAACTGGATTGTTCGCAAGCGACCAAACCTGTCAGGAAGATAATAATTAAGGAAGCAACCGACGGCTCCCCCTCCATAGTAAGCAGAACCGAAAGCTCCGATAGTGGTGGCATTGAGGTTGAAGTACTCGATGAAATCGACATATCCAAGCACCGACGTAGTGCAGCCTAAGCACGATCAGCATACTCGACAGTGTGTAGCCATGGGGGCCCTTCACCGGAGTCATATCCATAGAATATGGAGCCAAAGGTAACGAAAAGGATGCACAAAAGCTGGTACTTCTGCATTTTGGATGAGCCGGCTCCCAGATTGTGCAGAGCTTGTATGAAGAAAGGGGAGGAACATGTCCTTCGAGCTCTCTTTTATATAACCTCTCAGAGGGCGGGGTTGCAACAACGAGTGATGTTGATCCAGAAATGTAGCATTGTACCCTTGATATCCTCGGATGTCCTGGATCAGAGTAGCTTTTCGCCCACATTTCTCTACGTGGCCGAAGTTGACTGTGCCGTCACTGAAACCCGAAATCCTGGGGAATATCTTAGTTAGTCAAGCCTGCTCAAGTATCTGGGGCCCCGCCTTCCCTGAAGCTTAGATTCTAATTCCTCTTTTCAAACACCTGAATCAGAGGACTTGAATCAGGCCGCGTGGCCGAGGGTATGCTTCTCAAGTCCGATATACATGCTCGGTTACCTGCAAACGGCTTTAGCGTAACTGGGGAGAACGGAAGCTGAGGAGACATGCTCCGTCCCCGCGTCCTTTCCACAATGCAAGGCTCACAGGAGCTTCTGTGGAGGACTTGGACAGCGGCATTGCGGAGAAAGAAATGCCGCAGAAGCATGACTGGAATGGAGGGAAAGAGCAAGGGCTCTGAGACCGCCAACAGGGGTTGACAACGAACGGGAACCCGCTATGTGGGAAGCTTTCATGCGAGGACGCACATTTTTGTCCAACAGACCCCATCTAAATCATTATATAAATACGTCTTGTCCGAAACAGGCGTTGGCTTACGGGCCTCCAAGCCCAAGCTGGTCTCTTTGGTGGAACTCTATGTAAGCTGGTGTCTAATGAGAAAAAGTGGACACAGCCTTATAAACGACAACGAGCAAGCCCAAACCCCCTCCCTTCCTCCCCCCGGACCCCGGACCCCCGCCCCCGTAATCCATATACATTCCCCGCTCTACTGAGACCACGATCTTAACTTCGTCATTGTCCCGGGACACCCTACTAACATGGATATTTTGTCCTCTACATTTTGTAGTCATGGAACGTCCATCCCGTTACGCTTGAAACACTCGAACCATATTTCAATTCGGCTAATTTTGGAGGACTTGGCTGCGCTCAACATAGTTAACCGAGGAAATCCATGACAACCCTCCCCTCCCGGCGAGGAAAAATCCACTGCAGACTAGCTTCCGGACAATCTTGAACATCGAAAAGTTTGACCTCAAAAACTGCTGCGAGACACAATTTGTTCGGATCACGAGACTTGATCTCACTTTTCGTATCCTCGAGAGTATCCACGGTCTGAGACTTGGCCGAAATTGCATCTTCGGAACCACATTTGGAGCAACAGGCGGGGAATACAATGCTTCTTCGCACTTCACCTCACTTTGTGACCTGAGCACTACGCCATTTGATCACCACCGCGGGAGACTACTCAAGACAAGACAGGCAACTGGTCAGCAGATATGTCAATCTTGCCCCAATCTCCAGCGAATCGTTCCGACACGCAGGGTTCTTCATCTATACGGTTCATCCCTTTGAAGCCCGTGAGAAAGCGAGCGTCACAAGCTTGCGTTCAATGTCGGAATCGAAAGGTTCGCTGTGATTTTGCCCTCCACACTCCTGCGCCTTGCACAAACTGCCGACTCGATGAGACTGTCTGTGAGGTGACCAAGAGCAAACGTCGCAGGTGACAATTGAAATTTTGGTTTCCTACTCTTTGTCTCACATAGTGACTCTATCTTAGACGAACTTATGCCGCCACTGGTTCTCCTGCTGCGGCCGCTATATTACCCTCGACAGAAGCGACTAGAATGACAAGGTCTAAGGTTCCCTACAACCGACAGCTGCACCAAGAAAACGTACAATCTACCGAGAATGGGGAAGGGGATGCACAGTTTTGCGGGAGATCTGCAGAGTCCGATGCCGCTGCTAGCAACTCTCAAAACATAGCCACGGAAGGGTCCATTGATGAAGCAGACATCATGCCGTCCCTTCCTCGGTTTATTAAACCCCTCTCACCTTCGCTAGGGACGGACGACCTGCGATATCTCGCCAAGCGGAAGTGCTTTGAGTGTATGTCTTCGGACCTTGAAAAGATCGTTATCCGGCGATATGCGGAATTTATCCACCCATTGATTCCGGTTCTTGACCTGGACGAGTTTATCGGCATTGTTTTCGGGAATCTACCACAGAAAATATCTTTGCTCCTATATCACACGGTTTTGTGCGCTGGCCTGGCCGTCGTCGAAATTGAAACAATCCATGAGTACGGTTACGACTCTAAGCCTTCAGCAAGAGAAGAGCTGTACATCAAAGCTAAGGTCGGCCCCTTAGATGGATGCCCCTATCATAAAGGCCGATATCTAATAGGAATCCTAGGCCTTGTTTGATATGGATGCTGAGCCGGACCGTCTAGCAGCTTCTCAAGCGGCTGTTCTACTCGTCACCTGGGGTAGTAACAAACATTCTCGGGACGCATTTTACTGGTTAGGCATTGCTATCAGTCTGGCTTGCGCTCTAAAAATGCACAGACCTGAGGGTAGTGCGAGCCTTTCCAAAGCTGAGCAGTCATTGCGCCGACGAATTTGGTGGACTATCATTATGAAGGAGTGCGACATCTGTTTAACACTGGGCAGACCCCCGCGCGTGTCCCCATACAGGACAGCCTTGCTCCAACAAGAGGCATTTACAAACAACGCTCGACTGACCGACTATTCGAAGCTACCGGAGACCGGGAAGCTTCGGAGAGATCCCTGGATCCAGCCGCGTCTTGATATGGCATGCATGGAGAAGGCAAAACTCTCACTGGTTATATACCGAATCCTGCAACTCCCTCGCTGCTCCTCTGATTACACCGAAAATCCACACCGACGAAGCGCAAGGATCTGGCAGCTAGAATCAGAGCTGAAAGATTGGCGTCTTCAGCTACCCATGGAGTTGACGTCGTTCAGTCCTGCTTTGGATCTGTCCGAGGATGCAGACAGGTCATTGCAGATGGCCATATCAATTTTACATTTGACACAATCAATGGCTCTCATAATGTTGCATAAGAGCGAGGTTCCATTCGCAACATGGCTCGAGTCTCCCGTGCCAATGCTTGGGGATGACTGGCTCGACGATGATGGAGCAATGGATGCTCAGGGGCATATCAAGTCCATGAGGCAAGCCGCCTACGAGATAACCGCGATCCACAAGGCCTTACACGAGCGAGGGTTGACTCCATCTATTCCAACAATCGGAGTAGCGGCTGTTTGCACAGCCGTATTTGTTTGCCTTTTGGATGCTAGGTCAGCTCAAGCGTCTGTTCGGCAAGCGAGCTTGGACCGTCTCGATACCTGCCTAGTCGTCCTGCGCGAGCTGGGACAGATAAACCAAGCAGCGACAGACGTGACGAGGATCGTTGAATCAGCTGTTCAGACTGCTCGAGATTTTCCTGCACCGCCGGCTACTACTCAAAGGACAGATACGGCTCAGAACCCGTCCTTGAACTCAGACCCCTCTCGAACTACACATGAACTAGAGTGCACCACCCACAGCTATATGGAGGGAGTTTTACCGGCTCGGTCCGACAAACGGCCATATATCGCTGGATCGGACACCCCAGCCCAGTTTGTATCTGCGTTTGGCTCTACAGGCCAGGATTTATTTCTGGGAATGGAGGAATTCTTCGACTTTTGATGGATTAGCGAAACTCTGAACCTTCCTCCAAAGGGTCTCAACATGCGAAACGCTCGACACCACTTTTGCCCGGCTTTGATTTTCAGATAATTATCACGAATGAAAGTTAGGTGCAATGCATTGGTCGCGTACAGTGCCTTCTACATAGCCTTATCACAACCAAAAGTCTAGTGCAGAGAGGAGGTGATACATATTGTTGAGTCAGGCACCAAATGAGGCACCCTTGCAGCACCTATACCCAAAAGTCAGCCTCGCACAGCCTCACGGTGGTAAAGAAGGCCATCTAAGTCAAGTCCTTGTGGCAGATAAAGGCCCCTAGTGGTAAAGGCATTATTGGTCTTGGTTGCAATACAAATGAGGTTATGACATTTGTGATAGATATTGGTACCCAGTACGTAGGCCTGGCGTGATATGCCACGAGTCCTGCTGAGCTATGAATGAGACCCACCTGAATCCTACGTATCTCTCGATCCTCTGGGACAGTCCCTATCAAGAATGTTACGTCTCAAAAGAGAGAATATTGCAGGTTGGCTAAAGAATTGGGAAGCTATCTCAATCTCAGCATTTGCCTGCAAGACCCTGCACCTAACCTACGCATCGACATTATACCCTCAACATATGTGTGGCTAATTAGCTTGAAGTGATCTTGGTGGTGTTCTAGTAGATAAGGAGTCCATGCTCCACCCAAAATAGCGACCGAAAGTCCAACTTTTGTAGATTTTGCTGGCGCACGACCAAAGTATCCCTTCTTCGTAATGAAGAAACAATCATCAATGAACCCGCCAGTATTCTCCAATCTGGTGCATTGTTGCCGTATGTCAAATGCAGTCCATAATTTTGTTGACGTAAGCAGCAGCAACGCTAGCTGGAACCACTTGCAATAGCGATCCGGGACTCGCTCTCTAGTAGAGCTTGGACGATGTCTGAATTTAAACAATGAGTACAAGAATATCGCGCTGAGAGTAAGAAGATGACCACAATCTTCCGCATGCGTGTGACGAATGTACCACGTAGAGGTTAGGACGAGCCACATAGATTCGATATTGTCGATTCCCATCTTGACTTCGCCACAAGCTTCATCTGCTGCTTTGATGTCTTGGAGCAGTTCCACGACGGACCTGGGGAGATCACTGTGGCTTGCTAGCAATAAATTTGCTTCAGCAGTTGCATTTTGCAGTCGTGATTTGTGGCTTTTGGCGTGGGTAGAATCGGGACATGGGATAGGGTACTTGCTGAAGAGACTGCTTCCTTGAGTCTGCAACCAATCTCTTAGACCAATAACCAAATAGATAGTTCCCATAGGACCACCAAGGTAAAAGACCTTACAGATTTCGTCCAATACATGTCCTTGGACGAATAGGTCGTTACCTTCAATCCGGAAGTTACCTGGCAGACAGCCAGCAAACTCGGCACTGGTAAACTCAAGTGCCTCTTCACATGCAGGCATTGTCCATTCAGGCACCCAAGTCGGTAGTCCTGGAATAGTGCGAGTGCTCATGAGGGTTTTGGATGACCATAAGTATAGGTCATTTCTGGAAAGAATGATATGACGTGCGGTATCGTGGAAGACCTGTGATACCGACTTGGAGTAATCTGGCACAATATCTTGACAAGTATGGCGGGGAATTACAATCCCCAGTGCGGCATATACCCTGTCGCGTGGGTCGGACTCCCGTGAGTATGTGAAGCTGGTCAAGACCTTTGCAAGGTCGAAACAGCGGCAGTTATTGATGCCCCTGGATCGGTACCGCCGTCGCGCATCGCGAACGCAAAAAATATTGCTCTTCTCGGACCCAGGCTTGAAGCGAAGACATTGACGACCCTCATACGCGACGTGGAAAATGTCCCAATCAGTGATGTGATTGCCGCATACAACGTAAATGCCCTCCGCAACACCGATTTCCTGAACGACCCACGAGCGATAGAAATAAGGGCTGTTGAAGAGCGTATCAACTGCTTTCCACACTTCATCGTCGCCAAAATGAAAGATTTCCTCGTCGCTGAGCTCTTCGCACTGAGGTATGGTGTTCATGTACAAGCTGTCCCTGTCGTGCCTCATATAAAAGCTGGACTTTTTGGACTGAAGAATTGAACCGTGGACTGGGATTTCATTTATGTACCGCCTCAGGTGGTCATCCATTGTCAGAGTGTCTGGCTTTCCAGTCGGGTGCCGTTCGACAGCCACTCTAGCAAGGTATGGGAACATTTTGAATGCTTCGGCAACACCTTGGAAACTCAGGCCAAGCCACACGAGGACAGATTTTGCAGATGCATATATTTCTGGCATCAGTCGAACCTGTACCGATCTTTCTTGGTCGTTACTTTGATTTATGCAAATTGCATCGATCCAAAGGCGTCTGTTCTTGGATCGATACCGGAGTGACTTGAGGGCGTCTACCAAATTGCGCGTGACCTTGAGAGCAATACCGTTACAGTAGACTTCGGCATACCCATATTCTTGCTTCCATTCGTAGGATATTGCCTGGAAGTCGATAAGGTTGCTCAGCCTTTCTCGTTTTAAGCAGCACTGTACTGGATCGGTAGGTTCTCCTGCCTTTAACTCAGCAATTCTGATGTGTTTTTCGCCAAGTGAATCGGTATAGATCAGAGTCGCCATTGGATCTTTATTGTAGGAGTTTCGTGACGTCGGTCCTGTCGTACGTAGCTAATCTATATAGTCGCTGGGTCAAACTGAGGCTGAACAAGTCGACAGGATCATGTATGGAGCTGGAGCCTGGCGCCAAGACCGCCTCAGCGCAGGTGAAATGAGCAACCAGTCGGAACGCGACAACATTGATTGCCGTACCAATTACTGTACGGTCGCCGTCAAGCTTGTACTCGTAGGCTGGCCAGTTCGTTCTGGATCCTAGCATGTGTCTGCATAATCTCGGTCGAGATTACAGCCAGTGGTACTCCGTACAACTACATGTCGAGAAAATGAAGAATGTCCCCTACTAAAGACTTGCCAGGTGCGAGTAGACCGCCTCCAGTATTACCTTTACCGATAAAAGAAGCACCCGAGGATAAGTTTCTGCGAACAACACCGCCAGAGGCTCAACACCCTTGACAGCAAAGGTCGTAACCTCCTACAGCATCACTGATAAACGTCGGTGACAGCCCTCCATCTGGGAATCTCCCCGAAACCGCTTGGCTGGGTGATGACCTTCGCGCGACACCATTCTTTGAGCGTGTCAATACTGTGTTCCCTTCCATACCCCGTCTCTTTAGCGCCTCCAAAAGGTATTCCAAGTATGTTTCGGAAGTAGTTATTGACAAACACCAAACCGACATCCACCTTTTTCGAGAAGCGCCAGCACCGTTCGTTGTTCTGGCTGAAGATGATGCTGGTGAGACCATATCTGGACTCGTTGACGATGTCGATGGCTTCGTCCTCCTCCTCAAAGGGCGTGACCGTTACGAGCACACCGAACATCTCTTCCTGCGCTATGACCAGACCCCTTGCCACATCGGTGATTAGTGTGGGCGGAACGAAATAGCCATTCTGGCAAGCTGGATCGTCTGGCAGCTGACCTTGAGCTGCAATTTTGGCCTGCCCTGTCTTCTCAAGGTCCTTCGCTTTCTGCAGGTATCCGAGCACCCTCTCCTGCTGTGCCTTGCTCACTTGTGGGCCGAGATGGACGCCCGGGTCCAGGCCATTTCCGGATTTGAGCTTCCGCACACCATCGGCGAGTTTCTGGCAGAATTGCTGGTACACGCCTTTTTGGACGAGGATCCTTGATGCCGCGGTGCATGCCTCTCCTTTGTTGAAAAAGGCTCCTTCCAACGCATACCCGACCGCGCGGTCGAGGTCCTCGACGTCGTCGAAGACGACAAAGGCGTTTTTGCCTCCGAGTTCAAGCACCACTGGCGTCACGGTCTTTGCTGCAGTTTCGGCTGCCTTGGCCCCAGCGACAGTCGAGCCCGTGAAGGATACCATCTTTACCAGATCGTGCTTGATCAACGCCGAGGGCACGTCCGGTCCCAAGCCTGGTACGACCTGAACCACATCAGGCGGGAGCACCTCCGAGATGATCTCGCACATCCTGATCACCGTCAGCGACGCTTGCTCCCCGGGCTTGAGAATCATGACATTGCCCGCCGCCAACGCCGGGGCTGTTTTCCCACCGAAATGGATCGGCGGCCAGTTGAACGGCAAAATCCCAGCACAGACACCAAACGGCTCGTAAATGACCGTTGCGTTCACGCTTCCCCGCTGATAAAATTCCCCCGGCAGCTTATCACAGATACTCGCGAAGAATCGAAAAATGCCAATCAGGAAACTGATATCGAAAGCCAGCGCATCCTGCTTGGGTTTCCCGTTCTCCAGGCAGAGTAATTCGGCGAGTTCGTCTTTGTGCGGCTCCAAGGCGTCGGCGCATTTGAAGAGCAAGGCACTTCGCTCAGCAGGCGAGCGCCAGCGCCAGTCTGTCTCGTACGCTTTCTGTCCAGCTTGGACCGCGGCGTCGACTTCTTTTGGGGTGCCTGCCTGCAGGCGCGTGATTATCTCGCCGGTTGCTGGATTGTGGACTGGGAATTTGAGGGATGGGTCAGGGTCGGAAGAGGAGTACCGCACTCTTAACAATCCGGGATATTTGAGAGGCATGGTACTTCTGGCCAAAGGGACAAACTTGTTCTTGGTCTGGGATAGAAAGCACTATGAGTTCTGGTGGCTCATTTGACTCTTAGCTCCGACCCGCTTAGTGTTGGACACATATAGACCGAAGTCTTCGTATGGGATTGCGACTGACGAAGCCCTTGGACTTAACGGGAAAAACATCAGATGTACGAAGAGGATGTCATGACGCTGGCATGTGTCGCTGTTTGTTCCGGGCAATGGTCACTCCACATTTGGAACTGATGACCCAATTGCACTGGACATGGGCCTCGCCTGGACCAGTCACCACGGCATCCCATCTCGAGCCCGGTCGAAGTGAGCGGAGGATCGCCTGACGGTGCAAGGGTAATCGACAGCGCAGATCCCAAACGGAGGTGGGTTGCGTCAACCCCGCACATTCGCCGCGGACATAGTCGTAGGATATTGGGTTGTCGTAATTCTCCAAATCATTATCATGATGGCATTGTGTTGAACCTTCAATTGACGTCGTGGAGAATACTTACCAGCGCTATCTTATCTCTTGAAACGGTGTTTTTGTATGCTCGACAGCATCTCTTTGACGAGCAAACATGGGGTCAGCTCATCCCGACGCAGACATCTACCCCGAAGCAACCGGACCGGCAGCTAAAATCGTTGCGGCGCATCAGAAAGATGAGCCGATAACCCTGTATTCAGGCTGGTTCTGTCCGTTCGTGCAGAGAGCATGGATCACGCTCGAGGAGAAGAAAATCCCATATAAATATGTCGAGATTAATCCGTACAACAAGGAGCCAAGGTTTGGGGATTTCGATTCATTGGGGGTTGAATCTGACAGCTGACCCGAAAAGCTTCCTCAAGCTCAACCCGAGAGGTTTGGTTCCCACGTTGGGATGCCCCCAGGAAGACGGGACCACCAAGCCCTTGATTGAATCGAACATCATCTGCGAGTAGGCCAACGAGTTCGCTGTATCATTAGCGAGCCGTCCCAGCTAACGAGAGCAGGTACTTGGACGAGATGTATCCGGATCAGACCCCGTTATGGCCGAAGGACCCGTACACCAAAGCGAGGATGAAAGTCTGGGTCGACCATGTCACCAGCAGAATCCTCCCAGCTTACCATAGGTACGAGTCTGTCGTGACAACAGAGCGTGGCCACTTATCACCATCTACAGGTTCCTGCAACACACAGAAAAGAGCCCCTACTTCTTGGAGAAGGCACGCTCAGAGCTTCTCGGCGCCATCAAAACATGGATCTCCAACGCCGACCCAGAAGGCCCCTGGTTTCTGGGCAAGGAATTCAGCTTCGGCGATGTGGTCCTGGCACCCTGGGCAAAGAGAATGTGGGTATTCGACCATTTCAAAGGCGGACTGGGAATACCTGAGCCAGGTCAAGGCGGCGACGACGAGGAGCTGTGGGAGAGATGGCGAAAGTGGTCCGACGCAGTCGCGGCGAGGAAATCTGTGAATGATACGATGAGTGAGACGGAGCATTATCTCCCCATCTATCAAAGGTATGCAGAGGATCGAGCACAGAGTGAGATGGCAAAGGCGACGAGGGAGGGAAGAGGCGTGCCGTGAGCATGTCAGCGGTGTGTTGTCGCTACGCCGTGAACATGTAGCCTGGTTCTGGGGGGCCCGGGCTGAAGGCAAAGATCGTACCACTTCAAGGCGAAGAGAACTCGCTCGAGAGAGGCTCGAAGGGTGTGCTAAATCCAACTGTTGTATTCCCTAGATAGCATTCTCGCTTCGAGAGAAACTGAAATCGAAGCTAAAGAAGAGTGAAAGCTGCTCGGAGCTCACATGCCACTCACTTCGAGCGGTGCCGCCTTTGTAGTGACTCACCTACCTCTCGTCTTCGCACTCACCTTCACAGCCACCCTCCATCCTGATCCAACTCCAGCGCATGCAGCGCCAGTGAGGATCTAAAATTGGCTGGCGGGCCGACTGTTTCCTCTTTGAAGGCTTTTCGACGTTCAACTACATTGTCGTCCCCTTGTTCGGACAGAGCCTCCCTCCTGCCAATGGAATACAACCACCCCATTCCTGCCATCTCGGGCTGCCAGCATTCATCTTCCACCAGAATGCGACCTTCCTCGAACGACGATCCTGCCATTGTCCCCGTTGAGGTCCTCCCACCACGAAATACCCACTATTAACTTTGAGCTGCTACTGCACGCTAATTCGAAACGAAGCCGCCCGGGTATGTCGCAATGCGCGCCCCTCCGAGATTTCGGCACCCAAGACCAGGATTGAGATCTCATGCATTATCGTATTAGGGAAGGGACGAGGAATATACTACTAGAATGGTATGTGAAGAGAGTCCGGTACGCAATCGCTGTAGGTAAGTGATGCCTAGTGGTGCCTGGTAAACAGTAGCGTGCGAGCGATCAGTGGACTGTGCCGGGCGTGGATACAACCTAAAATAAGCGAGAAGCGTTGGTCAGTAATCGAAAGTTAAAAACTTTGTCGAGACGTGCTCGTCGACTTTGGTTGGCATGCTACACGATAGAGAAATGCTCATTGAGACGGTTGCAACGGCCTATGCAGTATCCTAAACCATTTAAACACGGAGCGAAGGCTCGAGGTCTGGAACCATGCTCCGCTTGGACAAGATGGTGCTGTGCGTATTGGCTGCATCGACTTTGAGCCTTACCAAGAACGCCCGGGGAGGAAAGTAATGCAGAAGGTTGATTGAGTGGGCGGCCCGGAAGATGGTGTTGTTATCTGCTGACGCCTTCTAGAGACCTCGTGTGACAGAAAAATGGTATGTTGATGAACCAGTCAATGCGTGTAAACCCGTCACCATGACTGCAGCACGAAGGGGAAAGTACCGACCTATGACAACGTCGGGGGGAACGGCAGTTGTATTATGACCCTTGTTCACGCACAGTCGAGAAACAAGAACCTTGTAGGAACGGGCGGTAAAGCTCCTCAGCCAGGCTGGTCAGGTGTCACAGGTGTCACGTCTCAGCCGCATGTCCAGTAACTGGTTATTGCATCAGGCTGAGATTTCTTCGATGAGCCTTACGCTGTTGCAATGTGCGGCTGAAATGCGGCGGTGGAAATCCGTTACCTTGCTTGTGATGATTCGGCCCTTTGCACACGCTACGGGCACAGTGATAGAACTTTTTACTTTTCCATACCGCGCGTGGGAGACGACAATATCTCGATGCAGTCCGGGGGAGCCAAGGCATGGGAGACACCTCGGACTTCCACTAATGCACCTGGGACTTCCACCAATGCAAGCTGGGAACTAGGCCGTCACATCCCCTGCTTGAGCCAGTGATCGGTGCAAGGGGCGCTGCACGTCTCCAAGAGGAATGCTGCCCATCAGGCGCTCAGCTCACTGATTCTCTGGCAACCCGATGCATCTCGTGTTCTAAACCTTTGCCCACTCCCATCATGACCCGTACACCGGTCTTCCTGATTCGATGAAGTTCTTACATGGACTGGCGTTTCGTATCGCCCTCTCCGATCAGTCACGGCATTGTTGATCAAAAGCCCTCAACACCTCAATGTGAGCGACTGCGTGAAGACAGGGCGATGCAAAACCCGCCAGCCTACTTTTGCCTTATTCACGCGCCTGATGCAGGGCTTGACAGGCTCAAGCTGCAGACTCATACGTTAAGGTCGTTCGGCCACGAGACACGTCGCATAGCTACAGTTCATAGGCCTCTGAGGGCCCGAAAGCATTGTGCAGCTTGTCGCTCGTCGAAGCGATATAAATGCTGGCAGAAGACCACTCCTCAGCCTGATTCTGATAAATCGACAATGTCTCCTCGGCCTCGCTCGAGTCCAAAGTGGTGGACTGAGGCTGAGATCGATGAGAAACATCTTCTTGACTCGAAGAGTTCATCACTTCAACCCAGACGCTTGCTCGCGGAATTATCAAAATTCTTGGATGCACTTCCACAGCTCTGTGATCGACGGAAAAAGCACAGCACACGGAGTCGACCCGGTCACGGAAAGAACGTGCCAATGGTATGGGATCTAATCCACACATTATAACACGGTCACTGTTGACCGAGACAGTCTCTTCTCGTGAGAGCCGACAATGGCTCCCAGTGGCAGTCAATTGGACTGGATAATCTGGGCTTCGATTCAATTGTCGGAGTCATACTTGTCTCGGAAGAGTTGGCGGAGTCGTTACTCAAAAAGGGTGACCTTTGGCGAAGGATCGGCCCTAAAATCGTCAAGGACAAGCTGGAGGTTAGCCATGTTTGCGAGAATGCGTTCAAGATTAGCTATCGTTGGGGAAATGAGACCAGCACACGAGATGCCAAGATCTATGTCTCTTCGAAATTGAAGGAGCAACCTCGTACGAATGGGAATGGTTCCTTGACGAAAGTACACCTGCTGCTGCCGAGAACATTCGCTACACCGCAGACAGAGTCAGCATCCACAGTCCAACCGAACTATCATCTACCACCACAAACTCGGGGTATGTCCTTCCCAATCCCCTATATACTGATTCGGGACAGACGCTGAGCAGTTCTCAAAGAGGACAACGGGCCAATGCATGGCTAACTGATCGCCAGAAGACAAAGACAGGGAACAGAAGAACATTTCGTTGGCCGACAAGGCGCACGCCGAGGCCATGAAAGCAAAACAGACCAAAAAGGAAAAAAAAATCGAAGAAGCGTTGAAGAAACCCGCTACTGCTACCGGCTGATACTACTTCATCTTACGTCTTTAAGCGGCTGGCGGCTTGTTTGTTGTGCTGGTCGGTTCCCAGATCACCGATTTTCTGATTTGAACTTTTAGTATCTGAATGGACAATTATGTAGCTTTGGCAGTTTGACAACAGCCAATCAATTGTTTGAATCCCCTGTGACACCTCCCACAAAGACTACTTGGACCGCAGCAAATGCGATTGTTGCCGCGAAGATTTCGTGTCGACGTCCTTGTGCCACAAAGCCCATGACGAGAGAGAAAAGCGAACTGAATCCAATTATCAGGAGTAGCCGGGAAAGCATGCTCTTCACGTAGTAAAGAACAAGGATCGAGGAGGACGGTATCATCGTAGAAAGAATGGTGCAGAGCACATTGCCAAGTGCAACCAGCTTCTTGTCATCGTAGGCGTAGTATGAGCCGAGGGAGTCATCATCAATTCTCTTTTGCCAACGATGGCCGAGGAGCCTATGGTACGTCGGGATAATATCATTCGCGACCCACGCGGCAAAACGGTCAGGTCTCTTGTTCAGCGCCATAAGATCGCCTGCGTGAGTATCGTCCCATGCTGTGGCCTCGACGCTCGCCGACAACTTCAAGAAATTGTTGCCGCATTTTTCGTTCTGGAGCCAACGACGCAAGAAGTCGATGTCGCAAGAATCAGGACTTCCTAATCTCATGACAGATGCTGTCCGTGATACAAATTCATCTGCTTTGTTAGCCGAGACTTCACCGCGATCAAGAACAATGACCCCGTACAGTATTTCCCCAACTTCTCTTCAGCCTCAAGTACCTTTTCTTTTCGTAAGCTCCTGCCACCAGCCTCGATCGTTTCGTTGGCCTTCTCCCAGGACTTGGCATGGGCTCTCAGATCCGGATGCTTGACTTCGAAATTCCCCAGTTCCTTGAGGTCGTCCTCCAGCTCTAAAAGTTCTGCTTGCATGCGAAGAATCACCTGTGCAGCTAGAGGCCCAAAGCGTCGCACGATAGCCAGATCAGGACACGTGCCGATCAGAGTCGAAAGCTCATCGTAGCCGACCATTGGAAAACTCCTCCAAGACAGAGAATAAGATGTTTGTTGATACACCGTCTACCGGCTTCGTAGAAGATATCACTCACCTTCTTTTGAACCTTATCGGAAGAGGCAGACATGAGGCTGAGTCGCTGGAAGAATCATGTGCGGATTCGAGAGCGGCCAGAAAGTGTGACAGGCATGCCTCTCTGCTTAGGTTGCTCTTGCCTGAACAGTGATGACCTGCGGCCTCATACTCTGATTCGCCGAACTGGGATTTTGTCGCTTGCTGTACAGCGCCCCCTCCCCACTAGCCGACGCCATAATGCTGCATGGTGAATATGGCGCAAGTTGGTGCGGACTCCTTGTGCGTGATCTTATGCCTCCTCGCCATGTGTGTGTGGAGCTCTATCCCAGCCAGAATTCGGCGATTTTGATCCAGTGCCACCATGAAATGACGAATTTCTGCCAGATCAGCCTGTTGACCAAGCCCAGCTGATCACAACTGTTGGCACCATGCAGCATTCTCCCGTTAATTCAACAATTGACACATTAACGGTTCCAAAGGAGGGTATCTGTTTTCCAACATGGGGATCCGAGTGCCAGAAACACCAGTGAGCTTCCGGCCTGAAGGCTTGCTGTCTTTCTGAGCAGCCAAGAAGCCCAGCTTTCCGCCGGATTTCGAGCAGACTGAGGGATGACTGCAGACTTTCCTCCGTACGTGGTAAGCACCGTATCGCCTTGCCAAATATCTGGCCGGTACCCACACCTTCCCCTCCCTCGCAAGCATCTGACGCCCGTCCGCCGTTACAAACACCTGGCCAATAACCACACCTCTCCTTGACAACTAAGCCTGGGACGCCCAGGGTGGTGACTGTGGGACCCGTTGAAAATCACCCCTAATAAGACTAATGGTCTAGTAGCCCGACAGATATTCGACTCCATTGGATTTGGCCTGCTGTGAGCCTCGCTTGTCTCTTGTCTACAGTCCTCACAGCCTCCCGGGCAGAGACGATTGGATTCGCGGCATCAAGTCCACTGTACCAACACCTCTTAGCGGCAGATTTTTCTCCAGCCCATCGACACCGCCACCCACTCAATCCGGAGACGGTTTGTGCCCATAGCTTTTGTTGCGAGCATGAAGTCTAATGCCAGCCGTGGCATTAAGTCTTTGTGTGTTGTTGCTGAGTTCACAAGATAAAGAGGCCGTACCGCCGCCGGCTTCTCTCCCGTGGCAGCTCCTTAAGTTAGTAGCCGGGTAATCTCATCAAGTGCGGCACGGACGCGCATATCGTCGGAGCAGTGTGTCGCCGGACAAGCCCTCTTTGTCCATCATTCGTTCGACTGCAGCCTGCGAGACGCAGCAACAATCTTCTCGACGACACGAGTCCTGCTCGTCGGCAGCCTGGCATTGTCGTCAATAGTCTCCACGACCACCGACGTCTCTTGCATCGACAGAGGTCCAGAGGCAGCACTTATCGAAAATCGAGGTGGGGCACTCGCTCATCCATTACGTCAAATGCCTTCGCAGCCTGGACATAAACGGCGTCTGGTTCTTCAGTGGATAGAGGATTTCCTCAGGTTGCCGGCCAATGTAAGTCAACTTCAACGATCGGTTTGAGATTTGCTCACCTTCCACCAGATACCCAAGCAGTCAGGTGGTAACGAGACGACGGCGAACAACTACTCGAGCCTCGCCAACCCACCTACGCAACGTTCTCCACGCATCTCGATTGCTCTTGACAGGAAGCTTTCCCAAACAGACCGTCCGTCTAGTGCTGCAGGCGAGGAACCCATTCAGCCTGACAGGCAGATCCCGCCAACGGTTCCCCAGCCCGTTGCGTGGTTGAAAAACCTGGACCTTGAGCAGCTGCGCAACGCTGTATGCGATTGTTACCTTCCCCGTGGGTGCAGAAAGAGCCTCGCAGAGATCACAATTTTCGGAGACGAGTTGCCCGACAGCATCAAGCCAGTCCGCGCCAGATACCCTTTGGCGAGAACGGGAATCTCACTCAACCCTGGACAGTCTGCAAGGGACGACAATAACCTCGTCGATGATTCGTCGAGCAGCGACAACGAGGTCCCTCGAAATAAGGGATTCACGACCCTGTTTGACACTGGCGCAGATGTCAGCATCATCACACTGAAGACATTAGCTAGATTGAAGAAAGGTTATACTAAACTTTCCAACCTACATCCGGACCAACAAAATCAGATGGGACTCAAAGACTTTTCGGGGCAAAGAGTCACCGCCGACGGCCTAGTCTCGCTCCTCTGGTATCTCGACAGTTTCCCTAGCGCCATCTTTAACACCACTTTCTTTGTAGTCGATGGCGAGGGCGCCAACGACCTGATAATTGGCAGAGACTTTTACAACGCTGTTGATGTCGCCGTCCTAGAGGAGCAAAAACATCGGAACATGGGACCGATGAAGAGATTTCTCAAAGACACTATGCGCCATGGGCACGTGGCCCTGCTGCGTCAGGTTTCGACACGAAATCTGCGTGGCAGACCGCATCTCGAGGAGGTTCAGAATCGGGCTGGGGGCCAGGGCGCAGCGGTACAACTCAACACAGGTCGCTGATTATGTTGGATACCGAAGTATGGCTCGGTAGGTTGCACAGCATCGGCGTGTTTGTTTTGTTTTATCAGATCATGACATGTTGTCCCAAAGATACCCCAGCACAGCACAGCAAGCGTCATGGATAGAAAAGTCAGATGGTGTAGACGTCGGAATTTAGTTGTCCCAAGGGAATTCTGCGAGGTTTCGGATCTTTTGTTTGCATGGTTCTTGTCCAGTTATTTGGACATGATTCGTTTGCTGGCGCAGGGGAGCCCAAGTCAAAACAGTCGACGCCTGAACAAATCAGGAGCCTCACTGCGTAGGACAATCCAGCTATCAGTAGCACCCTCAACACCCTTTAAGGATTCTTCGCACCCTCATCCTGATCGCGGGTATCAGTTTGACGCTGTGCTGACCAGACCCGAGAGGGACCTCGGCTATCAGATCAGCTCACTCTCCCTCCGGAAGAATGGGTCTATCAGCGAGCGAGCTTGCTGCCCTTCAGATCGAGTAAAGGCGCAACAAAGACCAGACCAGGGCAGGCCTGGCCAGGGTAGGAAGGAAGGCCGAAGCTGGGCGGGCTTGGCAGCTCAAGCAGAGTTGAAACTGACAAAGTGCCGCTTTTAAAACCAACTCACTCTCCTTTCGCCTCTTGCCTGTCTACTCACTGTCTACTCACCAGCCTCTTCACCACCGACCCCTGCCGTGGACCGACCTATCACATCCTGCAGTCCTACCCTGTTTTAGCCGCATCTCCCAGAGCAAAGGGACGAACGGCGCCCGGTAAATGAAGAGCCCAAATGAGGCTAAGGACTCCACCCTCATCGTGCCGTCCTTGATAGGGAAGTTAAGTATCCGTCCGATCTCCAGTTGGCATCATCACTCCCTTTCTTGCTTTATTGCCCAGTTTACCCCGAGAGTGTCTCGATCTCCAGACAGCTGCAACCACAGGATCTCGCTATGAATCCTTGATTTTTCCTCTACAGTTATGCTGCTACGTGGACCCTTTCTCGTCGTGCTTGCATGTTTTGGAGACCGAGGCACCGCAAAACTCGCGCCTCAGCAACACGCCTGCAACTTGGACTATACCAAAATTCCATACGTGACGCTGCCTGGGCCTTTATCAACAACGTACTCTGAGGTTCTCGGTCCTATTGGTTCAGGAGCATCCAGCTCAGTACATCTCATTCGACGATTCAGAGACAACGCAACCCTGGCAATCAAACAATTTGCTCCCATCCCTCTGGATGCCAGCAAAGAGACACAGACAGCTCTATGGCAATACATTGCACTCGAGTACCATATCGGAACGCTCCTGAACGAAGTCAAAGGATTCGCACGGACCGAAGAGCTTCTGTACAGTGAACACGACTCGACCTGGTCCATTGTCCAGAGCTATTGTCCACGCAGCCTCTCCAAGGAGATGGAAATCAATGTCCTGACCGAAACAGATATGGTAGACATTGGCAGGCAGATCGCCATCGCCCTACAAGAGATGCACGCTATTGGCCTTGCGTACGGCGACCTGAAGCTGGAAAACACCCTGCTCGACGCAACTGGTACCGCTGTCCAACTCGTCGATTTTGGTAGCAGCACCTTTGCCAATTGCAAGACCCAGACACCCGGGTGGGAGAAGGATTCCAATGTCCGGCCTCGTCACTTCGGCACTCCGCCTTACCTGCCGCCCGAGATGTTCAGCGTGCTCGAATATGACCGACAAAAGGCAGATGTGTGGTCGCTGGGAATCCTGTTCCATCTCATGTTCGTCGGTACCCTACCCTGGCGTGCAGCGTCGTTGAACGACGACTCGCGGTTTCGAAGTTTCGCTGCGGTTGTGGTGCCCGAATATGACCATGACGCTGTTGCAAAGAAGTGCCAACTGAGATCCCGAGGAGGAGTGGGCGGTATTGGCGATTTGACCACGTTCGGACAATGCTCATCAGGCCGCTTCAGACTTCTGCAGAAGCTCCCTCGAGCCGTCAGACCGTTCGTGTCGGATCTGCTTGAGACTGAGCCGGAAGAACGTCGAGATTTACGCTCGATCCTCGACGATTGGGACGTCAGCGGCATAACTGCTTGAATGGTGAAGATTCAGATGTTGCCGCTTGGGTGTTAACGTGCCGAACGTGCCCTCAAAGCAGACTTTTCTCCTGCACTGCACAATTTATTCACTCCACCCGAAGGAAGCCAGAGCAAAAGTTTTGACATCTTCAGTATTCTCGTACACGTGCTTGTGGAGAGCAAAGCAACCGCGAATGCCCAAGATTTGTCTCCCTGGATGCATTTTCACGGCAATCCCATAAACAGATCCAGCATCAGCCCGTAATTCGGTGTTCCCATGCCTGTGACAGGATCCCATCCCTCGCTTGCCACGAATCCAGCTGTGTTACAGCCTGGATTGTTGCCGACGGTGATATCTTTAAAGACCTCGGGGTGTTGGTACTGTTCACGCAACATGATTTCTCAGCCATGAAAATTATGACTTTGTGCGCCCACGAATACGAAGTACTTTGATCCTTACGGGAAGATAAGGGGGAAATGAGACAGGCGAGACAATACGGGGGAAAGAGCTGAGCGGACAAAGGGGGGAAAGAGACAGGACACAAGGGAAACGGTGGAGCGATGCCAGAGGAGGGGGGGTAAGAGGTTTGTGACTTAGTTCAGCATGCTTCGAGGGGCTGATTTCAAAGAGACTTTGGTGTATGACTTACCAGAACGGGATTTACAAACCCTACGGTCGATTTGCCGACGGCCAATCTCTCCTCGTTGATGCGGTTGAGCATCGCGGCAAAGACGGGTGTTGACGTCGAGGTGCCGCCTCCCCTGCTCACGGAACCCCTTACAAATACAGGATCTAATTATCAGAGCATAGTGATTAGCCCCGTGACCGACTGTTCTGTTCTGTTCTCTTTACCATTTCCGGGGCCAGCGAAAAAAAAAAGGAATACCAGCCGGAGGGGAAGGAACACTTACAGTTATCGCCAATCGCAGATACGTCGGGATATGCTCTTCCTGCGCGATTGTACTTGCCTCTCTTGTCGCCGTCGCCACCGATGTTCTGGTTATCGACGGTTTCGTAGTACGAATAATTCACCGGTGTGTGGGCAAAGTAATCGGTGACGGCAGACTTCTGATACTCGGGCCTGATGTAGATGTTGCTGAATCCACCACCGGTCGCATAGCCCGTCACTGCCGTCTCTTCCCCTTCCTCGGCGTTGGAATAAGGAGCCAATTCAGTCGCGCCGACGACGGTCACATAAGGACAGTTCGCGGGAAATCGTGGAGCAAAGATGTCTTCGTGCTTCCCTAGGCAGCTGCTCGGCGTAGGATCTGTCGACGACACGGAACCGAAGAGCTTTGTCAGCTACTCGCCGCAGGAACTTCCTCAGGAGGGGGGGGAATGACAGAGAGAACATGAATATTAGGGTCAGGGTGATGGCGTACTTCCAGGGCGGCCTTGCACGCCGGTGTCACCACTCGACACCACGACCGTGATGCCTTGCAGGCCCAGCTTCATGATCTCGAGACATTGACGCCGCTGATAAGCAACCGGCAGGTCCGCCTCGGGCTCGCTGTAGGATATAGAAATGACGTTTGTGGGCCGCTGTGTCCCACACTGCCGTTGGCCTTGGTAGCCACCTGGCACATCGTGGGGGTAGACGGGGTCTAGACTGCTCGGGTCCGTCTCGTTGAAGGGGTTGAAAGAGCAATAAGCGTCGTCGATGGCATTGAAGAAATCATTCAAGAAGCCTCGGAACTGGTAGTTCTCCCCGTACACAGGGTCATCCGTCTGGAAGAGGACGGTCTGCTGAGGCCACACGATGGGATAGGACACCTGAAGATCCAAAGCCGATTCTCTCCCTGCGTGGTCGACGTTGGCGGGCGCGACGGCGCCGTTGATCGAAGCGAGTCTTGGATGCGTCCCCGCGGGAATGTGTCTAAAAGCACGGCCCCCTGAGTCAGTATTATGTTGATCCAATTCAGGGCGCGGTGAGAGGTGGCTGCAATGCTTTACGTACGGAGAAAGATGCTCGAAGAATAGGTCAAGGTCCTCCTGGCTGTACACGTCGCCGAGACCCTCAAAGACGCCAAACTCGTTGCCCGCAGTTGCTTTCGTCCCTTCCGTTAGATTGTGGATAGCTGTAAAGGAGTGAGTCACACAAAGAGCACGTCGAATTCGAATCCCGTGGCAAGATTACCTCTGAGACATGCCGGAGAGATGAGGATGTTGCAGCTCTCCAAATGACTGTGGCCTTTAGTCCATAGGATCTGAGGTGTATGAGACGACGGTGTCTGATCCGACAGCTCTTTTGCAAGGGGAGGTTGATGCGTGTCGGTTTCTCGTTTCGCAGATGCGGACGGTTTGTCCGCAAGTCCCGCTTCGAGAGCCAGCGCGATGCCCGGGGTGATATAGTCCACATGCTGTCTGAGTGCTCGGGGAATGTAATATCTGGTGAAAAATAGAGTCTCAGCATAAGGGCTTGGATACAATGGGTGGGCCGGGGTAATCACTAACTCGTCGCATGCAATCCGTCTTCTTCCAGTCTTTTTGTGTCTGTACAGATGATACTTGGTGGAAAACAGTATCTCAAGTTCCTCTACCTGTGCCTGGAATTGGATGCGGCTACCATCTCCCGACGGTTTGGCTCTCGTTGAGTCGATACCACCCGTCTCCAGCCACCCTAAGACTACTGAAACAGAATGCGCCGGAGGACCAAGCATGACAGCTACTTCAGCCGCCGTTAAGTATTGGCCATATCTGGGAGAAGTCGGGGAAGATCTGGGCCGCCGGAAAGGGGTCAGTAAATGCCATTCGAACGCAAGGGATCGTAGACACGGATAAGATATGTACATTTCCGTAAGTGTATCATGGATCCTTTGAACATTGCCATGTGCCAGCTCAATTCTCACAGGCAACCATGTTGACGGGTCAAGTGGTCCCAGGCGCTCCCACACGAGGGGAGTTGATGCCGTTCTTCTTTCGTGAACTTCAAGCGGGCCCGTCGCCGGGAGGGCGGTGACGACATTCAAGATGGTGAGTCTCAGAAACAGCAATATTGCTACCCTCAGCGTGTTACACTGGAGGCAATAATACCTCATGGTGCAGCAGCAGGAACAAGGGAAGCAAAACCACACATGGAGAAGGTTCAAGGCTGCGGTCGCGAAGGGAGAAAACCAGATATGGGCACAAAGAGGAAGGGCTAGATCGTCCAATCTCTGTTGGATCTCCTGTCACGCAAATGACCGGAACACCGTCGACGGACGGAAGGCGAACATGAGCCAGACTTTCTGGGGAGGAACAGACTACTGAACGTTGGTCTTCTAGTGCTTACGCTTCCTGAGTCCTCGCGCCAACAGTGGTTTCAAAGTTCCAAGTACTCCAAGGTGAGGAATCGCGTGACAGGAAGGAATAGGCTGTCTGAAAGCAGAATGTTTGGACGACATTTGATGAAATTGAGGCTGAAGACGCGAGGCGGTTTAGCACGGGCCTAGCGGATTCTAAAATTACCGATTCGAGTAGTAAGTGATCGAGGATCCCCCCCTAGGCTTACCGGTACCCCAGCATTTTACTAGCGTCCAACTTCCGACGAGGCTGAGGATCAGCATCCGCGGCATACTCTATCAGAAAGGAGGAAACCACTGCCTAATTCATACATCTCGGCACGCCACGCCACCGCGCTGAATTCTGATGCGATTCTGACTCGTCCAACGCCTCTCCTTAACTCCCTGAGGTTCCAGTACTATGTCTCGTTTAGAACGAAATTACCAAGTGTGGCCCTTGGGATTCCGACACTTGGAAACCCACAGTGAAAGAAAAACAGCAACAGATTGCCACGCAAACGGTCAGAGCCTCGACATTACTCTGTGTTTTTTGATACCGACTCTCACAATTATGGAGACCAGCCGTGTTGACAAGGAAGAAGCGAAATTATCCATGATCTCACAAATCAGGGAGTTTCCGCCATCTCGCCAGCGCTTTCTACAGACTGCCGATGTCTCTTCCACGCCCACTCTCTGATTTGGTTGAAGTTCCTGCACACATGGACTTGGTTCGAGTCAATATAAGGCAACGGCGTTCCAGAAGCGCCCGGAAAGGATCGCACAGGAATGGGGGTCAGATCTGCGTGACACATGATTCCTTGACGGATGATTTCGAGACAATGATCTGCGGTCAAAGTGTCAGAGTTGTGGTGGTGGTGGCGTCGTTCAGGAGAGACGGGTTGTCACCTTTATGAACGTTGAAGTTTGATGATTGGATCTTTGGATAGTAGTCAGGATAGAAAGCTTTTCGAATGTGATTCTGAAGAAGATTCAGTGCTATTAGTGGCGTTATCTCTAACATGGTTCACAGCGCAATCTATTACCAAACAATGGAGTGTGTGAAGCACATCGAGTCTGTTGAGCGGCAAACCAACGCGTCAGTAAATGCAATCCACGTCATGAGCTGCGGTGCAGACATCAGTCAGATTGACATACCCTGCGATGTAGCCATTGCGTTCGTCCGACCAGTATTCTTGGTACACATCACCAAAGGCATTTCTGGCTTCAAATTCGGACAGAAGAAAATACCGGCCTGGTTGAGGGGAACGATAACACCGTCAGTTGATTAGTGAGCATCGTTGAGCGCGCGAGCGAGATCACGTACCCCCGACTAGTTCATTCCATGATGTGTCGATATCCGCGTTTGGAGGACCGAAATATTTCGATGCTCCCTGGATCGCTTCTTCTGGTCGCAGAGACGCGGTGCCATTTGGATCGAGCTGCGGCGTTCCCAGAAATCGAATCATCTGAAGCTGGATAGCTGACCGTGCAGCTTCTGACACTCGGGTTTTAGCATGTAGTAAGTCTATCGTGCTTTGCACGCCAGGACTTCTCACCCAAGTCAGACGTGAACCCGCCTTCGTAACTTCCAAGCTGGCCCGTCGTTTCTGTCCTTTGGGAATCGCCATGATACAAGGATGTCTCGAACTTCCATTCGTAGAGACCGACAACGAGAATTCCCGCGGTGACGGCTGAGATGATCCAGAGGATGAAGCGACCGCAAGTTTTCCCATACAAGACGAATACTGTCGATGCTTCATTGACAGGTCTTGCATGGTTGGTGACCGATTCGTCGTCGACTTTGTGGTAGTGGTAGGTCGTCGACATGACGGTCCTCAAGTTCAGAGCCTCGTACAAAGCCCTGATATCTGGAAGCTGAAAACACGACGTTGTCAATGGCAGATTGGGTTCGATATTTTGAAACAATGTCTGTGTCCGAAGCTGCTAAAGCAGCAAGAGGATGAGCAGTCTTGTGGCCTCATATGCTCGCCATTCAGGGGCTTAGCTGTATTGTCGGTAATTCGCCATCAGCCATCTTTCCTGGAGTAGCAATCTGATTAATAGGATCAGAAACAGGGGTGTCGACCTTTGTGTGATCGCTGCGGATGCCCGCCGGATGTGCCGTTTCCGCTCGCTCGTTAGATTCAGAGCCATCCATCCAAGAGTAGTAGTGGGGGCAGGAAAAGCCTGTCCCAGGGGGGGTCTCCTTGTCATTTCTCTCTGAATAGCCTCACCCTAATCGTGTCTCCACCTCATCAAGATCGGAATGCAAACTAGTTCTACCCTTTCCCTAGATGCCTGGCCACTGTTGATTCTATACCCGACTGTTAAGGGGGCAATTTCCCTTCAGGGTTCAGATACGGACCCAAGTAGATGTGATCGTCCGCCCAGTCCATAAGCTTATCCCAATCTCCACAGACATGAGTGTTGTTCGCAGAGAACGGACCGAGAATACCTTGAAACCTCCTCTCGAGCGTTGGATCCGCATAACACATGACTGACTGGCGGAGGTATTCCACACAGTGGAACATGTGGTCCGCTATAACATCCTGGGGCTTGATACCATTGACGGCATCGTAGACCGCTTGTTGAGCTAGCCACTGCGTAAGGGTCAGTGGGCATCGAACATTTGTTTTGAGTAACTGTCGGGATCTTTACCACGCAGTGAAGTTGATGATACCCGGCAACACCAAAGAACTCCCCTGGTCGGCTATCGAATGCTACCCTCCCATGTCTAGCACGGTGGAGGATATCGTGCCAAGCAGGGTAAGCCTTGTTGATGTCGCCCATGAAACTCTCATTCCGCTGGAAAAGAACCGTCTTTTTGGTGACTAAAGGGGCGAACGAAAAGTACCATCAGCAGGCGTGGTCGAACTGGAAGGCCAAGACAGACTCACACTCGGGTCCCAGTATGGGTGGCATGACTCCAGAGGTGTGCACGACCTCAAGCCTAGGAGACGCCGGTACGTGTCGGAAGACATCATTCGGGGTCCGCAATAAGTGAACAACTGTTCCGCCAAGGGCAGCACATATCACGCTGAGGACACCAATGACGCCCACGAGTACCAGGTCTCTCTTGCTTAGGATGCTGTTGTAGAGTGCACTGGTCGTGGGTCTTTCTTCGCGTTTGTGGTCGGAAGAGTAGCGGTGTGTTTGTGGAAGAAACGATTCTTGCTCCTCGCACGAGTTTGTCGACATATCTGGGAACATCTCTTCAGTCGCGGTCACCTTCACGGTTGGTGTGTGAAAAACATGATGAGGCAAATCTTAATGTAAAAGAAGTTGCCCTGGGCGGTTCGAGAGATTAGGTCTGGGAATGAGACCAATTTTGCCCTGATACAGGGAACAAAGCCAAACCTAGTAGTCGACTGAGCGTAAGCAGCAGCACATCAGGGGCAAATGACTGCCATCGTAGTCAACATGGATTTCCAGATCGGTCAGCCCCAAGAAAATATAACCAAGCCAAGATAAAATCGGACGACACAGCAAGCTACCGACGGCGGGTCCAAGGATCAAGAGGTTGGGGTGGCGCCGCCAAGTGTTTCCCTTGGAGTTCGGAATCTGTTCTCTGCCAGAGTTTCAAACCTTTCCGTGCAAAATAGGCCTGTTCCATTATCGCAGGTTCGCCCTCCGAGCAATCCTCTTAATCCACTAGCAGCGCTTACAATGTGGAGGTGTACACGCGTCGATCGCATGCGAATGATATTTCTCCTCCCCAAATCGCTGAGCGAAGCCCCAGGTACCCTGTTTGAGAGAGCTTCAAGCGGCGGTGCTTGTGCGTCAGCGGTATTTGCCCCGGAGATTAAGACTGTTCCACGGTGATCCTTCCCTCCTGATCTCTGCGATGCGATGCTAACAGGGAGGTCAAGTGATGTTGCCATTTGCACTGCGTGAGAGCATTTCCAAAAATCAATAAATTGAACAGTGCTCCCCATAGAACTTGTCTCTTTTCCATCATTCGAAAGCCTTCCTGTCTCCGCTGATTCCGCACAATTTTCGCTCCAAGATATCTGTCATTTCGATTCTACGCTAGAAACAATGCGTTTCTTCGTGTTTGCCGCTTGCATCGGAATCCTGGCCCCGCGAGGTTTAGCCCTGCCAGGCGCATCCCCAATTGAAGCTCGAGCACTCGGTGAGCTATTTCTGCCCATTTTTTGATCTCTCGTCAGAGCATGATTTGCGGGAATGTCGAGAACTGACGACTGGCTCGTAGAAGCTCGAAATGCTGCACTGAAGCGAGCACTGGCTCCCGAAAAAGACATCTACCACCAGACTTGGGGCTACGACGCCCACAGCATCGACGAGCCAACAACGGATTCCAAGAGGAGCTTGACGCCGGAGAAGGACATCTACCACCAGACTTGGGGATACGACGCCCATAGCATCGACGAGCCAACAACGGATTCCAAGAGGAGCTTGACGCCGGAGAAGGACATCTACCATCAAACTTGGGGATATGATGCTCACAGCATTGACGTCCCTCCAGAGTCCAGCGAGTGAGGAGACACCCATGGAACGACCATTCTGAGCTGAAGCCTAGGATCTCAAAGTTAAGACGGCCAGGACATAGGGAAAGGCACCGGAGCGATGGATCGGAGAGGTTTCAATGGAGAAAATGGTGACATCGTCAAGAGGGTCTGTGTACGGCTGAGTCGAAGTCGGTTGAGCTGCGTTTGTAATTCTACGAGTCATTCGACATTGTTGCTCGCTATGGAGTTTGTTAAATCTGGATTTTTAATTTGTGGCTGCAGTATTGAACGAGGTCAGCCTTCATTCACTGTCCACAATGAACATCTGTTTGTGAGTCGTCGTTTGAATGCGGAGGATGCCAAGAGCTTTTCCGCTAGTCTCGAACCTGACCGCGTGAGCACGTGTTATCGTGTGCATGCGACGCCATAGCCAGCAAGACTTACCAGTCCTCCCGGGGTTGATCACCAAAATCAGGGTCGCAGCCTGAGATGTTAGCTTTGTAGAGGCGTGTTATATTAGCCAGCGTCATCGGACGATATTTTCCACGGCTTGTTGGTGCCATAGCTGCAATAGAGGAAGTTCTGGTATTCAGCACGCGTCGGTAAACAAAGACGGCTAAAGTTCGGGTCACTGGGGAATTCTGACGACTAATAGGTGCCTCCCACTCACCAGGACTTGAGGCATCTCCACCACCCAGAAGTTTCGCAACTCGTTTGCCCAGTGAATTCACTTTCAAGGCTTGTCAGAGCATGGCGGGAATACCCGTGATTTTTGATAGCGGCTGGTGAACTGGCGTCCTGAGTTCGAGCTGAAGCAAACATGCCACGAGCGCCTCGTCGAGCAGCGCATCAAGCCCGCCAGAATGAGGCCACAGCAACGCCCACTCGCAATGCACTCACAGCAGAGATTCCTCCTTTCATGCTCGAAACTCCTCCTCATGCGCCGTTTCTCACTACGCCACTGCCTCCTTCAAACAATCCAGCTGCTACGACCGCTCCTGAAGCTAGCGCACCTCATCGCCAACAGGTTCGAAATCAGCAGACACCTGGCAATGGCAATACACAGAATGACGCTCCGGAACAGACCCAGCCTTCGCAACCTCTAGTCCCAACCTCTGAGAATGGAAATGAGGATGAGCAGTCATTCCTTGAGTCGGTTCACCACGATATTGAAGATGCTAGGCTGTTACGAGGGCTCCGAGATATTTCGTCTTTAGCGACATGGACCCTATCCTCTGCGAAGCCCGGCTGCGCCCTTCCCCAGCTACGGAACCCCAGCCCGAATTTCTTTTGGCAGAGCGACGGACCACAGCCGCACACCCTAACTTTGCATTTCTTCAAACTGGTTGCCATAGTCAAGATGAGGATCTACCTGGACTTTGAGCTGGATGAGTCTTACACACCCACCAAGATGAAATTCTACGCGGGTATGTCTGAAGGTGGCTTGGTGGAGTTTGGCACATGGGAGGTCACGGAGACGGCAGACCCAGAATCAGGAGAGATGCACAGCAGCATCGAAGGGGTCAGAGGATGGATTGATGTTCCGTTGAAGGGCGTGGGTGGAAGGGAGACTCGCTACCTGGGGGACCCGGACTTGCTGGACGATCAGGCAGAGCCGACGCTGTATCCGCTTCGATCCAACCTGGATGACAGTGTGGGAGGCGATGTACTGAAGGCGATGGTGGTCCAGGTTCAAATTTGTGAGAATCACCAAAACGGGAAGGACACCCACGTAAGAGGATTCCAGGTGTTCGCGCGCGACTACACGAATCATGGCGAAGTGAGGATGACCAAGAAGACAAGGCAGGGTAAGATACAGGCGCCCTCGGAAGCTGACGACGAAGTTGAGAATAGAGTGGATGGGCTTCAACCTGCCGACTGGATGGGAGATCCGGAAATCCGGTAGACGATGTATGAAATTGATGGATTGATGAGACTACGACAGTAGCGATGAAAAAGCACTAGCATTTGGCATCTTTACAGGAACCTGTCCTGGCTTAATACAACTCCGAAAGTCAATACCGAGTACACTGAGACAATTGTGCGATAACAGCAACAGTTGTGGATGAAGGCGCAATAGCCTGTAAGTCACCGCTCTTGCCTATCTCATACTTACCTCAACTGCGATTCACTCTCCTCTCCCGCTTCCAGTCAATTCACCATTCTCGTCATCGGCATCACAGATCGAAACTCGACATGATCACAATACGTACGCCTCTCCTACTGCTGCTATGTCTCTGTGTCTGCATACCAGTCTCGCTGGTCCTGGAGCGAATACCACAAGGTCAGAACTGAGCCAACTCGAGAGTTGAGGGAATCACTAACACCTTGTTTAGACGAACGGCTAAACCATCGATGTATGGCTCTGAGTAGCGGCTTTTCTCCTACTTCTACTGAAGCCCGCAATCCTCCTGGCTGCATGCTGCGTTCATACCATGCCAGCGACATCCGGTCCTGCCTCACCTATCAACGCATGTCGATCTATGGCGATGCCGAAGCTCAGCAGGTGTTCTTGACAATAGCCGCAAGTCTGAACCAGAGTCGTCTTACCAACACCAGTCTGCAATTCCTGGAAGGCTATGAAAATGCAACAACACTCCAATCCGAGATGGCTCAAATTGTTTACCAGCCAGACCCTGCCTGGAACTCAACAAACTACGTGGGCAATTCGGGACTATACGCTCCCCTTTACATCAGATCTTCCAAACGGGAACATCCCCTTTGTGACGAGCCAGCGATGCTCGTGGATAGTTCATTTGCCTTCAACAAGGAGGACCCGTCGTCTCCGGATGCCCGGGCCCAGATTGTGCTGAACTATTTCTGCAATGGACTTCTCGAAACTGCTCAGAGACAGACGCAGGCTTACTGTTGCGCTGGTTACGTCCCTCCAAACGTCCTGCAAAAGCTTCTTCTTCTGGCGGGCTCATGCGCAATCCTTCTCCACTTGTGTTTGTCCCTACTTCGCAGAAAGCTCTTCGGCCTACCCGACAACAACCTACAACCAGCCTCGGAAACGTGTCGCGTAGTGGCCGCGGTTGCGACAACATCAGCAGCCGTGATCCTCTGTTTTGTGGCCGATCGTACTGCACTCCTTCAGAAGGCTTCGAAGGTGGTGGACTTGACCGCGTTTATTATCCTAACGTCGGTCGCGTTCCTCGCGGGACTTGTCACTTGCTGCCGCTGCCACAGTCAAACTTCATCAGGCGTTTTAAATCAGCGCAGGGATTTAGGGACAGGGGACTATTTCTTCTTATCGAGGCAGCAGACAGAAGAATGGAAAGGCTGGATGCAAATTGTGATTCTCTTATATCACTACTTCGGCCTGTCGAAAATCCTCTGGGTCTACCAGTTCGTGCGTCTGCTGGTCTCGTCTTACCTCTTCATGACCGGATTTGGACACACTACATACTTCGTCACCACCAACGACTTCTCTTATCTACGAACCGCAAGTGTTTTGTTGCGCACCAATCTACTCAACGGCATTCTTGCTTTTGTCCTAGGGACACGGTACGACCTGTACTACTTTCCGATGCTGACAAGCATATGGTTCCTTATCATCTGGATCACGATTCCTCGAACACCAGAGTCTGGGATAGATATGTATCATTGCGCTCGCAGAATTGTCCTGTCTGCGATATTCGTCAGACTGACCCTTGAAGCCGGTGCCTTGGTCGAGTTATTTCTGAACAGTCTCGATGTCGTCGGTATCGGCCTCCCGAAAATCGATGGACGCGAGTTTCTCTTCAGATTTGGTTTGGATGTGTACATCGTACATGTTGGTATGGCCACAGCAATCCTCTTTGCGTGGCTCAGAGCAAGGAAAGACCTCCCTCACCACAGCCAATCGTGGGCAACGCTCCCTTGGTCTCGGCTAAGTTCGAGTGTAGCTTTGTCGGCTGCTGGGCTTGTTATTCCAGCATACGCATATTTTTGCCACGCCTTCCCAAACAAGTTTCAGTACAACAAGTGGCATCCTTTCGTCTCACCGCTGCCTGTCATGTCTTTCATCATTCTGCGGAACTCGACACGCCGAGTCTCTCGCCATTACAGCCGATTGTTCGCCTGGTTCGGCCGCTGCTCCCTCGAGACCTTTGTATTGCAGTATCACCTGTGGCTCGCCGCCGATTCTCGTGGCGTGCTTCGTACGGGACTGTTCAAAGGCTTTTACAGGTCCGTACAGAGCAGACACGTGCTGGAACTCTTGGATACTGCTCTCATCTTCACAGCATTTGTCTCGATCAGTTCCGGTACCTCGAAGGCCTTGTCGGTTCTGACGAGAAGTCTCGCCAATCTGCAAGCGGAGATAGTGCTTGTAATCATTGGACTGTGGATCATCAACTTGGCTTGGTCGCTTACGAGGCTGGGACGGCATGACCACTACGATTGAGGCGAGGCGAGGTGAGATTATTGACGCTTCGTACATCCAACTCCGCAATTGTCCATGCCGTACATCAGAAATATCTACCGGTGAAGACGATAGTTACCGCATTTGCACAATCCAAAGCACTCTCGACGCTTGTTAGCACTGTGTTTCTCGGCTTGGCTTGGATACAGTCGAGCGGCACGCACCACGGATGAAGACGGGGATAGCCGCAAGATGAACCCTTGTACGAGTACTCCGCGCGTGAAGTACGGAGTACGAGTGCGTCTGCCGCACACGCCGCATTTTACGTACCCGAAATCAACCATGCCACAATCAGAATCGTTCTCCAATTTTCGCTACATCTACTTCCTCCACATTTCGGTTGTCGTTTCTCGATGTGATCTCACTGCGGAGAAGAACGCTCCATGTTTCCAGGTTGATGACACCTTCAAGATCTTACAAAGCAAGTACTCTAGGAGGGCCAGGAATGTTGTATATGGACAATGCCTAAGCTCAATCGTCACCATCGGTCACGAGGCGTGTTGGACATCGAGTACCTTACGGGAACGCGCTGACGTCCTCCGCCATCGTGACAAAGGGCGGAGCCTGATTCCAAACGGCATTCTTGACCGGCAAATCTATGCCGTGCGGTCCTCGGAGGTGTGGATATTGACCTCCACTCCACATCTGACTCGCCATAAAGCTGTGCTGTCCGTTCGACACACTTTAAATATCTGATTCTTGTGCATCTGTTTTGTTGCTGGCATGCTGTTGCTGTGTATCTTTGCTGACACGACTTGGAACATCGAGCCAGCAGAATTGGGGTCCGTCTACTACAATGGCTGAGAACGAGCTAGAAAAGGACAGCGAGGATGGCGAGGTCGCTGTCCCTCTTACACCGGGTTTGCCTGCCGCGGCCTTTGACCCATTGGAAGAACCAAGATATGGCTGGGTTGTATGCGTCGCTATGCACTTGATCAATGGTTTCACTTGGGGCATCATCGCGGTATGTAATCAGATCAAGCGCGATCCGCGACGGGAACTAACAGTTTCTGTAGTCCTACGGTGTATACCTGTCGTATTACATTGACCACGATATCTTCTCCGGAGCGTCAGACTTGGATTATACATTCATCGGCGGCGTGAACTTTGCTTGCGCTATGCTCAGTGGGCCGATTGTCAATGTCTGCATCCAGAAGACGGGAATCCACTTTCCCATGTACTGTGGATGCGTCATGTTTGCAGGTGGTTTTGTCGCTGCGTCTTTCGCGACCGAGTTCTGGCATCTCATCTTGACACAAGGTATTCTTGTCGGGTATGCATGAAACCGTATGTCTGCGCCATGAGAAGCTAATGGCGCATAGGCTAGGCACAGGGTTCACCTGGCTCCCTGCAACCCCGATCCTACCTCAATGGTTCAACAAAAACAGGAGTCTGGCTCAAGGCTTTGCAGCAGCCGGGAGCGGCACGGGAGGCATCATATTCTCTGCCGCAACAACCCCCATGATCCAGAACATATCGCTGGCATGGTCGCTTCGCATCACCGGCATCCTTGCGTTTGTGGTGCTGGCTACAGCGACGACGTTGATCCGGAGTCGAAACGACATGATCCGTCCGCGCTTCAAGGCCCTCGAGACAGGTCTGCTAAAGCGATATCGCGTCTGGTTGCTGGTCGCCTATAGCTTTTTCTCCATTTTGGGCTATATTGTGACAATATACTCTTTAGGTAATGACTCATTCCGACTGACGGGAGCGAGATTGTCTCGCGTATGTAACATGTCGCTGACCTTTCGCTCAGGTGCTTTTGCGACTTCTCTTGGCCTTACCCAGGACCAGGGTGGGATTGTGATTACCGTCCTGCAGGTCGGAACTGCTATTGGGAGGCCGTTCGTTGGCGTCTTGAGTGATCATCTCGGCAGGATGACCGTGGCCAGCCTGCTCACAGCGTCGAACGTCCTATTCACGTACGCCATATGGATACCTACGCAGTCATACGGCGTGCTCATCTTCTTTGCCCTCGTCGTTGGAGCTACGAGCGGCGTGTACTGGGGTGTACGTGTCATTGGCGAAAGCGCTCTAGGATCGTACTAAACTGTCTACAGACAATTGCCCCCCTCTCCGCTGAAGTGGTCGAGCTGAAAGAGCTTCCGGCGGCACTCAACCTCATGTGGCTAACGGTCTCATTGCCCGCTCTATGTAAGACTTGCGTGAGCTTGCTGAACTATGGCCCTAAGATGGCTAACAACGACATTAGTTTCGGAGGCAATTGCACTTGAAATCCGGCGACCCCACTCATCCCGACCCTATTTGTGGCCCCAGATCTATACTGGGCTGGTCTTCTTGATCGCCAGTCTTTTCATGCTGGAACTCCGAAGACAGAAATGGGGCTTTAGGAGAGAGCGGCATAGGTGAAGTGATGGCCATGCAGTGGCAGCTGACAGAGAGAGCAATGTCAACAACTCGGCCCGCCCACTCTGATCACACAGCACTTCTATTTACATTGGGTACGACGGAATAGAGCACTTCACCACTTTCAATGGAGGGAAGACTCCAGAGCACGGCAAATAGGCACTTTCGAAGCTCGCCAGAAGCGTATGGAAACCAAACGCTAATAACCAAACAGGTGCGAGCGAGCACTGCAAAGTCTACGTTCGCTCTGCGCCTAGCCGACGGCCTGGCGGTCGCAGATACGAAGCTACCGGCCAGACTCAGACTTGCTCAAACGAACGCAATGCCAGCAGATAGGGGTATTCTCTACACAGACCAGGGCGTTTGTTCATCCCATGAAGGGAAACTGGACGCACATTGACGGAGCTCAAGGACTGTGGTGATCATGTCCAGGGAGTTGGCCTGCCATTGGTCCCAATGTCGTTCGAATGTGCCTAACACCATACGCTCCGATCTAGCCTGCGCGAAAGCGAAACATGAGGCGCGGTCACAGAACTTCAGCAGCCAAAGAGACTTCATCAACCAAAACAAGCAATCAAGCTCAGTAATTTCAGCCTCGCTGTACCAGTTGTCGACAAAGGACGATACGCTCCAAAAGGAAGCCAAGATGGAAGATGTTCGAATTTGCAGCAACCATCCGTCTCGCCCCTAGGAATAAAGCAGGTCAGGCGACCAATCAAGGTGTGTGGTTTCCACAGAACTCGAGCTTTGGAAACCATACATCATGCAAATCCGGTGTCCCACTGGCTGGCACTCGACTGGTCTGCAGAGGAGCATATTATGTAAACATAGAAAGAGTTAATATGTGCCAGAGAATGCGGGATAGACCTGCGATTTGCGCAAGATGCGCTGTCAAGAAGATAGACATTCAGCTTGATTGAGCGGCCTTCACAACGCTTTGCTTAGACGGGCTTCAAGCGCAGGAGGCAGTCCTACAGACGCTAAGCTTCATCCTTTGTTCTTCCGCTTTCCGTTCGACCTCCTTACCCTCCCGTCCTTCCCAGGAACAAGTAATAACAACAGCTCCGAAGCTCACGTGCGACTCACCTCGATCATACCGCTTTCAAAGGACAAATAAAAGTCTCGTTCTGCGAGCATATCACATCCTTGGGAAGAGAAAAGGTGGAAGTGTGCTATTAGTTATGGGTTGTAGAATCCTTGGGTTTGATGAGCAGCAAGGACGTTTGTGACAGAGCTACAACGGAAAATAGCGCTGCTCTCAAGAGAGAGAATAGATGGTAATTTTCGTTTTCTTTTACGTTCCTTTGCGGAACAGGCGAGGTTTCAGAGAAAGGACAAAACCTTTCACGCCGTAGCGGCGACCTGCATGGCACGGGCGGCCTCCTTGGCGGCGGGATGCTGGTAGCGAGCGGCGATGAGGCGCTCGCGGAAGTACTCGCCGGCGTTGACCTCCTCATACTTGGTGCCGTTCTCGATGCAAGTGGGCACGGTGGCGAGGGTGGCCTCGCGATTGGGGCTGAAGAAGAAGGGCATCGAGTAGCGCTCCTTGCCGCTCTTGTTGACGACGCGGTGCACCGTCGACTTGAACTTGTCGTTGGTGATGCGGCTGAGGAAGTCGCCAATGTTGACCACGTAGCTCCGCGGGCGCGGCGGCGCGTCAACCCAGATGCCGTTGGCATTGAGGACCTGCAATGCCTCGACCGACTCCTGGAGGACGAGGGTGAAGAAGTCGTAGTCGGTATGTGCCCCGAGGCCAATGTCGGAGCCGCCGGGGGCAGGCTGGGGCGGATAGTGCAGGATGCGCACGCCACCCATAGGGAAAGATGTGGCGGCGTCAAAGTAGTTCTCGGGCAGGTCGAGCGCCAAGGCGAAGATCTGCATCAGCTTCTTGGAGAGGGCCATGACCGAGCGGAAGTACTGGTACATGACGGGGCGGAATTCGGGGTACGCTGAGGGCCAGCAGTTGCTGCGCTCAATACCCGTCGAGATCCCGACGCTGGACGCCTGCAGTGACTCGGGTTCCGTTGCGTCATCGCCCATGGTGAAAGCCTCCTTCATGTCTACCGTCGTGGGCGTCGCGGTTAGCCTGGTGGTACACATGGGGTGGGCGAGACATAAGACGAACCTCCCTTGCCGGCGCCCTCCATCTTGGTCTCGAACAGTGGCTCGTAGCCGCGGAGTGCCTTTGATTTGTGGATGTGCACCTCCATCTTCTCCTCGTGTGAGAGCTCAAAGAACTTCTTCACGGCGGCGAACGTCTGGTCGATGACTTCGTCCGGAATGTTGTGATTCTCGGCATAGAAGAAGCCTACCTCCCGGCACGCCTGGCCCACCTCGTTCGCGACCTTCTTGCGGTCTTCGAGAGAGTCAGAGAATATGGCCGAGATGTCGATCACGGGAATGGACTCAAACGTCTTCTTGGCTGCCGCTCCTCGAAGGACGGGGCGAGAGCCCCGCTTGCCGCCGGCATGGTAGTGGACGTACTGCAGGCGCCAGTCAGAGGCGCGAGGGACCTGCAGTGGCGGTAGCTTACCTCAACTTCGTCATAACCGAGGGAGCCCATTGTGACGACGGGGTAGATTGGGTGTGCGTGTCAAGGATGTGTTCAGATTGGTATCTGGAGCTCAGATCATGGTCTTCCAAGGCGCGATAGCCCCTGGCAGGACAGCCATGGCGTTTATATCCCAGCGTGCGGCGGTTTTGCCGATGCCGTGATGCGTTCTGCTGCTGGTCGGACCTGAGCGCGCTCACAGGGATCCCTAGAGCGGGCATCAACGTCTCGATAGAGTAGAAGCGTGAGGATAAGAGTGGTGAGAGGCGGTGCGATCTGCCGGGATGGAGCGGCGCTTGCGGCACTGCTAGCGTTGCCCACCAATGAGATCGATGGACACCCATTTAAGCGCCTTGGCATTAATGCCTTCATCTTATCGTCACGTCGGCCTTCACCTACTTAGCCTCCTACTCTCTCTCGTACTACATCGCTCATACCGGTCAATACTGTACATCTCATCCCTCTCACCCTATCGGTCCCTCGCCAGGCGCTTAGCAACGCAGAATGCGTCCCCGCTGCCGCTGGCCGGGACTTCCTGAATGATTATTCCCGCCAGCATTAATTGGATAATCTGCCGACAGAGAGGTACCCCAATACTCGGTGCTGTCAACACGGGTGAATGGTGTATACTATGCCCGGCACACTCGATGTTTCCTAGCTCGCAGGCCGGTCTTAGAGAACGGCCAAACTCCTGCTCGGCCAATCCCCCTTGAGAAAAGATCAACAGAGGACTTCAACGTCCTGCAATCCTTATCAGTGGCACTCTGTGTGGTAGGACTTGAGCGACAGATGAATCATGATACACATCCGATCGTCAAGATGATCCGAATAGAGTATTGAAGACACGCTTACCGGGTCTACTGCCCGGAATATGTCCTCGGGACGATTCTATTGCTGATAAGGGGTATATAGAGACTGATCGCCCGTTCCGTTCGTGCCCAGCCGGGTCGTAGGGAAATCAACAATTTGTGCTAGACACCTCCTCCTACGTTTGCCCTGTACTACGTTTACGTGTCCTTTATCCGCCTGTCCGCCATGGGGAAAGAAGCGCCGGCGACAACGACTGCAGTTGATGACAAAATCGGGGATGACCGCATCCAGGAGGCCGCCGAAGACTTGGGCATCGAGGTTGGTCACGTCAAGGAGATTAAGGGGGCGGATGGTGCCTACAGCTACGCCAGCGCAGTCGCCGTGGAGATTGACGAGAAGACGAACAAGCACCTGGTCCGGAAGATCGACTGGCATGTCCTGCCGTGGCTATGCGGGCTCTACGTGCTACAGTATCTGGACAAGGGAGTGTAAGAGACTGCCTCACAGCCCACATTTTCTGCATTGGCTGATATCAAACGCCGAAGTCTCTCTTATGCCGGTGTCATGGGTCTCCAGAAGGAGACCAACCTGAGCGCCAACCAGTACACGTGGCTCGGTTCGATCTACTACGCCGGTTACATTGTCTTCGCTCCCGTCCACAACCGTCTGTTCCAGGTCTTCCCGCCGTCAAAGTACATTGCGTGCTGTGTCATGGCATGGGGTGTCGTTCTGACGTGCATGGCTGCCTGCCATAACTTCGCCGGCCTCATGATCCAACGGACGATTCTTGGCGCCCTTGAGGCCTCGATCAACTGCGGCTTCTCCCTCATCACAGCCGCGTGGTATCGGAAGTATGAGCACGGCAGCAGGACCGGTATCTGGTCTGGCTGTACCGGTGTTGCTACCATGATTGGCGGATTAATCGCCTTTGGGTGTGTGACCGGAGAGGCGAAGCATCCTGATGCCAATTTCTCAAGCTGGAAGATCCTGGCCGTAGTCACCGGCATCGTCTCTGTCGTCTACGGAGTCTGCATGTACAAGTTCATGGCCACCAGCGTTGTAACGGCCAAATTCTTCTCCGAGGAGGAGCGAACTCTGGCCGTGGAGCGGCTGCGAGACAACCATCAGGGCGTTGGCTCGACGCAGTACAAGCGCTACCAAGCCGTCGAGGCATTGACCGACTACAGGGTGTGTTGCATTCCCCCTAGTCTCCCCGCGTGCATGCGATACTCACACCGATTCTAGACGTGGATGTACGTCGCCTTTGTTCTCTCGTCCCAGATCCCCGCCGCCGGCCTTGTGCTCCTCCAGTCCATTATCATCAAGTCCCTCGGCTTCACCGTCAAGGAGACGCTCCTCCTCAACATCCCGCAGGGCGCCATCAGCGTCATCTGCAACATGGGGTTTGGGCTAATCGCCGACGTGACGCACCAGCGCAGCGGTGCCGCAATCCTGGCCGGCCTCTTCTCCCTCTTCGGTGCCAGCCTATTCATCGGCCTGGGCGACCACGGCCACTTTTACCGCAAGAATGGCCAGCTGGTCGCCTACTTTTTCATGAGCGGCAGCTGCTCCACCGCCTGGTTCATTGTCATTTCCATGCTGTCGAGCAATGTGCTCGGCACCACCAAGAAGACGACGCTCAACTCGATTGTTTTCCTCATCCTCGGCGTCGCCTACCTCGTCGGGCCCCAGACCTTCCGCGATCCGCCCTTCTACGAGCATGCCAAGATTAGTCTGCTCGTCCTCTGGATCGTCAGCGTGCTCATCCTGTGCGGGTTCTTTGTGCTCAACACATGGGAGAACAAGCGGCGACAGAGAATGCTCGAGCGCGGTGAGATCTCAGACGGGCATGGCACAAACGTCGAGTTCTTGGACTTGACAGACAAGGAGAATAAGCTCTTCCGCTATGTTATCTGATTTTGAAGGCAGAGGCTCGAGATACGTTAGATGACCGAGATCCCCTTGTAGCAAACAGTGGGGTATGCAAGGGCCATAGCTAGATGAGGAAGGCCCACCCAGGTGAGCTTCCCATGGATAAGTTGAGAGCCGGTTTCTCACAGATGGAGTTTACATGAATCATGAAACTGACGCTGTGCGTCCCACGAAGGACAGGGAAGACCAACCCCGCTCGAACGCCTTTGTGGGTGGCGGGGAGTTCGAGAATGAAAGATAGATTCGAATTTAGATGACGACCAAAGGCCCATGATGTATTGTTCCCTCTGCACATCTTAGGGTAAGGTCAGCCGCGAGCAGCGTGTACTTAGCTCGGCGTCAAACGGGAGCACCTGGGGGAGGTCTACCACTATCAAAGACTATGACTAGTAGCAGAGACCCCACAGGATCAAACAGAGATCCAAGGCAGTGGCAATGAGGATGCCAGAGAAGGAAGAAATGTGTGCGCGTGGACAATTTTCCCAGCAGACGTCCGACTACGACGTAAGAAATCAAATTCGGATCTCTAACTATTCTACTGCAGTAATTTATCTATGTGAATAGGTCCTTCCTGCAGCTCTCTCTCCTCGGACCATACATCGTAGTTCAGTATGTTCGCCGTCATCATATTTCTCTCTTCCGACCCCATCAAGCTTTCTCTCCGTTCTCCTTGCCCTTGAATAGACTACGAGGGCTCGCAAAGACGGAGCTCAAATCACCCACAGGAAGAGAAAGGGGAAATTCGACGGTCAACAACATTTGCGACAGGAAGAGATAGCCTGCCGCAGCCGTCGACACGAGTGCAAATGCTCCGCCCGCCTGTGCGTCATCTTCATCAGCCCCATGTCGATTCTCCGTTCGGTACTTGCGACTAGGTAGGTATGGGAAGAATGTTACTTACGATCTGAAGCCTCGAGGCGATCGAGGCGCCCCCTTCCGCCGCATGCCAGAATGATCCTGTGAGCAGACAGAAGCAGACCACGAGAGTGCTGTGGATGATGACAAGGCAGATGTTGAGCTTCAGGGCGCAGATGAGGCAGACCAGGCAGAAAAGGGCCATGAACAGGAGGAAGAATCCTGTGTGATAGGGAGAAAAACTCAAACGTCAGTCGCACTCTCCATGACAGTGAACAGGTTCGTCATCCTGCCAAAGGATTTACATACCGAATCCGGCCAGAAAGCCTGTGGTTGACAACCCGGCCGCGGCATTCGCAGGGTCGGGCGAGTAGTTCCCATACGCTCCGAAGGAAGGCTTCAGTGTTGCTGCAAAGCTCAACCACCATCCCCCTGCGTCAACATATCACACATCAGTATAGGATTATGCTGGTGGTCTTTCTCTAAGGGTATGTATTTTATCACAAGATGGGAGGAGCATAGGGCAGAAACACCCAACAAGGAACGGAAAGGGCGGATAGACATATTTCAACGTACCGAAGCCGCTAAACACGATAAACGGGTAACTGTTGCCCAGGATGAATTCGCCGACGCCGCCGATGATCATCAACAGCCCGCCCATGAAGAAGAAGACGCCGATGGACGAGGATCCATTGCCCCCAGCGCCTCTCCAGCCCATGAGGTCGCAGGACAAGGGCCCCAGGCTCATGATGAAGCCTAGAAGGCATCTGAAAGTCGAGGCATTCATTAGTTCTTATGAAATAGAAAAAAACGTCTCCTTCTGGATATGGGAATCAACTGATTAAAGCGAGGGGAGGCAGATATGGGAAGAGACACGTACAAAGGAGTCGGGTTCGCGAACGCCTTGCGCAGCTGGCGAACGTCGCTGTTCGGCGGCGAGAGGTAGATCTTCTCGTATGTCGACGGCGACATGGTGATCTCGCGAGCGATGCCAGCCATCTGATCAGAGGTCTCTTTCTCCATCGTGTCTTGTTTGATTAGGAGAGTGGTGGTTGATGATGTGGTCGGCCTCCAAGGATAATTCTTCACACAAACTTGTAATGGTTGAGAGCTCGCGTGTGTGTGTCGGCCCTGACTGGCTCAGCCTCTTGGGTTATTATATTGGCTTGGAGGACTGTGCTACCCTGTCTCCCAGAGAGAGAGAGAGTTGAGTTCAACGAGGTGTTCGTCCTCCTTCCTCCTTGTTCCCCCTTTTCTGAGCACGACATCCACCGACGTCCGTCGTCAACTGACCACGGATTCCCTCATGACGACGATCAGTGCATCCACAGTCTCGATCTCGACTGATATGACTGATAACAGACTCGAAAGCCGCGGAGCTGTCGAACATCTTGTTATCATGACCTCCACGGATGAAGTTGCCAGAGTCAAACCCTTCGGCTCTCAGGGACGACGACGACGTTCCGCGGACATGTCTTGATGATTTCGAGATCACTAGCGTGTCCCGACAAAATAGACGAGACGAGACTGGCCTCTCGTCAAGTGTGGGCCGCAGGGGAAGCTGAAGGAGATAACAATGAGGGTTCAAGGAAGACGTGCCAACAAGCGCATCTCGCTGCCAATATACCACATTGGGGAATCCCCCAGCCGGATCGAGACGTATGCCAGCAGCGAATAGAGACGGCCGATTGTGGCCTCCCGTGTGTCCAGAGAAACTTCAAGCTTGCGGAATGGGGATTTCACAATCGATATTTCTTCGAGAGTGTAATATCGATGTACGTGACGAAAGGTCGCTATGTTGACAGGGACATTAGCGAACCTCCATGACACTTGCAGTATTGTTTCTCTGAGCAGTGAGGATTAGAGGATTCCACAAAAACCCTGGTAGGCATGGTCAGATCGAGCTGGTCACAGCTGCAACAGGGTGTATGGTGCTGGCAGCCGATGTGCTATTGAGATGAGCTTGCCACATAAGGCAATGGGCGAGTCGCAAGTTTGGCTAAAAAGCAGCCACCATAATTCGGGGAGCATTGCGCCATAGATTAACTCTCTGAAACTGGCAAGAGATTGAAGGATCTCAACTGCTTCCTCGCTGTGACTCGGTAAGTGGACACACATGTCAATTGTCCTCTTATCTCGAATCGACATTCTCTGCGTCGTGGAAGTGAACACCAATTACCTGGATGTCTAACTGGACGCGAGATGGACTGGGGTCGAGTCGTTGCCGTTGTGTCGCCGTCCCTGCTCCCGTAATTGGGAGGCTGTCAGTCAAGACTTGAAATAAGATACTAGATCAGGTTAGCAGTCAGGAAGCGATACGAGTAGACAAGGCTGGCACGGGGTGAAGGTTGGAGCAGAGACCAGTCCACATCATCACGAATTACTTGACCAGTGACGACGGAGGGAAGCATTTGAGGACAGGATGCAGGCTCATCTCATTCGCGCAGGCTCACGAACCGCAGGTTCGATCATGTACGAAAGTGTGTCCGGCAACGTCCCGCCAGCTTGGTGACTGCGTGTTAGATCGGCTTTCGTCTTCCGGAATGGAGAAAGGAGGATCACATAAACTTCGGGAGGGCGAAGCAGAGGTCCACGACGAAGCGACTCATCTCCTCGGACGTCGAGAAGCGCGAAAAGTGATTGGTCAATAGGGGTGAAAGACATTGACGCATCGAGACCAGGCCGAGTCCCGGCCTCCAGTTTGGGATGGGATCAGGCATTGTTGTTTCGCTAGCTGAAAACATCTTAGTTCTGGTCGCAGCTATAAGGTTTATGCCATGTACCTGTACATGCAAGTGCATATCCATTCTCCAAGCCGCAGGGCACGGAGCAGAACATCTCGATGATAACGACGCCGGCTCTACCAAAAACAAGCCCCAATTATCAACTGTTTACCAGGAGGGCCTCACGCTAAATACTGTAGACCAGTTGACTGTATATTAGCAGTCCAATGAACGATTGGAAGCGAGAGAGACTCGCGTATGGGCCGATTGGCGAACATGGTAGCAGAGACAGACATACTCTCCACCGGAGCTGAGAGGGATGCCGTTATCCGTTTCAAACAATACCCAAGTCGCAAGCATTAATTGTGTGTTTCCTTATCGACGCTTCTCCACTGTCGAAGTCTTTAGCTCCCCCCGTTTTTCTACGGCATGAAGACGGAGTAGTGCACCTGGCAGCCAACCAGCGTGCGGATCCGCAAAGTCCGTCCGTATGGCACTACCCAGGACGATCTATCGTCTCGAGATTGGGGCGCCATGCATACCCAAAAGCATTCGCACAAGGCGACGAGCTTGAACATGAGAACACTGATAACGGTTCCAAGGATGGGTGGGGGTCTCATCGATGCTGTGCGATAGCGAAGTCTTTGGCTACATGCTTGGTTCAACTTTTTGCAGATGGAGGAAGGCTCGAGGTTGAGCAGCCCAAGGAGAGCGCGGCTTATAAAAGGGAGGGCTGTTCATGATGGGATGTGAAAACTCCAGGACTTCTTCAACCAGAGACAAGTGACTCGCCATTCTTCTGCTTCAGGCCAAGGGTTGTACCTCTGTCGTGGAGACATCTTTATACAAGCCCATCCTTGTAGTACAAAAGCCTTCAACAGCCCGACTATGGCGATTGACTTCACCCTGACTCCTGAACAGGAGAAGATCAAGGCCGACGCAAGGAAGTTTGCGCAAGAGGTTTTGGTGCCAACGCGTGAAGCCTATCTGAAACTGCCCACGCAAGAAGAGCGCTTCCGCGCCACCAGGGAAGCGTACGCCAAATGCGTCGCAGAGGGATGGATCAAGATCCAGATCCCAGAGAGTGAAGGAGGCACGCGCAAGAGCCTGGTTGACCTGGCCCTGGTCACTGAGGAGTTCTTCGCCGCAGACTCAAGCTTCCCCATCACCTGGCTCGTGACGGGCTTAGGCCTGGCCCCGATCTTCATGTACGGCAACGCCGAGCAGAAGAAGAGGTTCTTGGCCCCCTTCATCACCGGCAAGGGGGACGCGCTGGCGGCATTGGGCTTCACCGAGCCGACAGGCAGCGCCAACTACCTTCAAAATGAAGGCGGCTTGGGCGTGCAGACCCTGGCCACGATCGAGGGCGACGAAGTCGTCATCAACGGCGGCAAGCAGTTCGCCTCGAACAGCGCCGGGTGGGATTTCAAAGGCCCTGAGGTCTTGACCTTGCTGTGCCGGTTTAGCGACAAAGGAGACCCCAAGGAGACGCTGTCCATGGTGGTTCTGACCCGCGCCGACTTCGAAGCCGACAAGAACAAAGGCGCCTTCGAGGTGCTCTACGATATTGAGACACACGGGTTCCGTGCCCATTCAGGCCCGCGCACCAAGTTCACCAACTTCCGCGTCCCTGTCAAGAACATCCTCGCCCCGCCGGGCAAGGGAGCAATGGTCAATGTGGCGGCCTTTACCGAGTCGGCGGCCCTGGTGGGTGCCGGTTCCGCGGGCCTGATGCGGAGCTGCTTCGCACACACGCACAAGATCGTCACCACCGAGAAGCGCGGCGGCAGCGTCCCAACCATCAACTATCAGTCCGTTGCAGACTTCCTCATCAGCATGAAGATGCGCGAAGAGACCACCCGCTACTTTACCTGGAAGGCGTGCCACTATCTCGAAACCACGGGCGAGGCCGAGATGGCCTACCAGGCCAAGGTCTGGGGCTCTGAGAATGCTATTCAATGCGTCCTCGAGGCCATGCAGGCCGTCGGCGTTACCGCCTACGCTACATCGCAACCGTACGGCCAGATGATGGACGACGCTTTGTGCCTGCCCTTGTTCGAGGGTTCCAACACGGGAGTCCGGCGTCGCCAGATCCAAAAGATTTTCGCCCAGGAAGGCTACGATCCGGAGTCGTGCGCGAGCGGCAAGCCGTGGAGTAAGTCTTTGATGGATTTCCCCAAGGGATTCTTGAGTGTGTACACCTGAGTGGACATGAATGGCCAGGGAGCTGGCGGGAAAACAGGGGGAGAGTAAAAGCCGACTTGGTGCCTTCTCGGCCTGGTGAAGCCAGCACGGAGAAGCATTGCAGTAGTTTCAAAGCGAGAGTTTGCAGACGATATAGGCTTAGCTAGGAAAATAACAAGACGACCTCACTTTTTCTGTCCTTCCAAGCGGAGCGTTGATGTCGAGACGTCGAGCTGAGACGCGACACGCGCGACAGCAAGGCAAGTGACAGGCGTGCTCTACGTCATCACGCGTCATGATTGCGTCACGTGACTGTATCTCACGTGCAAAGGACGGAGCGGAGCGCGAGTCCTCCCGAGCCGAATCTGTGGATCAATCAACGCGAAGCAAAAATTGGACTAGCGTGGCCTGGCCCCACTGACTAAGTCAGGAGACGCCGCCGCCCTACGCAGGTCCACAGAGCAGCGTCGCCTTCGTTCCCAAACGGGGTGAGTCCTCCTCAGCGACAAGGAGGGAGCACCGGACTTGCTCCACGAACTGACTCTTCCTCTACTTGGAACGACTACGCAGGTGTCAGCGTATATCAACACGACTAGAGTATCAATAAGTGAATACGTGGAACTGCTCCGCAAAACTGATCAGGACGTGGTTAGGACTGACGAGCTGAGGGTTTCACGACCTATAATGGTAGGATTGTGTTTACAAGTTGATGGTCGCGTTATGGGAGCGGTCCGATATTTCCGACAGTGCCATGAACGACGAACGGAGCATCTTGGGGAGGATCATCCCAGATCGACTGACGGAGCAGCATGCACTGGCAGGAGCATATCAGGCGAATGGATAGGTCCAGAACGCGGTGACACTACTGGAGAAGGTGGTACGAATTAAAGAGCACATACCAGCGAAGGATCATCCCGATCGACTGGCGTTGCAGGACAATCTTGCCATTACCTTCTGGAATCTCGACCTACATCCTGAGGCGCTGGGATGATCAGGCATGTTGTAGAGATCCGTCAACAAGTGCTTGACCACGACCACCCTGATCGCGTGGCTTCTGAGGAATGGCTCGAACTCTTCGAGAAGAGCCCGCCTAGTTCTTAGAACGGGATTGCTGGCTTACTCTCAACGGAACATGTGTCTCTATGAAAGGGGCACGAAGACGCTTCTGCATTACAGGCAAGGCGTACAATTGCCTTGAACCAAGCGAGTCAACCTGTGAAGCACCAGACGGCGGTCTGTGAGAATATAGAAAATTCCTCATTACTCTCGCGATATCTATTTAGTCCCAATCAAGGCTCAGAGTTAGAGAATCTGAAGATCCAGTAGCCTTTGTCGTATTGAATGATACAATTTAAGCGACGCATACTGACTCGGCTTTAATGTTCCATTGGACAACAGGAACTACGACCTGGAGGTGCAAATATCGCTCCAACCGAAACGGTTCGCCTGAGTGTCCAACTGGTTTCTGAATACTGTAGGCAGTGGCTCGGCCGGCTGAACCATAAGGGCCTTTATGGCGACGGTTGTCATCCACCGAATCGGTCGGAATGACCTCGGCTGGACAACTTGCGACGCGATTACGGTGACACCCAGTCTTTCCTCTCCCCGACTAATCAACTACTGAGTCGTCCGTATACATTTTTGATTCCTTTAAACATTCTAGATTTTGTCTGTGCATTAGCATCCCGCCGCCATGTCTTAAGTACAGTAATAGCAAAAGCATCATCATGCCCGTCACCGAGATATACATCCTCCGGCACGGCCATCGGCTTGCCTGGTCGCTCAACCCTACCACGGGCAAATACTCCTCCAGCCACCCGTTCCCGACACGCCTCCCAGCAGATCCTCCTCTCGCATCGCACGGCGTACGCCAAGCGCAAGAGACGGGCCGTCATCTCAGCGCATTATTCGCAGATCTCGTTAAGCAGGATCGACTGCGGATTTACTCGTCGTTATTCTACCGCTGTCTTGAGACGTTGCGGCCGACGGTGGAAGCGCTGCTTGAACAAATACCGGAACATGACCTCGAGAGGCGACGGAATCTGCTGGTCCGAGGCGAACGCGGACTGGGCGAGTGGTTCGGGCGGGCGTGGTTCGTGCAACCTTCTCCTGCAGACCCTCAGAGGTTACGCAGGGACTTCTTCCCGTGGTTGAATGACGAGTATCACTCACTACTTATACCGCACGATCACGGTGAGCGGATAGAAGAGCTGCACGATCGGGTTGCGCGGGCGTTGGCAAGCGTTGTCAGGCACGTGGATGAAGAGTTTTCCCGCTTGGGAAGAGGCGAGGAGGAAGTCACGATTTTGATTTCTGGGCATGCGGCGCCGATCATCGCATCTGGACGAGCCCTGACGGGAGATGTGCCCGACGACTGGGACGAGGAGGATTTTCGCTGTTATACGTGCGGGCTGAGTAAGTTCGTGAGACGGCAGCTGCCCCCGGCCGAAGAGGGCGAGAGGCAGGAACACTACGACGACAGGGCTCAGGGAGTGGCTGGCGGGTGGGATTGCATTCTGAATAGTGATTGCAGTCATTTGAGTCAGGGCGAGGAGAGGGGCTGGCATTTCCATGGCGATGAGAGTTTTGATTCTTATCAAGATGTTCAAGGGAGGGCCCTGAAGGTGTCGGATGGGAGTGTTCATGAATCGAAGTTATGATCAAGTTGAAAGAGGGGGTGATTTATCTGGCTCGAACGGTTCGAATATGCTGGTGGAACTTTGGTCCTGGCTTGGTTACAAACTCGATAGACGCCAGATGCCACGCAACAGATCTAGATACATATACATACAATGTCATAGCGCGGTGACGCCCTTCACGCCTGCGCTGGCTGATTTCTCACTCTGTCGACGGCTCGGCTATCTGGTGCCTGGAGCCGAAGGCTTTCTCGAAGCTCGGCCGGCTGGACTTCAGCTGCACCGCGACTCCGCAGGCCGTGACGACTTCAGCTTGACTTGGTGCCACGGCCTGATCATCACCATCCTTATTGTTCTGTCGAGATTTTAGTTCTTCGCTCACTTCTCTTTCGTTTTATCTTGCGCACAGGCCGAGCCATTCTTTACCGTGACATGAAGATGGTCGTTATACGCCAGTAGGACGATGGCAGGCACCGAAAGCCGGTCAGTCTGCAGCCATGGCCTCGTCCAGCAGCAGATTCTTGCGCCCATACAACGACCGTCATTATTATGGTACGGCGGGACTGGTGTGATGCGACAGGCGTGAATTGATCTGATTGATATCTAGACCTTCTATCGACCTTCATTCGGCAGACGCGAGCTCAAACGCGAACCCGATTGCAAGATGGCCAGCAACAGCAGCGGCATTTCCACGACTACTTTGTCACGCACCTCCCTTCGTCATCCCTTCACCCAGATTCACGCTCTATGACCGGGCTCGCGCACAAATTCCCTAGGAAAGAATCGACCCCGCACACTCCTGACGGCAAGCACGCTCCTGCCGCTCACCCCTCCGTCTCCCGAGATACGACGGTCGTGCGGATCCCTCTAAGGAGCGCCAAACACCATTATGGCGCCTCCGTGTCTCGCGGGAGCAGACCCTACAACGAAGATTCCCATCAGGCGGGCGTTATTGAGCTGCCGGCGTTCTCTAGGAAAGCGCCAACATCTGTGACCCTGAAAAAGACTGCAGGCGAGGGAACCTCGGCCGAAGGCGCGTCTGGGGATCCACAAGTTTTCTACTTCGGTGTCTTCGATGGTCACGGTGGAGCGGAATGCAGCGATTTTCTGAGGGAGTCGCTTCACGAGTATATCGAAAAGGCTGCCGTAGCGTTCCATCTCAAGTCGAGCCTGCAAACGTCGAGAAAGGATGATAAAGAGGGCGCCCCTGTACTTGGCGGGCTCGACGGAGACGCACAACAGCAGAAGCAAGGCAAGAAAGCTCTCGAGGCGATCGAAGTCAGCAAAGACGAATCCAGCGAGGATGGGAAGGCGCAGTCCCAAGATGGTTTTCCCAAGCCATATCCCGGCGACCCCCCCTTAATTCAAAATGCTGATCAGGAGCAGATCCAGCAGCTGGAGAGAGAACTCACAAGGGGCTGGAAAGACCTGGTAGGCGGGTATTTCCGACGCTTCAAGCCTGCCTATTTTTCTATCTACAGTGGTTATCAGAAGCTGGGAGAGGAGTCGGACCCGTTGCAGGAAAGCGGGCAAGATATCGGTTCTGGAGCCGCGATCGAAGAAGTCATGACCTACGCCTTCCTCAAAGCGGACTACGACTTTGTGGCGGCCCAAGCGGCGAAGCATTCGGAAAGCAGAGACCATACAAGGGCAGAAAGGCCCCTTAACGATGGGGATGTATTGGGTGAACCATGGAAGCTTGCGGGACACATTGGAGGACCCAACAGATTTAAAGGCGGAAGCACTTGCAGCGTGGCCATGGTGTCTACGCCGACTCCCACCCCATTCTGGAACCCGGCAACCACGTCTTCAGTGCTGGTTGCTCATGTTGGAGACACACGAATTCTCCTTTGCTCTACGGCTACTGGTACAGCCATTCCGCTGACCACAAACCACCATCCGTCGTCACCAGTGGAAAGTAACAGGCTTAGAAGGTATGCTGCATCATTCGTGACCGATTCGTTTGGCCAGGAACGGATCTCAGGGCTTGCCAATACCCGAGCATTCGGAGATATTGCTTCGAAAAGACTTGGTGTCAGTGCCGAACCAGAAATCAAAAGGGTTGAAGTCGGTCCGGCTGAGTACTCGTTTTTGGTCCTGATGTCGGACGGAGTATCGGGGACGCTTGAGGATCAAGAGGTAGTGGACGTCGTCAAAGAGGCGAGGACCCCTGAGCAGGCCGCTCGCGACGTAGTCAACTTTGCGACCGAGGTGTCCACCGAGGGAGACAATGCTACTTGCCTTGTGGTGCGAATGGGAGGGTGGGAACGACGACAAGAAGGCGGACACGGTAGCCTTGGGACGAAAGAGGCCCGCGATTTCAAAAGGCAACAAGCGTCTGATCCGAGGAGTCGACGGCAATAGGATACCGTGCTCGAAGTTATAGCACGTGCTATTTTGTATTATTCCCGGAACGTTGCAGACAAGCGTTGAAGTGTTTGCTCTATCATCCCGCCCTCGCTGACATGCGTTGAAGTGATCGTTCAATCATCTGTCTGGCTGACCATTCATGAACCGCGAGACCCTGGGGAAGCGAGATGCTGGCACGGTGCTGATTCGTCCGAATGCACATCGTCCATCCGTGGTTCCGGCCGCGACCGTGATCTCGAAAGGCTGCTGGCAATTAAATAATAGTCTACCTCTTACGGATGATTTCTTCGTCGTACGTGACCCGGTAACTGAATTTATTTGACAGTATCACGGGTCTCGCTCCCATCAAGATCAGCTAGAAGCAGCCGTCCGTCAACGCGGGAAAGCCCAACAGTTGACTTCCTCCGCCTGTGCCCGCACCAGAAGCAACAATTTCCCAAGAAAGTCTGGGCCTGCGATAAAGGCACCCCTTATCAGAAGGCACACTTTTCGTGTCTGCCTGCGTGTCTCCCTAATTCCTTATCGAGCAAGACCTCACGAGCCTCCTCGATTTCTTGACGGCGCCGAATTCCCTCCTCCCCTCCTGGTGAACGCCTCCTGGCGTGGGACCACCGCGCGGTGCAGCCAACCCGTCATGGCACGAAGCAATGGGACGGTGAAGGAGAATGGCCACGCTGTGGCGCCAGCCAACGGCCATGCACGGCCCAACGGCACGATCGAGGCGACCAAAAGGACAGAAGAGGATAGCTACGACGAGGAAAACATCTTCCTCTTCATCCCGAACATCATCGGTACGCATCTGAACCCTTTGAACCCCCCTACCCGTCTCGGTCAAACCTTGCCCGCGGCTCGAACACTGCTGTAGACATCGATGCTGACCCAGCTCTACAGGATATGTCCGCATCGTCACCGCCCTCGCATCCCTTTATTACATGCCCCTCCATCCTCGCACCTGCTCCGCACTGTACAGCTTTTCATGCATCCTCGATGCCGCGGACGGCCTGGCCGCGCGGCGGTATAATCAATCCACGACCTTTGGCGCCGTGCTGGATATGGTGACGGACCGCTGCACGACTTCCTGTCTACTTGTCTTCCTGGCATCGGCGTTTCCCAGGTGGTCGATTATTTTCCAGGGACTGATCAGTCTCGATTTGGCCAGCCACTATATCCACATGTATGCGTCCCTGACGACGGGCGGGCAGAGTCATAAGAAGGTCGAGGCCAGTCGAAGTTGGGTATTGCATCTGTACTACACGAACAAGGTGAGCAGACTCCCCATCGCCCCCCCAAGATCACGCTTTGCTCAGAGGAAAGACCGGCTGACAAATGGTGGATGGTTTGTAGACCGTGCTCTTCATGTTCTGCGCCCTCAACGAGCTCTTCTTCATCGCCTTGTACCTTCTCTCCTTCTCGTCACCTCTCCTCTCCCCTTCGCTGCTCGTGTCAAGCGACAAAGGCGGCGTAACCTCCGCTCAGCCCGGTTCGCCGGCGCATCCGAAACCCAGCGCCATATTCGTGAACCCGTGGAGCGCAGGCGCCATGGAGATGGCCCGCGCCAATAAAATGGACAGCACCGTGCCTTGGATACTGGCCGGCGTGAGCGCCCCGGTTATGTTCGGCAAGCAAATCATCAATGTCATCCAGCTGGTGAAGGCGAGCAAGCTGTTGGGGGAAGTGGATGTGGCAGCAAGGAGGAAAGCCGGGATCGTGCGCAAGAGGAAGAGGGCGTGAAGGTTGTTGCTGCGCAATACTCTATCCGTGATCCGCGAGGAAGAAGCGGAGTGATCGCGCGCGCGCGCACGCACAAAAGCATTCAACAAACCGGTGCGGGAAAGCGATGAGTTATCACTGGCGGCGCGAACAAATTCCTGATTCCTGTGGAAAGGGTTTCTCGCTTTATGGCCGTTGGAATGGAAGCCACTCGTTCCCAGCGATCGCGACACAGCGATGTGGTCTCTTCACGTTGCAGCCTCGAGGGCTCACGAGCCTTACGGCGGGGGCTCGCTCGGATTTCATGTGGAACTGTACAATCATTAAGCGATTTGGCATGTGTACCCCGGGTAAGGCTTCTTCGGACAGGACTTCGTTAAGGTTATGGGAATGAGATAAGTGACGCGCTGGAGGGGCTGTATCTTATTGTCATTCACCTAGGAGGTACTTTGGAGCTGGCTGGCTGGATGAAAGGGGATATAAATAGGTTTAGGCGCTCTTCTTCATAGTATATAATAGTAGAGAATAGGTTCTAATTTCTAATCGACCTGAAAGTAATAATCGTAGGCACTGTACACCGTACTCCGGATGTAGAACGAAAAGACCAAAAAAACTCAAGTGCTGGCTGTCGCCTGGCTCTGAGAAAACTGATCCTTTCTCACGACGGGGCCGTTTTTTTAAAGGTCAAGGTCAAACGACCCGGTCGCTTTTCCAAGTCAATACCCGCATGTGTTTCATTTCCAAAGCGCATTGTTAGGGACCCGAGAGGGAGCTCGTCAACTTCAAACTCTAGTCCCTAGGTCTGTAGGTCTGATTCCCATGTTACCACGTCAGCTGGGGTGCTCCAGCCGCATGCAGATAGGGAGTTTGTCTTGTGGTCATTCCGGATACTTCATGCCAGGTTCACTAACCCCCCAGACCGTTCTTGTTTCCCCCTGTACGCACTGAACTCTGGTTTCCTTCCCCGGAATCCCGACCAACTTTCTGGCGGTTGCATTCATGTGCCTTGACCTTTTGGGGTCGCGACTCCTGAGATTCACGTAACATGGTGCTGTGGGTCCAGAAGGTGATGTGAGTTGAAGGAGACGGTTGTTGGAGCGACCTGTGGCAGGGCAGCGAAAGTGTAAGGACTGCTGGTACTTCACGGATTGGAATTTTCAAGCAAAGGCTCGCGGATTCTCACACCGATGTTTGTTTGGTCTGCTCGCCGCCGTCTATCCTCAGCAAATGGAATTTCAACCGACACAATTTCCCTCAATCGATCGAGACTCGCGGGGCAAAGGTCAGCGTAGAGGTGAGTTGTGTCATATATGTGTGCACACGTCTCGTCTGACCTTGCCCAGCAACAGTCCTCTCGCCCGCCTTGTCCGCCTTTCCTGTCCACCGATGCCTTCGTCCAAACCTACTCCAGGCGATGTAGACTTCATTCGGGGAAGAGATCCGACATTCAAATGTCTTTTTCGCCCGTCACCCACGATAGAAAGACATGGTGCATCGATGGGGAAACTGAATAAGGAATTGGACATATTCAAAGAACCGTCATCCGCTGGTGATCTGGACATTGTCGGCAAGAAAGAAGGAAACGGTGCTGCGGTGTGTTCTTGCGGATATAAAATCAAGGTCGGAGGGGTAGACCCCGGACGGACTCCTGTCAGCATGAAGGTAGACTCGTATCCTCCTTACCTCGGAGTCTCTGGTCGCGAACCTATCCTCGTCAAAGGTAGCACGAGCAGGCTCATCATGCAGCTCCTTGAACACCACATTCCGGCACTCAGGATCGCGCAGAAATTGGCCAAGCAGGCCCCAACTGAGAGGTACACCGCTGGTGAAGTGCAGTCAATCATTCGTACATGCTCTCTGTTAGGGCTGGAGGGTGATTCGCCATGCGCAACGGATAGCTGGGAGAACGAGGCCATCGAAGGCTGGTGGCTAAAGGAAGACAGCTATTGCGAAAACCTGCGACGTGAACAGCCCGTTACCGAGCAGGAATGTGGTTACGACTGCGATAATGGCTGGTGGACAGGCAGGCAGAGTGCGAAGCATCGAGATTGGGATAGGTGGGCTTGTTGTTCGATCGGTCCCGAGGATTGGAGAAGGGAACGATATCGGCTGTAGGATCTGTACGGTTGAGGTATGTACTTCGAACCTCCCGCCCGGCGACGGCAGCGCCTGACTGGTCTCAAACAAGTTGACTAAGACGGTACTTAGTGTCAGAAGCCAGGGAGGTTGGAGGAACCCGGATTCAGTTTCCAAGCGTGCAGTAGCTGGGCTGACAATCTCACTGGTTTGAGCGCGTCTGTGTGTGGCTTTGAAGTGAAGGGGCCTAGCCACATCATCTACGGTGCCCTAGAGAGGAAAGCATTGGTGTCAGCAGCATGATAACTCAAAATCCTTTGGTTCTCCGCAGCGTCCGCGTATCTCCAGATGTCCTATTTCGCAAATCGCATGGACGATACACAACTGTTTGCATGGGCGTTCGAAGGTTTAATTCGCTGTCAGTCGACGTCGAGGTGCTTGACGCGATCGTTGCTGACCTCCCTTCGGGGTGCTTTCAAGCAGAGTCCCTTGGAACCAGGCGTCCAGCAGGGCCTACTCTGTCCACAAGGACACTTGCTCCATTACGGAAAGCTGGTCACTGCTGGTGGAAAAGACCCAGATAGAGGTTGTGGTGGCGCTGAATACGAGCGGTACGCCTTAAGGGGAGCGGAAGACTGACAAGATAGATCTGGAGCAAGGATATCAACAACTGAGTCCTCAGCACAGGCAGATTATGCGACCTGAGGCTTCAACGAGGAAGTAGGTCATGATGAAGAAGAGGAATCAAGAACCTATGATTATTAGGGGGGATGGCCAGCCACGCCAGCCTGTGGCTAGAGGAGAAAAGACTGCTTGTCTGACAATATATGTTTCCACTTCCGACCTCTGACAGCTCCATTTTACCACTGTCAGACGAGTGCCAACCCTTTCGGAGGTTTGGCACTGGGCGACTTGGCAGGGTCGAACATCCGATGGCGGCCATGGCCCTGCGAAATTCAACCCCGTAGACCCCCTCCTCCTGTCCCCTCCATCTTTTCTTCCACCTCCCTACGGACTTTAAGCCCAATCAGCTTTCATGTGCCTCACCCGAAATCATCATCGCCACCAATCAAGTCCGACACAAGATCCATAAGATGTTCAGCTCTCCTCATCTTTGGCAACACGCGAGGGAGTCTGCATCTGCGCTGTTCCGGCTGCAATCGGTCATGCGCCTCAACTTCTCTCGATATATCTTGTGATTCGCTTCTGGTGCTTTATCTTGCAGACGCGCACCTGAACTCGCCGCCCGCCCGTCGTGCTCAGCCTCGCTCCTGACGATACTTGCAGACGTACACGGATGATGCGACGCCGTTCCTCGAGATGAATACCCACGATGTTCGCATGCATGGCACCCCTACTCTCCCCCATGGAGGAGCGAAATCGCCGACGGGTCCCTTGCGCAATCCTCTGCATCCCTCGGTCGTTGACAAGCTCGACCCCGCGTTTGTAAAGTTATACAATGATTACATTGCCAATGGGCCTCCGTGGTCGACGGACATAAGCCTGGTTCGCCAGAACTATTCAGCCTTATACTCGTACGCTGCTGCTCCACCGTCGGGCGTGGGAGGGATTGGCGAGACAACAGTGCCCGGTTGGGAGAAGTACCCGGGCGAGGTCAATGTGCGGGTTTATGTACCCCCCGGTGAAGAGCCTGGACAACGCAAAGTTTGGCCCGCACATTTCAACTTTCATGGTGGAGGTATATCATCCCGTCTTGCCGTGTGTCGGGACTTCCGTTGACCATGAGTAGGCTGGGCTGTTGGCGACCTTGAAACCGACGCTCACATCTGCCATCACATCTGCGCGTCTGTGCCGTGCTGCGTCATCGATGTCGAGTATCGACATATCCCGGAGTATCCCTTTCCCGTCGGAATTATGGACGGTCTCACGGCGGTGGCACATATATTGGCTAACCACCAGACATTCTCTATTGACTCGACCAATATCACGTTTGGTGGCGAGTCCTCTGGCGGCACCATTGCCCTCATCTTGAACCATCTTTTCCGCGACGGGGGCTTCAGTGACAAGTTGAAGGGTGTGGTCGTTGCAACACCTACCATCAGTGATGTGAGGAAGTATGCGACGCCGGACATGAGCCCGTGGCCCAGTATGAAAGAGTTCGAGTTTGCCCCTCTCCTCAATTGGGACAAGTTGAAGTGGTTTGACACCTTCAAATGGATGTCCTTGTCCAGCCAGAACCCTGGGGTTAAGCCAAAGGAGCAGAGACGAGACATTTCCTGGTTTGCAGACGCTATGAATGCACCGGACTTCAAGAACCTGGCGCCGGTGACTTACCTTGCTACTGCAGAGGTAGACCCGCTGAGAGACGAAGCAGAAGCCTATGCCAAGAAGTTAGAGGAAGCCGGCAACAAAATCATCTTGAAGCGGTTCAGAGGCATGCCTCATCACTTCATGCATATGGATCGCGCTCTGCCGCAGGCTCGGGAATATGTCCAAGACGTTATCTCTCACGTCCGCCACTGCCTTTATCCGCCTCCAGAACCCGCTGCTGTAACCACACCACCGGACACGTGAGATGGCCCCGCCTGGTCTGGAGTCGATTGGCTCTATTCATCTCGGTCCCGCGATTCGACTGGTTCGCACATTCGACTCATGGCCAATGAGCTAGAAGGAGATACGGACGCTTCGTGCTCGTTCCAAATCATTATCGGTCCATCCACTCGGCGTCCCTGTTGGAGGAGTTGAAGCGCCGAAGAACCAGCAATTTGAAGCGTCAAGGTTGCTCTGCTGGAGATAGTGACGACGCCATCGCCTCCACGGAGCCGCCGTTGGATCAATCGATCGGATGCCGGAAAGGCCATTGAACGCCACCGGCATCTCTACCCTACAAATGCAATCCAGCTGTCATCGCTCGAGCGTACATGCACTGAACCAAAGGCGCCCACCACCTTTCCAACTTACACCCTCGTTCGATGAGCACTGCTTCCAAATAAGCCAAGCGGAATAATTTACAATGCTACAGCCGCAGACTCGCTCAGCACCCATTTGACTCTATTCGAAACCAGGATGATACGAGCGAAGAACGAGAGTACGACAAGGTTAAGCGTCGAATGCGACATGAGTTGTGGACCCAAGCTCTCAAGAGCAATTTGGCAGTTGAGTTTCAAGTGTGGTAGCAATACCGCTTATGACAGCTGCACGAGGCAGAGTACTCACAAAGGGGCAGTGGACAATGTATGGTTGACTATAGATTTTCCCTTCTCCATATTGTATTATTATCAAGTTTCAGCGGAAACGGCGAAGTTTCCATGTATTGTCTTGCTGCCTTGGAGACTGGCCTCATCTCCCATCACATGTATCTGGTGTCTGCTGCCGCACGAGTAGACTTTTGCTGTGCCGGATAATCTTCGGAAGTGGATTCTCGTCTGTGGACGCGTTCGCGTTCATGTTCGCGTTCGCGTCTCTCTGCGACCTTCCTGCCTGGACAATCCAACGTCAACCATATACACTGATGAGCAGCTCTTGATTCGAGATACGACGTTGAGCCGGTCAAGATGCCCGATAGACCTCCATTTCCAGGTCGCCCCGCACAACCTCCTGGTCCTACGTTTCTGCAGTATTCGCCCGATGGTCAACGATTGATCGTAGCCGGTATTGGGGACTTCGCTCGCTCATTCCGGACGAACGACAACGGAGAGCCCGACTTATTACCTTCGACACGTGTCGAGACGCTTGCTGTTGCCTCCGGAGTACGATATTGCCCAACATAAGTAGCTTGCACGGTTGTTGACATTGTTTAGAATGACTACGTGATCCTTGGGTGCGAAGATGGCACGGTATGCGAATACGCTGTACCGTCTGGCGACTTGAAGCGAATTCTTGTCAGGACTGGCCTCCCTGTCAGAGATGTTGCCCTGTCTCCCAACCAGGAATGGGTAGCTGTTTCCAGCGAGTACGTCAAGCTCCCCAATCTACTAGGCGTCCCTAACTCTTTCAGTGAACTGGAGATCAAAGTGGTGAATCGAAATGATATCGAGCAGATCACAATCCTGCGCGATCATCCGAAGCCGATAAAGCACCTAACATACGACCCATCCGGCAAGTACCTCGCCGCGTCCTGCACCAATGGTGTCATCTACGTCTATTCTATGACCACCGAGCCTACGGTATTTCGGACAGTAGACGGAATTGTACCGCCCCTTGAAACTACAGACTCAGCGAGTTCACGATGCGTGTGGCATCCTGATGGAAGAGCATTTGCTTGCGCAACGGCAACACGAGATATTCAAATTGTATCCATTGAAGACGGAGCGCATCAACGAACATTTTCAGGGGAGCGCAGCAGCGAGATCACATCATTGGCCTGGTCACCGAATGGCGCCTTGTTGGCCTCTTCAGATTCAGATTACTTGGTTGTATGGGAAACGAAAACACAAAAGATGCTGAAACGCTTCAACTACCCCAATATATTGAATGTTACATGGCAAAACCACGGCGAGAACATCTTCAATTGGACCACTTCTGATGGCGAAGTCTTTATCATCCCGGACTTTCTCAAAGAAGAGCAACATATCAAGCTTCTCAGAGGGCCAGAAGTCGGGGCGCCATTCTTTCATGATCCCTTGCTCGATCGAGCTACAGCCGTCAATGGCCGAAAACCGTTGGCGAACGGCCCTCCTAAACGAGCAGGCACCCCGGACAGTCTGGACGAACTACTCGGGCCCGAGGAGGAGTACGACTGGATTGAAGACGACGACGGAGCTGGATACATCAACGAGAATGGCAAGAGAACGAACGCTCACATGGGAAACGGCGTCAGTCACCTGGCTAAGCGAAGCAAGCCAGAGTCCTGGCAAGCCCAGGTGCACGAATCATTTCAGCCGGGAGCCACGCCATGGAGGGGCAATCGCAAATATCTCTGCTTGAACTTGATCGGGTTCGTCTGGACGGTTGATCAGGATACGCATAACACGGTCACGGCCGAGTTTTATGATCGAGAAATGTACCGAGACTTCCACTTCACGGACCACTTCCAATACGATAAGGCATGCTTGGACGAGTGGGGCACCCTGTTTTCGAGTCCTCCCAAAAATGGTCAGCCATCGGTGATTTTCTACCGGCCTCATGAGACTTGGACTGCTCGGTCGGACTGCCGGATTAGCTTGTCGGACGGCGAAGAAGCCCTCTGTCTTGCCCTAACCACCCAGTACATTGTGGCTGTTACGAACAAGAACTACGTCCGAGTATGGACACTGTTCGGCACGCCTGTACGAATATGGCGCATGAAGAGTTCTCCGGCTGTAACGTGCGCTGCTTACGGTGACTTTGTCATGACAGTTGGAAACGGTCCTGTTGGAGCAGATGGGAGTACACAGCTCTTGTACAGCATTGATAATGTGAAAGAAGACGAAAACTGTCAGAACGAAGATGTCGTAGCGTTGGGCACCGTCCCGCCGGACTCAGAGGCCGAAGAGGTCAGCTTGAAGACTCTGTTCTGGAGTAGCGATTCGGGGGATCCATGCATTTATGACAGCAACGGGGTGTTGCTGACTCTCCTGCACTGGCGGAAACCGGGGCAAGCCAAATGGGTACCTCTCCTCGACACCAGATTACTCGACCGTCTGAAGGATGGGAAGAAGGAAGAGACATACTGGCCCGTTGCGGTTGCCGATGACAAATTCCACTGCATCATCTTGAAGGGCGGAGACAAGACCCCGTACTTCCCGCGGCCCCTTCTCACGGAATTCGACTTCAATGTTCCAGTCTGTCGACCAGTCGAGAAGAAGAAAGACGGCGAAGACGGTGAAGGGGAAGACAATGCTGCGGTAGCAACTAGGCTAGAAGAGTCCTACGTCCGCTCTTCGGTGCTGCTTCAACTGGCGGATGACCGCGTCCAAGGGCTTGACAGTCGAGCAAGCTTTGCACAACAGGCCGAAGTCGCGAGAATGGAGGTCGAGGCGGACAAGATCCTACTCCAGCTCTTAGCTGTCGAGTGTCGCGAGGGCGAAGAGAGGGGCATGAAAGCCCTTGAGATTGTCAAACTATTGAAAGATCGCAGTGGCAAGATGTACGAAGCTGCCGCCAAGGTGGCCGGGAGATGGGGAAGAACTGTACTGGAAGACAAGATTACACTTTATGCCGACCAGCGCTTGATGGGTCTCGACGATGATCAGATGGTTGGTTAATACTACAAATTCACATCGTATGGACAGGCAAGGCAATGAATACACTCTTCAGGCCCTCGGACAACATGAAGCCCATTTGTTTCAATATAATGGGTAGTCGACGAGTCGACGAGCTTGGTTCAACACAACCACAACCAACACTAAGATCCCGATCCATGTATATATCCCTCGTAGCCAGCATGATACCTTCCAAGCCCTTGCCACGGCGCGGGTTGGAGAATCTCCCGTTCCCGCGCGCGAGACAGTCCAGGCCCACATTCTGCGGTTTCAACTGCAAAAAGGAGACGTTTTTTGTGTGTCAAGCTAGGCTCGCATCGACCTCTACACACTTCTGATACAGTCGGACAAAAAGTAAAGGTCGTAAGTGGACGAAAACCTTCATACACAAGCTTGTCGGTTGTATCATCAGTCTTAGTAGAGAATTAACTTGATCATGGAATAGTTGTGTGAGGATAATGATTTATTGTGTTGGAACACAGGAGTGCTATTGTGACACTCGTAGTAGGCGGGAGTGAATGGTTGACGTCGGTCTAGCAGCCTGAGCACAGTGTGGTCATCAAGTAAGGAGTGATTCCCCCCCGTTAAACAGATCAGCATGTCCACCTAGGCTAGGAGGAAGACCTCGGCCCTGAGCTCCCCAGTAACATCCCTTCCACAGATCTCTTTGGTGAGCCTTGAGTCGATGTCCGAGTCTCCCATCCGGCCGCTGGCCCGCGCTCTAGCATACAGTCTGCGTTTGTAGAATCGGTTCTTCAACTTGATAAAGGACTGTCCCACCTTGTCATGAGCCACCTGGAAGCGAGCCCAGTCCACGTCAAGGGATCGACAAACCCGATGTATGTCGAGGTTGGACTTTGTTTCGAAGCAATACCAGATCGAAGCGGCGATGCCGGCCTTGTGTTCTTCTCTATAGTACTTCCACCCCATCATGGGCGGAGTGAAGACTTCTTCAAAGACTATCTGTGCGAGTTCGGTTTTGTGGGGCGCCATCCCCAGTAGTTTGCACTGCTGCCCCAAGCTGAGAGGATTCTCACCACCGGAGTGGGAGATGCCTGCTCGCTCGGGAGAGCAGTCCTGCTGGTGGTGTCTTTGGCATGGGTTGTCTTCCGGCTGGGTCTCGGCAGGCGAAGGACGGCCGTCGTCTCCGTAGCATCCCAGCCGCTGCACGAGGTCAATGAAGGCGGGGTCGTCATCCAGGAAAGTCCTGAGCAGCTCTTCGCGCATTTCTTCCGAGATCTGTCTGGTTGTCTTCGGTGCCTCGACAACGTCAGCCATACTGTCGTACTCTTTCTCTCCGGGCCTTGCCCCGCCAGGCAGAACACTATACTCACTGTTCGAAATTGCCTGGAGCCAGATTGCTCGGCGAGCAAACGCAAAGGCGCCATGGAGGCAAGGAGAGACGACCTAACAGGATATTGCCGGCTTTGAGACTGATGTGAGGAGTGGAGGCGAAGACCGTTGAAGGATTGCCAGAACACGAGAGAAGTTAGATTTGTGCGCGCGATCATTTTTGCGTTGAACGAGACGGACTGGCAGTTGACACGCCGAGGTGAAGCTGATGAGTGAAGTTTCGGCGAGATCAGTGAATGGAGCCATAGTCTGAGAAGCCTGAGTATCGTCTCGTTTAATGTTGCTCCAGACCTTATCGCCATGATGACTTCTCTCATGCCTCGTCTTATCATTCATGTTTGAACTTCTCTCACAACAAACTCATCTTATCATTTCATATCCAATGGGGAGTCATGACGCTTCCTCTCCCACTTTTGGCGCCTTCAATGCTGTAAATACCACGGCCGCGACGGCTAGCATGGCACTGCCGCCTACCAGATAAGCTGTCTCACGGCCAGCCCACCAGAATAGACTGCAGAATACAATGGGGCCCAATGCTCTCCCGAGCTGTCCCCAGCTCCTCAAAGCTCCCAGCACTTCTCCTCTGTTGCTTTCCCTCGCTTCGAAACTTCCTAGACTGTTCAACCCGGTCACAACTGTAGCCGAGGTAACCGCAAGTAGTGCGCCAGCGCAGTACAGACCAGTCGTATCCTGTATCCGAGAAAGGAGAAAAAACGCTATTGTGCTTGACACAACCCCAATCCTGACCACAGTAAGCGGCGGCAAGCGTCGTACAACTGATCCTTGGAGGATGGAGGCGACCAAGCCGACGAAACCCAGTAATCGTCCATTCAATTTTGACGGTGACAGATGGGTCGGGTATAACACAGAGGTGATCAAAAATGGTAGCGAGAACTCCATTCCAGAGAAGGGCAAGAGGAAAAGAAAATGGACAGCATTCAGAATCACCGGGTTGTTGGTATGCCGCAATGAATTTCGACCGCTCGCGGTCGTTTTGGAGCCAGTTGCCTCACGCTTCACCGGTCTCGTCTCTGGAAGCTGGAAGTACAAGTAAAGAGTCTCGATCACGATCAGGAGCAGTGAGAAGCCGGCAGCTGTGGCGAAGGGGTTGGCGATCACGGTCGTGATACTCGCTAAGGCGGCTCCCAACGCCGGTCCGAACGTGAAGGCAACGCTGAAGCAGGCCCCCACGAGCGCCATGGTCGATCCTCTCTGCTCATCCGTACTGATGTCGGTGGCAATGGCAGTCGCCAGCTGAACGTTCCCCTCACTTAGTCCGCCAACGATCCGGCTCAGCAGAAAGGTGCGGAAGTCCACGGCGAAGCACCACAATGCCACACTGGCGATGTTGCCGCACATGCTCCATAACAGCGCTGTTCGCCTGCCGTATTTGTCCGAGGCTCTTCCGATCACCGGGCTTGCAATGGCCTGCAATAACGAGAAGAGGGAACCCAGCGCACCTCCAAGCAGGACGATATCGTATTTCTCGTTGATGGGCACGGCGAAAGAGGACTTGTATGCATTCAGGTAGTGGAGAATGCGGTTCAACGCCGACGAGGGATGCTTCTCGAGGCTGCGGTAGAACGTGAGGAGCGAGGGGAACAGCGGAAGAATGAAGGTAAAGGATATCTTCGATCTTGTCAGCGTGAACGCGCCCATGCCACCGAGGGTCTCTTGCTCACCAGGTCGAGAAGGAGCGATACGAATAGCACCCGCAGGATCTTCTTTCTCCTTTCCGGTGTTATGGTCTCCATTTCGACTCGCTCAAAACGCACTTTCTATGCTTGGTGAACAGTAGACGAGGTTGGGCAGCCAAAGACTGCCGTCGACGAGGACAACTGTGATATAACGACGAGGCTCACGATGCGACCAGCGCCCAAGATTAAAATTAGAAATGCCGTATGCAGGAACAATGCACGAAAGAATGCCAGAAAGGTGATCAGCTCATGTCATCGATGTTCGGCGCCTCGAAAAATGCTTCTGCTTTGGGCATCGGCGGGGCGCAGTTGATCCGGGATGCTCGGCATTTCGCCCCTTTCCCTGGTTCCTGTCGGCGTCAACGTCGAACTGATGCTCTGGCAGCAGTGGTTCGGGAGACTCTGAGATTCCAAGACTCAATTTATGTGATTATACATCGTCCTCCATGGGCAGCACACCTTCCCGCAGCATCTCCTTACTGACCTCTTCTACCCTCTTCCACACCCGAAGTAGATTACCCCCAATGATCCCCGCTACTTGCTGGTCACTTAGCCCTCGCCGCAGCAGCTCCTTGACCAGTGCTGGAAACTTGCTCACATCCTCCAAGCCACGCGGGGTGCTCTTGGTCCCATCAAAATCACTCCCAATGCCCACATGCTCGAATCCAATCCTGTTGCCAATGTACATTATGTGCTCCGCTACCCATTCAACGGTCGAATTGGCCGGATAGAATGTCGGCAATCTATCGGGGACGGTCGCGTTGACGCACGAAACGAATCGTGGGACGAAGGTCACCATCACGACGGAATTTCTCTGCTTAACCAGTGGCAGGATATGGTCAGGGACGTTGCGCGGATGAGGACAAAGTGCATGGGCTGAGGAATGTGAGAAGATGACCGGCGCTCGGCTCCCAGAAAACGACTTGGTCGCGTTGCCCGCAAGGACATCATGCATCGTTGCTGGATGCGTGTGCGAGAGGTCGATCTGAGTAGTGGTAAGCTTTGCAAATTTCACGACCGAGGTAGAAACGCTCCCTTACAATCATACCCAACCGGTTCATCTCACGAATCAGCTGTGTGCCCAAAAGGCTCAGTCCACCCCAATGGGCCTTCGCTGGTCGAGAAGTTTCTGGATCGAGAGAGTCATCCAGAATCGTCACTTGCGCTGCGTCGGCAAAGGGGTTATGACAGTTCCACGTCAACGTGGCATACTTGACTCCTAGCCTGTGAAACAGCCGTAGGGTGGACGCATTTCGGCCTACCATATGAAGTCCCTCCAGTCCGATGGGGGACAGCAATTTTCCACGACGTCGGAAGGCAGACAACGCCGAAGTCCTGTCGAGATCTGCTGCAGAAAACAGATCCGTATGGGCAGCCTGCAAACGATGAATAACATCCATCTGAGCCAGTGCCTCGATAATAACTGTACCTTGGTAAGGGACTTCGGGTACAGCTGCCCCAGCATCGACAGCAACTCACCTGGAGCGTAATTCTCATTCGAGAAATCGAAACCATCCTTCGGACAATCGACCCAGCAACTCCAGAAGAATCCACCCTGCCCGCCTGATATCATTCGTGGCAAGTCGAAATGCTCTGGCATCCCGCCATTTTCGAATTTAGACGTGAAATCGCTGCTGTAAATGTGGTTGTGGAAGTGGAATCGGACTCTTTCTGCCAGGTCGTTATGTCCGTCTGCATATAGGCATGTTCGTTAGTTCAAGCTTATCCCTTCGGCTGAAGAAGCCAAGGGCGATCATGGTCCGAGCATTGTCATACCCATCAAAGGCGTAAGAGACATGATTTTGCCAACTCTCTGATCTAGCGAGAGTATCGACGACGGAATCATCGACAGTAAAAGTACATGTGGTCGATAGATGTTGAGCCTGAAAGCCAAGACCAAGATCAGCCCGGCAGCGAGCAACATAATCGGTCGCCATCTTGGCCTCTTATAACGGTCGTAGCTCTCATCTGTGTTCCAGCGGGATTCGGACCTCTTCTTCGCATTTGGCTTGGACATCATAACTAGGAGTCGTGGGACTTTGGTGGGACAAGTCGGTGGACTGCCAGTCAGATGAGCAGAGCCACGATCATCCTCTCATCATTGAATGGTATCGGGGTTCATATTGATCCAAGGGAAATGAACATGGCGTGGCATTGCTGGCGAAGGTGTTGTGCTGCCACGATCGCGATGCGGGGCTAACATGCCCTGTTGTCCGATGCGCTCCAACGGACTGCGGCGCTTAGCCATTACAGTCGTTGCGGAATTGCGTGCTCCATGCTCTGTACCAGTGGAAGATGTGCGAGGCGAGCCATCATGAATATATATGTAACACCTTTACGGTCGATTTAGTCGGTGCTCGTGGGACAGCTTCCTCGAAGCCTAGGAGGGGTGAGGAGGATTGAGAAGGAACTAGAATGGTCTGCTCTCTGTAAGGTCCCACTGGAAGCGTTGGAGGACACTGTTCCTGAGCATCTCGAGACCAATATCTCAAGTCCGCGTACTCACCTGCTGATTCTGGGTAAGGCCTTCGGCAGGCTGGCAGGCTTCTTCCTGCGAGATCCGCCTAGAGCTGCTCGACCCACTCGCCCCTGAACTGGTGGGGTTGACAGCGTGCGTGATGGAAAATTCTCCCAATGGAAGTTCGTCTTACAGGCCCGGACAAATCTCGACAGACCAACAAGGGACTCGGGACGCGGAGGCTGATCGAGCTTCGATCGATTTGGGGCCAGACAGCTCTACGCCCTCCTGGAAGTTATTCGTGCACGCGCGGCAAGACGATCAAAGTCAATCGAAGGAAGTTCCAGAACCTGCAGTATCGCTTTCCGCTGTCTCGCCGTGCCGTGTTTCATCTCATCGTCAATTCTATGTGAAGGTAAGCAGACCGCGAAATTCTCCTGCATGCAAGATCCTGCGTGATGCAGAACCCCTGGTCCATGAGCCCCATCGTCGGGAAAAAGTCAGTAAGGCGACCAGCATCTTTGTGGCTTTCCCCCCATTCAACAACCGGTCGCGTGTCATGATCCAGAGACATTTTCCGGGATTCAATGGCGCTCCCACGGGGATGTCTTCGGATCCCGCTCAAACTCTGGAAGATATTGTCAACATCAGCATGACCGAATTGTGGCGAGCATGTCAGCCTGCATTCGTCCTGGGCAAGGATATACTGTACTAGGATGCCCCCAGAAAGGTGCAGTGAACCCAGATGGACATGGTGCAGAGACTCTTCTTCCCGCTCGCCCACTACCGTTGTGTAGAGCTAATACAGCCCACACATACCTTTCGCTACGTGTATCCTACTCTTTGTCTTGAAGAGCTGTTCTGTTTGCCAGCTTCGATTTCAATGTCGGTCGTGGCGGAGCCAGGCGACCATGAAGTACTTCAGGTTGCTACTTGCGCAAATCCTGCTATCCTCTTGGGCATTCTCCATCAATGCACAGGTCGACTTCGGTGACCTGCCCCAATGCACAGTTGGTAACCCTGTTGATCGGGATTCCGCGGCTGGAATAACCAAGACAATAGTTATCATGCCTTGTCGACACATTTTCAGCGGCGAACTGCTCGCTCACCAACACTACATGTCAGTGTCAAAACCAAGAGCTGAAGCAATCGACTTCGGACTGCATGTTGAAGAATTGCACCTTGGTAGACACGATCGGTACGTGCTATCCTTGTGAACTACAGGCTACTACTTTGCGGCTGACCTCTAGTATAGCATTGGGCAAGTTACAAGAACAAGTCTGCGGCATCAAACCACAGTCGAGGCAACACACATTACTGGTGGTGAATCTTGTGACATGCTCGTTGGCTATATTCGCCGTCTTCCTCCGCCTCGCGTCCAGGTTCCTCGTATCGAAGCGGGTTTGGCCCGACGACATTGTCATCAGCGTTGTCGCAATCCTCCTCATCCCCTTCTGTGGCCTGGGTAGCTGGAGTGAGTCAATCCCATGCAACCTTGAAAGCAGTGCCGGCTGACAGCTGCCCAGTGGTAGTTCACGGCCTTGGGACGCACACGTGGGACAACTCGGCGTCGACGGCGACGAAGATTTTCCAGATATGTATGTCAAGCGCCCCTCCCCGATGCTACACACGATCCGATCCCTCTCACTGACGAATCTCAACAAGTCTGGGTCGACGAGATCATCTACATTGTCGCCCTGATGCTCACAAAGGTGTCGATCCTCCTCTTCTACATGCGCGTCTTTCCATCGCGAGGCTTTCAAATCCTTTGCAACACTCTGCTGGGCTTCGTGGTCCTCTCCGGCACCGTCATCCTACTATGCCAGCTTCTCCAGTGTCTCCCCGTGCGATTCAACTGGGACAAATCGATCCACAACGCCAAGTGCATCAACGTTAACGCCCTGACGTACGCGCACGCAGGAATCAACATCTTCCAAGACGTCCTCATCCTCGCGCTGCCAATTCCCTGGATCATGCGCCTCAAGCTCCAACCGAACCAGAAGATCGGGCTGGTCATCATGTTCCAAGTCGGCGCGTTCGCCTGCGTCACCGCCGTTGTGCGCCTCCGCTTCCTCGCCGAGTTCGGCGGGACAAACTCGACGGACCCGCTGTGGGAGAACGCCGACACCACGATCTGGACGGCCGCCGAGACCACTTCCGCCATCATCTGCAGCTGCCTCCCCGCCATCCGCGCGCTGTACAAGACAAGCCGGAAGGTGGCGACGACCGAATCCTCGTCCAAGAGGAGGTCTCTCACCATCTTGTCGGCTCGGGGCGCCGGAGGCGGCGGTGGCGTCTTCTCGAGTAGATCAAAGTCATCCTCCCGGGATCCCGACACCGTCGAGGAGCATCATCTCGATCTGGCCGAGGACTGGGATCAAAAGCACGCCGAAGCCGACCGTCGACACGGTCCCATCACAATCACTCACACGGACCTTGGCTCCTCGGGCCGCGGCCGGAGAGCGTACCTTCCGGACTTGAAAGAAGAACCTGATCTCGAAAGGCGCCATTCAAACGAAAGTTCAGATCATGTTGCGGCGCAGGTCCGGCCCACCAGTCCACATGCTTATTGAGGGCTTCTTTTCTGTGACGGCGGCCATGCATACGTACTCTGTCATGATTGATGCGTTGAACGTGGAATTAGATGTACAATAGAATGCAGCCACAGTAGACGCTGCTGTGCGGAGTTCTTGTAATTAGTTCTTGTGCTATTGCTGGCACCACCTCCCGGGCCATGAGTATTCACGTCGCCTGGCCACTTGCTACAGAGTCGTCATCTTCGGCGAGAATCTCGGCGCCTTTCGTCTTTCTCGACTCTCCCCCCGAGACTAACGTCTCACCCAAAGTGTCGATCCTGAAAATCGTCAATCACGCGCTTCAGGGGCCGCCTCGTGATCTAGCCAACGTTGATTGAGCGAATCGAGAAGCGTGACCTACCACAGCTTGGAGCATCTGGAGCATCCATCTGAGCGGAGCTTCACTCGGTACCACGGTCTCATGCATTGGACTTGGTCATGTGGCGGATGACCTGCTACGAGACTGCCAGAGGGTGGGTCGAATACAGGTGTCCCAGGTTTTCTCCCAACATCGCATTCATTTTGACCTGCGCACGGATTGCTCCTTGGTCGACGATGTAGGCTTGCCCGGAGCATAAGAATGATTCTGACTTCATGACCTCTCTAGGAACTGTCAGTAAGCCAAACGCTGCGCATCGGCTGCGAGACACTCTCTGAAGAATCGGCCTCCGCGCGACCCCTGAAACCACAATCATCGTGTACATTTATGACCCCTGTTCCATCACGATTCTATGAAGCTCTTGCAGACAGACATCGGTCCTATGTCTTTAGGCGTTCAGCAACGTTAGAGCCTGCGAACAAGACTTGACGCGCAGTTAGAGGCAGAATGGTTGAGGGAGGCGATGACCGTGACACGCATTTCGTTCGGGTCTGTCGACCAGTGCATCTGCGAGAGTTGTCAGTATTGTTTGCGCTTTCTACGAAACCACTGGTAGGCCATACCTTTTTCGTTCAGTCGCGCTCGACCTTGGGAACAACGCTCATCGTGTCCACATCACCAAGGGCAAGCTTCATCGCCATGGCAGCAAGAGCCTTCTCCTGCTGTGAGATCAGTTTCGCCTGCTGATCGATGGTTCTGTTCCTCTTGACAAGTTTCTTTTCCAGTTCGGCAATAGCGGCCTGCTGAACCGTGTTCTGCTCTTGAAGTCGGTACTTGTCGTTTTCCAGGACGCCGATAATCTCGCTCTGATCCTTGATGCGGGCGTCGGAGAGGCGTTTCTCCTCATCGCATTCAGCTACCAGACTCGCGTACTTTGCTTCCATAGTGGGCTCCATCGCACGCTGCTTCTCGATTCCACCACTCCTGCAACGGCGCCTGCCACGGCCTCCCCCACGGTAGCCACCACGATTGCCGCGCGGTTCCGAATTGCGAGGGTCTGGACAGCTTGGTCCGCTAGGTAAGGCCTGGGGTCGAGACTCGGTTTGAGGGGGGTGAATGGTTTCCTCGACCCGATCATTTACGTCGAACTTGATGTGGCGGCTGCTTTCTCTGGAGCCCATTTTCGGACCAGCTCACCGAGAAAACCTGGGTTTGGGGTAGTTGGATACCGGAATTAACATGAGGTGGATCAGGGCGAAAGACACACGGATAGGGAAGATGGTGGCTCAAACAGTCGCAGGAGGTCGTATGTCGTGATTGACGTAGTTCGAAATGGTAAGAGTTACAGGTGAAGCGGAGAAAGGTTTCAGTGCTGTCAAGGTGAAAATATTCTCTACCTAGGCCTCATGAACTTCGCTCGCGTTGCAGCTGGTGTCCTTCAAGCCGCGCAGTGGCCGTGTGTATGTCAATGGTGAATGTTTGCCGGAACACGGTTAACAAAATTAAAAGCGGATGTGGCCTTGTCATCTGGCATTTCTGGTTGTACGGTCACCTGTCCTGAAGATTCGCTGGAAGTGCCTGGCTCATCCACTGTTGTAATCTTATGCCACAGCAATCGACGAGCCTGGAGACAGTCGAATATTTGTCGCTTTGGCGGTCGCCCATTACCATCTCTAACATGCACCAGAGATTACTGTCTAAGACCCAGGAGGAGCTGATCATGGCTTCAGAGTACGGTGTGAGTTGTGCTATCTGTAGAGTCCTTCCAGCGCTTGAGGAGCAAAGTCAAAAAGTTGGTATGGCATCGTGATCCAGACCAGACTTTAGGCTTTGGGTTTCAATTGGCTTGTGTACAGGTTGCAAGCAACCTATGTGAACGAAATGAACGCTGAGATAACACTAGATTGCCTTGTGTAAGTGGTGGTTGAAAGTTCTGGCCTTTTGCTACTGATTGTGCTCATGTCCAATTATTGGGGCCCTGTATTGTCGTAGCCTTCTCCAAGGTAGCTTGCGAAAGACTGCGCCCGATGATAAAGGGGCCCAGATAACCGTGAGACGGGTAACTGAAAAGTATTGAGATTGAGTATCTCTCGATCTTATTGATCCTCCTACCACAATCTACCGTAGTCGACTTTCAGGCTGTCACAACTCGCGATGGACTTCCAGCAGGGCATCTTAAGGATCTCACATGGCATTCATCTCCCTTACGGACTCGAGAAGTAATGATGTCCTCATATGCTCATGTTGCAATGGGTCCTCGGCGGGCAATGGGGCTCCGGACATCCGTGGGGTGTGAGGTACTCGAAGCCTGTTTCCTTCCGCCGCATCGGATCGTAGATTATACGAGATCCAGCTTTGCCCCCTAAATGTCGTTGCTGCCACGTTTGACGGCTGCAGTTGTGAACAAGCTGGCCAAGACTCGAGGTGGACGTCTGATTCTGCCACACCCCGACCCAGTCTATCACCACATGACCCACAACCGTGAAGGAGTGAAGAACGAGGGCCGTAACGAGTGCTCCTGGGAGCAAAAAGTCCAACCGTGTGTCTCGAACAGCAAAAAGGGCAAAAAGGGCAAAAATCCGTGCCTCACCTGCAGAGCCGAAGCTCCCGGGAGTTTGCAAACTGGCCGCTGGGGCGATTTCGAATTTAAACCCTATGCTTCATTGCGCAAACGCTGTCACTGTGAGGGAGCGACCGACACAGCCAGCAAGCTCGGCAGTCACTGGGAATCCACTTTTATGGCTGTACTCAGCTCTTGTCCGTAGGTGGCCACGTAAACGCGTTGCCCGAAGGCGACCATTTTTTGGCGTCTTTCGTTTATATCCCCTTGAATATTGAAAAACGTGACCATGGAGCCTTATGATGGGCTGTCTAGGGAGAATGTCGGCCAATCAAGCAGTGGTGCCGGTCGAGGGTGAGGCAGAATCCTGACCGTGGTGGTGGAGGCAGTGGCGGTAGCGAAACGACTAAACGGCGGCGAGGCTGAAATCTGCTCGTCGAGAACGCTAGCGGTCGTCTACTGTGTCAAGGCTTCCAGCTGGATCTGATGGGTTGTAATTTGGGAGAGGCGCTTGTACTGGGTATAATGTTCATCCATTATTGGTGATAAGAACTCATCAGTCATCAATTATCGGCATAAGACCATGGACCGTCTCACCCGCCGCTGCCAGCAGCTACAGTCGACTTCGTTCTCCAGTCCTCGAAGCTAGCAGAAGTGGTGTCGACTTTGCGCTTTTGCTTGTCTTCCCAATCGCCCTCTTCCTGGGCGATCAACGCATGAAACTTACCACCCTGGCCTCGACCGAAGTAGATTGCTCCTTCTTCTCGCTTGGCAACACGTTCAGTGACAAGGACATACTTCACAGAACTGCCGGGCGCCTCAAACATGGCATCTCCAAGGATAGTCTCCATCTCGGTTCGGAGAGCACGGGCTCCGGTACCCATGGCGAGGGCATTTGACGCGATCACGTGGAGAGCCGGTGTGGTGAAGCGGAGCTCGATGCCCGATAGTGAGAAGAGAGTGATGTACTGAGCGACCAACGAATTACGAGGTTCCGTCAATATGCGCAATAACATGGAATGGGTGAGAGCAGCCAAAGCGGCTGCGGTTGGAATTCGGCCGACGAGCTCAGGGATGAAGCCGTAAGACTGGAGATCAGCTGGAGTGACCAAGTCCAAAGGGTTGAAGTAGTTTGGCTCTGTTGGAGAACCATCCATGGACGACCGTTGAGGAGCTGGCGCTGGGGTGAAGAAAGGCAGATGTTTCTTATAGAGGGCTTCTTCTTGGGATCCCGGCAGTATAGGGACGGGGGCGGTTGTTGTGGATTTTTGATCGCGACCATAAGAGGTCAGATTGGAACTTGATCGTACGTTAGCCCCAAACCCGATACTCCCTTTCGCCAAGCGGTCCATTATGTGCTTCTGCAAGCCGATAAAAGCACCGCTGCAGATGAAGAGGATGTTGTCGGTGCGGACGTTGTAGACCTCGCCTTTTGCAGGAGCAGCTGCGGCGCTCGATGAACCGGACGAGAAGCCAGCGCCCAAAGGACTATTAGTTGGATAAGTCTGGGACTGGCCACCCGCTCGAGGAGCATTTCGTTCTGGCTTCGCCTGGATCTGGATCGTTGTGCCTTCGACTATTTTCAGGAGCGCTTGCTGGACACCTTCTCCCGACACATCTTTCCCATGGCTGACCTTTGCTGTTGCAATCTTGTCGATTTCATCGAGACAAATGATACCTCGTTCAGCCCTCTCCACATCATAGTTTGCAGCCGCTAGCAACCGATGCACGCAAACTTCGGCATCCTCGCCAATATATCCGGCCTGAGTGAAGGGCGTGCAATCAGACATGGAAAAGGGTACCGACAGCACCCGCGCCAGCGTCTTAGCCATCAACGTCTTTCCTACGCCGCTGGGGCCTAGGAGCAATATATTCGATTTCTCCAAAGTAAGAGGACTGGTGTCAACGATGGGTGAACTATTCGTCCGTGGGTTGAAGCCCGGGATCGAAGGGCCCCCCATGCGAATTGTGGCTTGCTGACCAGGGAATTCGCTCTCGACTGGATGTCTTTCTCGTCTTTCTCTTTGCGCCAGCAGCTCTTCCTCTTCCTCTTCTCGCCTTTGCAATTCTTGTATCCTCTGGTAATGGTTGAACACTGCAACGCTGAGGACCTTTTTGGCCCTTTCTTGGCCAACGACAAATTGATCGAGGTGCTGCTTCAGCATCTTAGGAGTGAGGCGGGGGTTGCCATAGCTGGAAGCTCCCCCTAGAGGCCCCGACGTGGGCAACCCTGGCTCGTAAGTGCCTGTGAACGGTTGGTTGACAAAGTCCGACCGATGAAACTGTGATGAGGATCGAGATTGCGAGCTGGTAGAGAGTGATCGCTTGCTCAAGGCGACATAGGATGAACGCAATCTTCGAGGGATTGAGCTTGTGGACGCAGCCATGGTGCTATCTAAGGCGGGGCAGAGGAAGAACGGGATCGCACTCAGTGGCTGCATGCCTACTATTCACTCCGTAGGATGGATTCTTCAGCGCATGTAGCAAGACATCGAATTGCCTTCGACAATTGAGACTGCGTTGATGTGAGTCAAAGCGCGCCCCAAGTGCTTCCCCTCAGTCAACGCCACACTAGCTCGAGTTTAGCCGATGCTTCACCGGACGAGCTTTCGAGCTCACTTCATCCCACGTCGAGATTGTGAGATGCTGGCCAGCAACGTTGCCGTCTGAGAGACGAACGAGTCGAGGAAATCGGCATCCACCTGGATCAATTGCTGGCTTCCATGTCATGTCAAACACACACTGTGTCCTCACCAAACCAGCTTGGTTCTGACTGGATGGAATGTTGATCCACATGACGTGGGATCCTCGGAGCAGGACGTTGCACAGATTCTTATTGACGGTAATGTTTCTACGAGGCTGAGCCTGTCCTTGACTCTGGATTAAGCAAGTTCCTCATGCGCTTTCTCGCGTTCCTGCGACGTGCGTTCCCTAACGCCAACACTAATCAACGCGGCCGTCCCTCCTCAAACGGGGAGAGAAAAATACTGGAGCCCGAAATGGATTCTGGCCGTGCGAGCGCTCCTGAACATGCAGGGAACTTCGATGTCCTAAAACAAACCCAGAAGGCCCTTGGCACAGTCGAGCGTCTCAATATTCCTGTCGGTGGTACGACGGTGCGTGGATACCTGCATCTGCCTGCCGGTTATACGGAGAATCAGGACAGCATCGCCGCCGCCGCCCTTCTTCTGTCAGGCGCTGGTGGAGGGGTGAGCGGGCCGTCAGGGATGTATGTCTCAATTGGCGACAAGCTCTCCAGTCTCCGGAGGGCTATTCCAGTGCTCAGGCTTGATTACCGTCATCCCGCTCATAACAACCCTTGCGTGGAAGATGCAATATCGGCGATGGACTATCTCGAAGAAAAGTACTCCATCCGTAGGTACGTGTTGGTTGGGTGGTCCTTTGGCGGTGCACCAGTATTTACCGTAGGTGGGCAGGAGAAAAGTAGGTTTTCCCATACGCACCTTTTCTAGACCTTCCGCTGAACTTCCATAGACCGGGTGGTAGGCTGCGCTACAGTTGCAAGCCAAACTGCTGCCACGAAGGGAATAAGATATTTGACCCCTCGACCAGTTCTATTGCTACATGGGACCGGTGATCAGACGCTGGATTGGCACTGTTCTCAAAGCCTATATGAAGCATATGGCAAGGCTGGAGACCGGACACTGAAGCTTTTTGAGGATGACAACCACGCCCTGACGAGAAATTCACGTGAGGCAGAAGAGTTATTGTGCGCTTTTATCGCGAAATGCGTGGACGTGGATATATCCGGGCAGGAGCGGGAGAACGTACTCCAGAAGACGTTGACCGAAGACGGCGACAAGGTGGATCTGATGAAAAAAGGGGGAGATCTCGTAGGGGAGCGGATTGAGTAGAGAGTCGGACAGCGCCATATCGTGTATGTACAAAGTATTTTCATTAGCTGCAATTTATTCTCGATTGGCGGCGGAGAGAATAGGGACGAGCCTAGCCGGCACGGAAAAACTATCGGGACGACTTTGGGGCATGTGAGAGCGTTTGAGCTTCGCTAGCCTCCCCTAGCCGCCACTAGGCTTCCCCACGGGTTGCGCTTGCGGCGATATTGTGTTTTGGGCCGAGCTATGACATCAATCGCAACCAAACTTGGAGGGTGTCGAGTGATGGTGCTGTAACCAGCTCATTCAACATTTTCAGTTCGAGGTTTCAGACCCCGCCATCTGTGAAATTTTGAGCTGTAGACAACAGCTCGATAAATACTTTCAGCAGACTGTTGCCCATACTCTGGCATCTGTTTCAAAATTTCACTTCTTTCTACCACCCGTTCAATTGTCGATTGCGGGATCCTTGCCTTGCCCTGACCTTGACTTTACTGCCCCTCATGGCATTGGCTCAAGCTTCCCAGAATTCCGTATTGGCTGCACCGGCCAACGGTGAAGCTGCTCCTGATGGAACAGGTAAGGAGTTTCCGTCTGTTTTCCCAGACTGCGCTAACGCGTCTTCCCAGGTGTCATTAAGCTCGACCCTTGGCTAGAGCCCTTCCGCGATGCTCTGAAACACAGATTCTCTAAAGCTCAAGAGTGGATAAAGAAGATCGACCAAACAGAAGGCGGACTGGAGAAATTCAGTCGAGGTTACGAAAAGTTGGGCTTCACATTCGACTCCAACAATGGAATAAACTACCGGGAATGGGCGCCGAACGCAGAGCAAGCATTCCTCATCGGCGAATTCAACGACTGGAATAGAGAATCACATCCTCTGAAGAGGGACGAATATGGCGTATGGTCAATCCACCTTCCAGCCAAAGGCGGCGTGCCTGCTATTCCACACAACTCAAAACTTAAGGTTTCGTTCATTCTCCCTGGCGGTGAGCGGATAGAGAGAATACCGGCTTGGATAACAAGAGTCACCCAGGACCTGGCTGTCTCTCCAGTCTACGATGCGGTGTTGTGGAACCCTCCTCAGAGCGAGAAGTACACCTTCAAAAACCCTCGGCCTCCTTATCCGAAAAGCGTACGCATCTACGAAGCGCATGTTGGCATCTCCTCGCCTGAGTTGAGAGTTTCGACATACAAGGAGTTTACCAAGAACATGCTCCCCAGGATACAATATCTTGGCTACAATGTCATTCAGCTGATGGCTATTATGGAACACGCATACTACGCTTCGTTTGGCTATCAGGTCAACTCATTTTTTGCGGCAAGCTCTAGATATGGTACCCCGGAAGACCTAAAAGAGCTAATCGACACTGCACACGGCATGGGGATTACAGTACTTTTGGATGTTGTACACTCACACGCCAGCAAGAACACCTTGGACGGTCTCAACATGTTCGACGGAAGTGACCATCTGTACTTCCACGAAGGCAGTAAAGGTCGACACGAGCTATGGGACTCTAGACTCTTCAACTACGGCCACCACGAAGTAATGCGATTCCTGCTGTCAAACCTGAGATTCTGGATGGAAGAATACCAATTCGACGGCTTCCGGTTTGATGGAGTCACATCAATGCTTTACACCCATCACGGCATCGGCACAGGTTTCTCAGGCGGCTATCACGAATACTTCGGGCCCGCGGTTGACGAAGAAGGTGTTGTGTACCTCATGCTGGCGAACGAAATGCTTCACAGCATCTATCCCAAATGCATCACCATAGCCGAGGACGTTTCTGGAATGCCTGCTCTATGTCTGCCACTCTCCCTTGGCGGCGTAGGTTTTGACTACCGCCTCGCCATGGCTGTTCCAGATATGTACATCAAGATGCTGAAAGAAAAGTCAGACGATGAGTGGGATATTGGAAACATTGCATTCACTCTCACCAACCGCCGACATGGGGAGAAGACTATCGCATACGCCGAATCCCACGATCAAGCGCTGGTGGGCGACAAATCGTTGATGATGTGGCTCGCTGACAAGGAGATGTATACCCACATGTCTGTCCTCTCAGAGCTGACACCGGTCATCGACCGCGCCCTTTCCTTGCACAAAATGATCCGCCTCGTCACCCACGGCCTGGGCGGTGAAGGCTACCTGAACTTCGAAGGCAACGAGTTCGGCCACCCCGAATGGCTCGACTTTCCCCGCGCCGGGAATGACAATTCGTTCTGGTATGCGCGTCGCCAGCTCAACCTCACCGAAGATGGCCTCTTGAGATACAAATTCCTCAACGAGTTCGACAGAACAATGCAATGGAACGAGGAGAAGTACGGCTGGCTCCACTCCCCACAAGCATATATTTCTCTCAAGAACGAGACTGATAAGGTCCTCGTCTTCGAGCGTGCCGGCCTTCTGTGGATCTTCAATTTTCATCCTACTGCATCCTTTACGGATTACCGTGTGGGTGTGGATGTACCGGGGGTGTATAGAATCATCATTGACACGGATGCGGCTGAGTATGGCGGACATGGACGCAACGCGAAGGACACGAGGTTCTTCACCACGGATTTGCCCTGGAATGGTCGGAAGAACTTCACACAGGTTTACATCCCGACGAGGACGGCTTTGGTAAGCCTTTTTACCCCATGGTACCTTATTTGTCGTGGAGAGTAGTGCTGACCTTGAATTTGCAGGTTCTTGCCCTCGAATCCACATTGTAATTCTCTATTGTCGAAGGGAGCTGGGTAACGAAATTGAACCGAGGACAGATTGATACTGTTCTCACTTCTTCTACGGGTAGGAGATATTCTAAATTCGTATGGCAGGGTATTCTGGATATGAAGCAGTTTCAAGTACACATGGTACAAAAGCCGTGCCAGTTGTGCAGTAATATCTTGACGAAAAGTGATTCTATGTCTGACAGCACGCAACCATCTCACAGAGTTGTTCCGCAAGGACTCTGTCCAATTTGATGACCTCGTTTCTACACAGTCTGTCGCGAAAGACATGGCGAAATTGCCAATAGAGTGACTCGTGATGGGTTTATTAGTGGAGTTTCTGGCATTGCTCAAAAATGCTCTTATCTCAACCATGTGTTATACATCGTCAATGGCGCAGCCCAGGTCTTTTAACCCCACCAATGTGCTCGAGACTCCTTCTGATCGGCAACTGAAGAGCATCTTTCATTCATTCCGTCATGTCTTCAACTCCAAAGCTCTCTGTTGTGCGGAGTGGAGAGGTATCAACACTAAAAGCTAGTTGAGATTTTCCCCTTCAGCTCTCATATCTTATTGGGGGGCCCGTGTCGGCCATACGCTCTGCTGAACTGCTGAGGGATGCCCAGTAAGCGAGGAGTTTCAAGAATTCGGAGGCAGTCCTCTTCTAGTATTCCACTCATCCCTGCATACCCTCATGGCCAGCCCGGGGACGAGTTCTTGCTCCTTGTTCCGTCCCCACTTCACTTTCTCCAAGAGCCAGTCAGTCAGAGTGACGACCTTGCTGGTCTTGTCAACGCCGTTGCTCTCGTCCGAATGCTCGATCGTATGGCTTGCGATACGGCCATTCGAATCAAATGTGAATATGAACAAACCCGTGAAATCGTCGCCTTTGTTCAAGTTGAAGATGGGTTTATCTCCCCCGAGCAGTTTCGACAGGCCACGGTTTATGTTTCCTTCGGTCGTGCTAGACTGAGCGGCTTCGGTGTTTACATTGCCGTGTCCATTTGTTTTCGGCTCTGTCTTCCATCTTACCACCAGTTTCTCTGCGCTGAGATCTTGCTCGCCTTCGATTGCCTCTGGAGGGACTGCATATGCGAATCCGGTGCGCACGATCTTTTCCGAGAGGATCTTCAATTTGACGTTGCCGACGATGGGGACGCATCCCCAGGCCACGGGTGTCGTCCAGAGAGAGGCACGGTAGGCGACACGACCTTTTATTGCTGGTAGATGAGGATGGGTCGAGGGAAACAGATGGAGGGAGATATTCGGGGAGAGTATTGAGGTCGGGAGAGGAGTTGTGAGGATGGTAGGTAGAAGGGGCGATAAAATCCGTAGTGCTTTAGCATATTAGCATACAGAGTGAGACTTTTCCGCGCCCTGCTCTGCTACGTACTCTTTCCTAACTTTATCAATCGCTCGTCCGGAGGCTTGTGGTCGCTATTGTCGCCTGGCCTTTGAGGACCGAGTAGTTCCTCCGCCGGGCCGTATCTGGGCGCAGCGGCCGTAAACCAGACTTCTGATATAGGTTCGGGTCTGACTTGTGCTAGGTTCCTCCTCGGTGGCACCTGACGGAGGCTATGGCCACCAGCAGAGGAAGACCTTGCGCGCTGCTGGGCAGGAACTCTGGCAACTCGAATGGGAGTCCATCTCGAAGCTGGAGCAGCGCACTTTATCGATACACGCAGGCTGCGCATTGGCCCGGCGGTCATCTGGGCGGAGGAAGCATTCTCAGAGGAAGGTCACTTGAGGATGCGAGAAAGATGGAGCCCTGTCGAGTAGGATGCCTCTTGGGACGATTCAAGCGTTTGAACATCTCACCACGAAGAGTTGGAGAAATAGAAGCGGCGGAGCAGCCGTGGCAGCTACGTCAGCCAATGGCAGGTAGCCAACCATTGTTGACAGTCAAATGACATGTCTAACCTCACCGCACGCAGGAATGCGGGCGTAGAGGTCGTCAATATGCTTGTCAGACGGAATATTTGCTGCTGATGCACACCCACGACAGGCACAATCCACCGAAGCAAGCCGTGAGGTGTGAAACTTCCTGGGCTCTTGATTTTACCAGATAACTTGTTCTGCTCGTGTCTATAGTCATTGCTTCATGCGTGCGAGCAAACGTACGTCCCCATTGACTCCTCATATCTCCATTCAGCTGACCGTCAAGCGGACCGACCCAGACGAGAAACTGTTGCGTGTTCTGGCAGTGCTGTCTCGAGCGGGGACTCCAGATTCAGATCGCCAGGGCCCTGCAGAGCGAGTCATCTTTGAAACAGGCAAATGGAAGCTTACCTAACATCCCATCTCCATGGTGGCAGACGCCTGGGATCCAATCGCCTCGATTCCTCGCTCAAGACATGCATTGGGGCTGAGTATCCATTCAATGATTGCACTCGAAATAACATCCTAACCAAGGGGTGGTGCACTGCGGGTCTGATTCGTAGAAGGGGCGACGGGCGGGCGACGGGAGCAGATTGCTCCGAGCAGTGACCCGGCTTCTCAGGCTCTGTCTAGACTCGACCTTCTCCCCAACCTGTCCGCACCAACATGCAGCAAGTTGATCGCGAACAATGCCGTCGGGTCAATCACTGCTATGGGTCAACCATGACGCGGATAACATGAAAGCTCTACCTCACAGACATCGAGTCTTCACTCATGTCCAGAAGAACTATCGCCCATGGAAGCGACGCCAAGCGATCAAGTCGCTTCGTGCCTCGGCCAAGGTCCCAGGTAAAGCCAGAAGTTACAACAGCAATATGCACAGTGGTCGATATGAAACTTCTCCTCGAGGTGCTGATTCATCAAGCTCTGTTCAGAGTAGTCCATCATTGTCGACTGGCAATTCCTCCGATGATGGAGACTCGTCCTCATCCAGCAACGGGAGTCCAAAGATGTGGGTAGTTTCGCCGTCGACATCAATTGGAAAAGGCAATTCGGATCCATTTGGGGCGTATCCGATACCGATAACCGCCGACGTCAATAATCTTATGACTTTTTACCGCGACTATATAATCCCGAGCACATGGTTCAAAAACTTCAAAAACAAGAATACTATAGCCCTCGCTGCTCGAGAATGGCAATACAATGCAGCCCACCTGGAAGACGAAGGCACTGCTTACGGCATCATTGCGCGTCACGGTATGGTGGCGGCAAGTTGTAGTCCAGGATTGCGAAAGCAAGCGATGTATTACGTTGGTCAAAGCACGGAGGTGCTGAGGAAGAAGGTTGCCCAAGGTCGAGCCTTACAAGCACATTCCTCGACCTCCATCATTGACAACGCAGCAATGCTCTTCAACGCAGAAACCCTGGCTCGGAACCTGACCGCGGCGACCGCCCACGGGACATTTCTTACGTCCCTTTTCAAGCAGCAGTGGACGCAAGGACGGCTCGATTACCGACTGTTGATGTATGAAGTTTACAATGACTGCCAGCTTACCTCCATCTTCCTCTGCCCTCCTGCATTTGACGTCGACCATTGGCTGCCTATAGTGTTTGATCCGATCTGGAAAACCGCTATTCAACAACTTCCGCACCTTGCATTCGCTCCTCTAGACCCTTCAGTTGACAGCCAAGAACTTCAAGTCTGGTTTCGGAGCCGGCAGGAGCAGCTATTGATCTATGGAGTCAAAGATAGTCAAGGGAAGCTGTTTCTAGACGTACCCGTCATTATGACTTGGTTTCTTTCGAAGGCATACATCTTCCATGGACATATGATCAACCACTATTTGAGAAATAAAGACCAACTTCGGCGTCAAGGCCTAAAACCAGAAGTGAGAGATTATCTATATGCCCAACAGTACATGGCGCTTGCGGCAATCTATCTCACGCGAGGTCCAAATTTCAACTTCAACCCCACCGTCCTTAATATCCCCATGTTCGATGCTTCGATTATACCTCGTACCCTCCAGACTTTGCTTGAACAAAGCGAGATGTCTTCGAAGCGGCCTTCCTGGAAGAGATATGTCAACGCTCGCATTTGGGCGTTCTACATTGGCGCTCTTGTCGAGCAATCTGAAGCGTCAGCACGAGTCGACTCGCGCCATCAATGGTTCACCGACCACCTGATGGAGCTTGCCGGAAGATTGGGTCTGAGGTCCTGGCACATGCTGGAGAGCCTATTACGCGGCTTCCTTTACTCGGACATCCTAGCGGCACAAGGTTCACAGTGGTTTGAGACGTTGATGGCCGAATCCAGCAAGTTGGAGTCTTGACAGCAGTCCGATTCTTTATCCAACTCTGAGCCGAAGTCATTGCGAGGGGTGAAATACCTTCCCTTCTGACCAAAGTCTCCTACCATCTCAGAGATTAGCTTCGATCCATTTGTACGAGACGACGATCAGTGACGGGCCAGTGCCAGAGTCGCTCAATGATCCCCTCTGCCGGCAGATCTTCGTAGTCTGATGCCGACGGTGGAGGATCTCCGATATGGTCACTGTTTTCGACCTTTTTACAATATTGGTGACACCTCCCCGTGGCCAGCAGGACCTTTGTACTCCTGCTCTGAGGATCTCCCTCAAGGACTTTGAGTGCTGTCGCGGGGGCTGTGCATTCAGGCCGCAACTCTCCAGCACATTGACACCATTTGCTCGATCCTCAGCATCAGATAGGTCACGCCACCGCCCAAACCCTGTGTGAAGCACTCTCGCTTTCGATCAAGTACACTGGGTTCTTATCGCGTATGTGTGACGACTCATTCGAGTCAAACCCCGACCAAGGAACTGTTGAAGCGGCCTCGGAGATGATGTACTGTCAACGAGAAGGTTGCGGTCATTTGTCCTTGCAGTGCTGGACTTGTCGGTGGTTGTGCTAACATTACCGGGCTGTTGGCACTCAAATCACCTGGACCACGCGGACAATTCATAAAGATGAGGTTACCGGTGACAGACCCCACCGACATAGATGGAGGTCACGAAGAAGATTGAATGCCAGCTGATATAGAATGGTCACGCAAGCGGCGTTGCGATAATGGCAGAAGTAGTGCATTGTTAGTTCCAGGA